>CM076575.1:2092011878-2092611719 GCA_034641835.2 Pinus albicaulis | reverse complement strand
TTTTAGATATTCCAACATATAATTTAAATGGAAAAATATCTTTAAAATTTTGTATTACCAAATTTTAATGGCAGAAACTAAGTTCTAAGTAAAGAAAGTAAAATGAAATGGTTTTAAATACAACTTATACTAACTAAAAAATTAAAATTAAAATTAAAACTAAAAACTAAACGAAACTAACAACCCTAATATGGTTGGAGTAAACTTGGTCTCAATTTTTAATGATAATTCTTCAACCATATTTGTGACCACCAAGGTAGTGATTCACCTTCCTTCCACAACTTTGCCATGCATATTTACCATAGAAAACTGTGTGCGATTTTAAGTTTTGTTTTGTTTTATATCTACAATTTAGTTGTCCACTCTATGATTTCGTTGATCTTCTTAACCACATTGTGCCATTATTTTCTGGATATTCACAACCAATATTTGATATCATTGGTATTCCTTCCAATTCTGGAAATTACCTTTCAAACAGTGGAGTGGTGTCATCTCTGGAGTTTGAGCAATAGAAATTGATTTTTTTATTCTGCATTCGTGTGCCCTTATAACTTGCTCTTAATTTACCACTTATCCTAAGGTGAATTTTCCTTATCTTCTTTTTTTTCCCTATCTTGAACATGATATTTGTATGTAATTAGGTAATAAGAAGATACAATAACTATAATAGATTATTTTTAATCTCTTATTGAATATTCAAGACATTACACCTATAGACTTGTAAAGGAAACTTGATATTTGGTGGCGCAAACTATGTGATCTTGGGGCTCAAACTATCAGATATTTCATACCTTTGACACATTTCAAAAATATAATATCAATTGCGCACAAAAAATTCCAATGGCTGTGTAAATTAAGATGCAATGCATTGATTTAAACCAATACATTTCATTAAATCGATTGTTTTTCCCTAACAAAAAAACTAAAACAAGGCTTCTTCATTAACCTAAAGTAGTTAACCCAATACTTTTCATTAAGGTTATGCAGCAAAGGGCAGGAATGTGCATAAGCTTTGCAATTTTTACATATTGACATGGAAGATTTGTATTGAATATCAAATCTTCATATAACCCTTTAAAGTAATTATTTGATTATAATGTATTGACAATATATCTTGCAGGAGGAAGGTATGGTAACAGAGAGCATTCATTGTAAGCGTTTATAAATTGTAATAATAATTCTCACCAAGTTGCAATAATAAAGGGTTCTAGAAATATGGGTGGAAAGATCATGGTTGTTTTTCTCCACACCAAAACTAATGATTTTGAGCTAAAAGAAAGAGTCGATATTCTGGATCTGTTCCATAAGCATGATATTCAACCAAACGGGTCGAAATACAATTTGGAGGGTATTGAAATAGGTTACAAAACATCATGTAATTATTGAATGCGGGACTTGCCTCAATTATGTCTTGTCTGATTTATTTCTCACCTTTGAATGGACTTCGACTGCTGAATGTATCCACATCACTATATTCCTCTTTCTGCTACTGCTATTGTAAATGACTGTCTTTAGTGTCATCATTGTTGTCATCAATCACTAAAGACACGTGTCATTCCTCGTAACTTTTGTTTGTATTCCCATCATCAACTTGTTCATGGAAAATAACATCTCTACTCGCAAATACCTTGTGAATAGATGGATTAAACATCTTACATGCTTTGAAATCAAAACAATACCCTACAAATATGCATTTTATAGCTTTAGTATCCAATTTATTCTTATCTTCCTTAGGAATGTGTGCAAAATCTCTAGAACCAAATACTCTCAAGTGATGGACTGCGGGTTTCAAACCATACAAAGCCTCAAATGGAGTCTTGAGATCAAGACACCTAGTTGGACTTCCGTTCTTTAGGTAAACTGTAGCACTAATTGCTTCTGCCAAAAACCATTGGCTAGGTTCTTACCTTTCATCATGTTATGTGCACACTCCACTAGAGTTATGTTCTTTCTTTCTGCAACCCCATTCTATTGTGGAGTGTGGGGTATTGTAAGCTGTTGTTTTATTCCATGATCTTTGCATTATTTGATTAAGTTCCCAAGTCCGTATTCTCCTCCTTGAGTTGAGCAGAGAATTTTAATGACTTTCGGTGTCTGCTTTTCAACCATTTTTTTAAATTCTTTAAAGTACTCTAAAACATCAATTTTCCTTCTAAGAAAGTATACCCATGTATACCTTGTGGAGTCATCAATAAATAACAAGAAATAGTAAGCTCCACGTAAGGACCTTGTCTGCATAGGTCCAAAAATATCAGTATGCACAAGTTCAAGTGTATCTTTCTTTTTTGTATTTAAGCTAGAGGGAAAGTCATCCCTGTGCATTTTTCCAAGTGCACTACCTTCACAATCAATATGCTCGTTTCTTAAAATATGAAGTCCATCAACCATACCTTGTTTCTGTAGCAACAATAAATCATGAAGGTTGATGTGGCCAAAACTTTGATTCCAAATATTTTCTATTTTCATAGTCATTGAAGTTAGAGCTTGATGTGGCATGCTTGTAACCTTCAGCTTATATAGACCACCAACTCTTACTCTTGATGCAACCGACTTCTGATGATCTAGAAAATCCTTTCCAATATAGTAAGTTTTGAAAAATTCTACCTTTAAATTCTAATCTGTAATCATGGAGACAGAGATCAAGTTCTTTTTAATACAGACACACACATGACATTTTGGATGTGCCTGATATTACCACTATGCAATATCATAGGGATATCTCCATACCCTTTAATCTGATATGCTCTCTCATCTCCCAAGTAAATGTTAGCACTTTTGCTGGTCTCCTTAAAATTTTCATACTAGTTTTTATTACATGTCATATGAGTGGATGCTCCAGAATCCACAAACTAAGTTGCAGCCTCATCGGTCTCAGCAGAAAGAGCAGTGTGAGACACAAATAATTTAATATCATGATTCAAATCTTCGCCAACAAAATGCCCTGTGTGCCTCTTGTGTCTATGTTTGTTTTCTTCATTCTTCTTTTTATAATGGTCTCTAACAATATGACTAGTTCTACCACAATAAAAACACTTAATTCCTAAATAATTTTTAGCAGATGACATACCTTGAAATGGAATTTTTTGAGATGGACAACCGCTTTTATGTCCTCCTCCTGGTTTCCCTTTGAAGAAATTTTTCTTTGCCACCAATGCCAAATCTGCATTATGAGGCTTCAAATTCTTACGTCTCTCTTCTTCCTGCATAAAAATCCCTGTCAACTCTTCAAAGGTGGGAGCTTTCTCTGTTGCTGAAAGCCCTGTAATGAATATTTGATAATCCTAAGTCTTGCCATTTAAGGTAATCATGACGAGATCATTGCTGGATACTTTCTCCCGTATGTCGCTTAACTTTTTTCTCAGTTCTTTAATCCATGAGATGAATGCAACAACATATTCATTCTCTTCTATTCTAATGGAGAGAATCTTACTTTTCAGAATCAACACACAATTTTTATTTTTCATTTCATACAAATCCTTGAGTGTCACTCAAATCTCATTGGTGATTTTGCAGTCTCGGATATGAGGGATTATGTTGTCTTTTACCGAAATATTCAACAACACCTTCACTTTATTTTCCCTCTTTTCCCAATCTTGAATTGATGCGACTATGGCACCATCGGCTGCAATCAGCTTCACTTCATCTCCATTTTCAATTGTCCTCGCACTAGAACCCGTGAGCAATGTGTGCAAAATGAACTTCAAGTTGGTGTAATTTTACCCATGGAGCTTATTTCTCGCATTAAGGTATGTCTCTGCAATGTGATTATTCATTGTGAAAAAAAAAATTCAAGAGTTCCCTGCTTTTAATTTTCGATCACCACCAGTAGCTTGTGTGATCAATAGATCAACGACTCCAATAACAAATCCATTGGTCCAATCTACAGATCTAGTAATCCAACAGTTGATCTCCGGATCTAATACCAAATCCTCCAACAATCAATATACGGATCTAACACCAAACAGATGACCTTCAATATGCAAAAAAAATGTTGGACAGGACCACCAACCCAAGTACATATGGTCTTGGGCCGCCTATAAAAGGAAAAAATAACTAGCATGGGTACACCTTGTTGCATGGTGCGTCGAAGAAAACTTCTATAAGTTTTCGCTATCAGCGAGGGTATCAATATTGACCATCAACACTGATCAATACTCTTTCCCTGTGTATTGCCAGTGCTAAACAGTGTGGTCTCTCTTTGTTGGAGGTGTGTTGATTAGCTTTATTCAAAAAGACAACTCTCTGTCACACCAAAAAAAAATTGTACCAACGTACCTTTCATTTTCCCCAACATACCTTTCAATTGTACCAACAATTCCTCTTGCGATCCTCTATCGCTTCCAACAGTAGCTTCACCAGCGCTTTATGATCTCAACCACCAGGGCTCTTAGCCACAAAGGCTCAACTCACCACAAACCCAATTCACATAGAGCTCTGATACCAAGATAAAAAATGGAAAGTCAAATTAGAAAAAAAATTACAATCTAAAACTAGTAGCTTACGGGTAAGACGAGGTACATCTCGAGACTGCAAAGCAGTCCCGCTCTATACCATTGATCATAAAATCAGAAATAAATAAGATTACACTCAATTTAGGGGGATCAAAACTATCTCCTAGAAAATAAAAACTAAGTCTAAATTAAGACACACATTCTCCATTAATTTCAACTTATCTATAACTTTGCAGAGGAGAAAAAGCACAATCTTTCACACTAACTAAACAACATAAACTCTAAACTTGACTGGATTACAATAAACCCATTAACTCTTTACTCAACCAATGTTAACTTCAACATGCTAACACTAACGAAATTTAAAACAGGGTAACACTCACTAAATTTAACATTGCCCCAAATAAAACTAAATTCCAACTGACACGTACTTATTCAATTAACTGAGTCTAAAGTTGTACGCTCTGCACGCATGAGTATTTAGGTATTTCCAACACTAAATAAGCCCTAGTGAACACAGGGATTATTGGTTAACAACGGATACTGACTATAAGTAAAATATTTCAAAGAATACAAACGTTATCATTATATTTGAAAATTCATGAATATTAGAATTTTGTAATGGTAATGCTAAAACTTTGCAGATCATTGTTATATGCTATTGCACATGTGATTCTGTAGCGGTAGTTTTTACCACGAAAGACAGGAAAATGGGTCAACAAAAAATGTAAAATATGGCAAAATATTGGAAAGTTCATAAAAAGTCGAGGCCACCTGAAAAACCTAAGCTTTTTAACAAGACAGAATTTTTGTAGCTTCAGTCCACATGGTCTGCTATTGAACCACTGAAATGCCTTGCTTTGGAATATATGGTTTTGTAGCTTCAGTCCACATGATCTGCTATTGAACCACTGAAATACCTTGCTTTGGAATATATGGTGAATCTGTATTGTAAGTTGTTTTCTCAAGACGATCTTGTACTAAATTGATTGTTTTGATAAAAATATGAAATTTCGAGGCTGTGTAGAGCTTTCTCGTGATGCATATATGATGACGGAACAATGTTTTTAAAAATTATGTACAATTTCGACTTAAATAGTCAAAGTTTCCATCTAACTGTCAAGATTTCCATCCAAGTTCCGGGTCTATGAAAAGTCTGGATTTCAGCGTTACCAAGTTCCAAAGTCTATTTTTTTATAAAGTTTCAGAGTTCAGTATCTTTGAAAGCTCTGATATTCTGTATTACCAACTCCCAAATGAAAAGTTGTTACAAGAACAAAAAGCTCCTTCAGTCCAAAAATTTATACAAAGATTTGTTATTTATTTGGAAAGGTTTCTTACTACAATAAAATATTTAAAGTTGTTAATCTACTTTTTATCCTATGATCTCATGGTTACCAAGGCACTGGCTTACGTACATGATATGTAAAAATAACAATTTACAGAAGCATCCACTCCAATAGAATACCCAAACCTAGTTTTCAATTGGCAAAAACCCTTCCAATATGTTGATGCAGATTTCTACCTTGACACAGCTACCGTACGAGTTTGAACAATAGAATCCCTAATAGAGGGCTTAAAAAGGATTAATTTTCCTAGGAAAAATTATTGGTTTTTACACTATTATACATCGCAATTGTAAGATTTTAAAATAAGATTTGAAAAATTAATGACATAAATGTTGGAAAATTATTATTTCAAAGGTCAACCATATTAAAATATTTGAAAAAAAAATCATGAAAAAGAATCTAAAATTCATAAGATTTATTGTATAAAAAGTTAAGAGTTAAGATTTGCATTTAAGGCAGTGGGAAGAGGTCCAACATAAGTACTGAGTTATGGAAGCTTATGACTTCCAAGAGTAAGTTTACAATTATGATAACTATATATAATTGGCTGCATTGTTTGGAAAAGAACACTAAGAGGTCAGTTTAAGAGAAGGGTTGGAAGTAAAGAGAAGAAAATGAAAAAAAAAGGGTGTTTTCAAGGTTGCTTGTTAAGGTATTTATGTACAATCTCTTATAAAGGATAAAAATCAGTAAACCAACTTCTCCTAAAGAGATAAAATAACATAAAAACATATGAGGAAGAAGGATTCAAGACAATCCTAAAGGAAAATATCTCTGAGCTAAGGATAAAATGAAAAGATGTCAATTGTCTAGTGAACATCACTACAACTTGCTCTTCAATATACAAATACTTGAAGATAAGAGCACCATCTTGGATGAGTTATCAAATGAAGTGCATGTGGATCACAATGTGTTTTGTCTTATAATTCTCTACTAGGTTGTGAAAAATATATATGACACTTTAATTATCACATCAAAGAGTATTGAAATCTCAACAAACATTACTAAAATCTGATAAAGAATGGTTTAAGAGTACTCATATATTGCACACAGAAGGTGTATGCGATCTAAAACAAGCACACTGATTCAGATCACTCTATTAAATAGAGTTTCTAAGATCCAACTTATTCCTAAATTAGAGAGAGAGGTTGAGGGAATTTCTCAACCATCAAACCAACTTCTCAAATAGGATGTAAGCATTAACTCCAACATCCCTTCTTAATGATTACATTACATGAATTTACTAAAATCACTCATAAATAACAAAATAATCAATCATTCTTTAACTAGCTTTCAGCTTATCAATATAAGCTCCATCAAGTTGCCTCATAACCCTCGTAAAGGTGTAGATAGCAAGTTGGATTCCCGAGCTCAGCTACTGAACTCCCGAATCAAGTCAATTACTGGACAGCATCCCAATATGTCGCATAACCTCATTAGGTGACCACTCCATGTCTATGACTAATGAGGGATTCTTACCTAAATCTACAACTACCATACTATCTTGACAACCATATTCCATGTTGAGTCTGAACTGTAGCTGTTCTTAAAAGATTTCAAGAGGTTCATATTCTTCATTGAATTCATCATCAGAATTTAATTAGTATTCATTTGTGGTTATATTTTTTGATTATTTCCCTTTTAACACATTGTTACACAGTAATTTGTCACCGTCCCTACCATTCCCCGTCCCGCACAATGGAGGACCCATAATGTGACCTGTGAACACTGTCATGCATTGAAAACATCATCATTGCATCCCTCTGAGTATGAGCTTCATTTCCCCTTGCATCTCCTCGCAAAAATCCGCGAGGGCCTACCAGAACAAGGGCGGTGAGATGGGCTCAAGACTACACCACCAGTGGAAATCCTGGAAAGAGGTCGCGCCACTTGGCGCTCTGTCATAGAGCAGCAATCGCGCCACCCATTTTAGGGACTGTTTTTTAAATATGGATGGCGGAAGTTGAGTTCAAACAAACTCACAACCATTGCCTATCTTGAGTTGGGAGGTTTGGCTACTGGAGTTCTATGGAAGGGAAGTAGTTTTGCCACCTTCTATGGAACCTTCCTTGTTGATAGGGCCAATCCCATAATAATAGGGATCCCAACTCCCTCCTTCCCCATCTATATAAGCTTGCTCAGATCCATGGCGAGCTAGTCTTGAAGTGCTGAAGCTTTGCATCTCCCTATTTCCCAAGTGCCTTTGTGCTGTAAAGAATCCCTTCTTTCCCTTAAGGCCCATTAAGCAAGGAGATCATTGTTACGAGACTTTGGAGAGGTTTCCCTTTCCTTGGCGAGCTTTGCGAGACGTGGACAACCGGAGACCCGCACGAAGGAGGCTGCGACGTCAGAACTCGGTTGTAACTTCTATTCGTTTATCACTTTAATAGATGACTATGATTATGGTTCCACTCCTTTTGCAATCATGTTAATGCGAGTAATATCTTTTCTGACCGATATTTAGTTACGTATGATGGTTCCTATGCATGTATCTGTTCGTCTCTTCTGTGTGCAGGTGTTCGTCCACGGAGATCGTGGAAGGATTGTGATCTGCCAGGGCTGAAGGACGGGGGCATCTTCTTCTTCAGATCTAACGTTGGAATCCAGGTAGGCTCTTATCCCAAGTCTTTCATTTCGTAACTAGGAGCTTGCGTCATAGCATTGTTTGTTTGTTGCTAGACCCCTGCTGGGCTAGTAGGGATCGCCTCTGTCCGCAGAGGGGATTTACCTCCTCAACAAATTGGCGACTCCGCTGGGGATCGTCCGGTTTTCCTCGTCCCGTTTATGATTGGTTCGCTTTGATTGTTTCTCCTTGCTTGATGAACCTTCTGGGTTGGATTCTTTCATTATTTTAGCCTCTTGGTTTGCTTAGCTTGTGTTGGTCTCTTTTCAGATTAGCTTTTTTTTTAATTTTCATTGAAGAACTCGACTGGCGCGGGTTTTTACCTGACAGTCGCGCCACTTGGCGCGTGTTGCATTTGTCTGTCTCGCGCCACTCGGCCTCTGGCGCTAGTTTCAAGGCCACAGTCGCGCCACCCCTGTGACTTTTTTGAGTTTCTTCAATTTTTGGCTTCCTGAGCTTGACCAGTACTTTTCTTCTTGATTTCCTGATTGTTTGAGTGTATTGGAGTCTGGTTTGACTGGAATTCACCGCTATCCTTTGGTTGTTTGCCTTTATCTATCGGTTTCACGATTTGAGCCCTAGGGCATCTAGTGGCATAGTGAATCGAGCCCTCCTTGGGAGTTTTGGTGTCTTGATTGTCCCGTCGACTTGTTGATTGATTCTCCACGCCCTCTTAGCAGTCTTTGATTGTTTTGTTGCGTCTTTGGAGTGATTGTTCATTCTTTCATTCAGAATTCGTTTGCCCTTGCTTTGGACCCAGATCACACGGTCCATTGGGTGTTTTCGAGTCTTTCTTCGATTTGAGAGAGTTTGGGTCGATTTAGAGATTTGGTTGCTTGCTTTGTTGAGTGAATGTTGCTTGCTTCGCTCTCTTAGTTATCATTTCTCCAATTGTTCCTTTTGTTTTCAGTGCACATTAGCCATTAAACATTGAAAATCAAAAAAATATATAATCTCTTTTGTTTTTAATTAGTGCAAATTGTCATCTTTTCCGTATTACTAGTGATTAGTGTTTGAATGAAAAGTGTGCAATTGCATTAGTTGCATTAGAGACATTCTTGTTTGTATTCCGTTCATTTCGTTTGTATAAAAGCTCTCAACTCTCATTTAATTAGTTTTCATCGAACGAAATGTTGCATCGTGGCATATAGCTTGCATTTAGGAGACACTACATACGATAAGGCCTGGAAATTGAAACTTAATTGAAGATCAACCGTAAAATTCATTCAATTAACCTAAGGCAACATTGGAACTTAACGCAACATATTTAGAAGGTCTAGGCTAGAGACGTGTTCCGGCGTCGTTAAACCTAGCAGCTGTCGTTCGCCTGTTGGCTTTAGACAGCGCTAGCACGGACTTGCGCTCCCCGTACCGTCGCGTATATAAAGGGAGACCCCCATAGGTTTTCAATCCTTTATCCATAGGAAGCCGAGTCTGCCGCCCTATACCCGTGATACACCGAACACAGCATTCGGGGAGACTACCTGCACGTACGGAAAGTCCTTGGTCGATTTCTGCTTCATTTTTGAAACCAAGGTGTATATTGCAGTTCACGGATATTTGGTACACCCTTTGTGCCTAGTTTTTCCTGAGCAGTCATTTGGTCTTTTCTGACTCCCTAAACTTGAAAAGACCGTCAAGCGCTTGTCCTTTCACGCTTGTATCAACTCTGAAAGAGATAGAGTCATCTGTTTATCGTTTCTCGACTCTTAAAACATGAAACGGTAGGATTTGTTTATTTTCCAATGTGGTAAAATCAATCTCCCACGATAACACACCCGTTTAGATATTGCTTGTGACTGTTTGATCGTGTGTCTTAATTCATTTTCAGCCCGTGTGTGTGTGTGTTCTCTTCTTCTAGTCTTTTGTCACGGTGGCGGAACCCTCAGTTTCGTCTACTGGCAGTCCTTACACGGACGATTCTTCAGAGGCTTCTGAGCCTTCTGTTGAACCACAGCAGCCTGTTGTTTCCGAGTTCCCCGACGGGGGACCGGTCCTCGCCGAGCAACCCTTTGGAGAGCCAGTTGACTTCCACTGGCCCTTTTCGGACCCTCTGTCTGAATTGAGATTAGGAGCTGATTTCCTTTCTCTTACATCGGGTTCGCCGTTTATTGCTGTTGTTTTTCCTCCTAGTCCTCGCCGTCTTCTGCGTGATTTAACGGCAGGATCAACCATGAGTAATTCTGGTGAGGAAATTCCCGGGTCTGATGACTACCAGCGCATCCCTCGTAGACTGTTTGAGGGAGACGAGTCTGAGCTGGCTACCACATCGTCAGCTGGTCCTTCTTTGCCACAGGGATACAGATCTCTGGGTCAGATTATTTCAGCTGCTGCCTCTATGGGAATATCATCTCCTGCTTCGAGGCCAGCCGCCACTACACCCGGGGTGTCTCCTTCGACGCCCGTCACTTCTGTTCCTGTGCGACCCACTGTTTGTGTGGCTGCCTCTTCTGCTGTTGCCTCAGCATCTGCTTCTAGATCTGGGCCAACTCCAGAGGACATTTATCTAGCTACTGCTATACCGGAGAATATCTCTCCGGAGGAGTATCGGTTGTTTTTACAGCAGCCGAACGCCAGAGCTGGACAGCTCCCCCAAGATCCTTATCGGTCTTTCTTTTCGCATTATGCACAAGACGACACTCCCGTGTATGGTTTTCCGGGTCAGCTTGACGAGCATGGGGATATTTTGCGTCTCCCTGCTCCTGAGGCCTATCTTTATGTTCAAGGTTTACCGTACAACCAGGCTCAGAACTTGCAGGCACAACCTTTCCAAGGTCAACCTGCAGGCCAACCTGGCTATCAGTACGACCCACAGGGATAGCCCAATCAAGGCTACTCTGCGGGCCAGCAAGGGCCATTCTATAATCCGCAAGGACCATATTATAACCCCGCTGGTCAACCTGCTCAGCCTCAGCCGGGGTATCAACAGGGACCGACCTATGGACCTGGGGGGCAAATCCAGCCTTCCTTACCGATGCAACCGCAGTATCCTGTTGTCTCTAACGTTACATATCAGCAAGGACCACTTTATGGTTCTGCTTCGGGTCAAACTGGTTTCCAGCAAGCACCTGGTCCTGTTCCACCACCAGGCCAACCGGGTCATCCGGTACAACCTGGTGTCCCGCCTCCAGGCCAACCGACTTATTCGGTGCAACCTGGGGCTCACTTACAACCGGGTCAGCCTGCGCAACCAGCGCCGCCCCCTCATTCAGGCCAACCTGTTCATTCAGGAGCGCCCCCTCATTCGGGTCAACTTGTTCATTCAGGGCAGCCCCCTCATTCCGTTCACTCTGCTCACCAGCCTGCTCACTCAATGCCGCAGCCAAATCAACAGCTGCGCCCTACGTACCAGGCTCCGCAGGGTTCCACTTATCAGCAGTCTACTCATCCTCAGAGTGGTTATTATCCTCACGGTCAGTCTCAACCGAACTATAACCACTCTGGAGGCTCTCAGTATCCTCCTCCTCCTCACGGTTCTAACTATGCTCAGCAGCCAAATCCAAACGCTGCTTATACAGGGCAGACGCCTAATCAGGGCCCGAACCCTGGTTATCAGGCCCCACACAATGGTTACCAGCAACCAAATCAGTCTGGCTATACGAATTATGCCCCTCACGGCCAGAATCCTACGGGACAGAACCCATGGGGGCAGGGATATTCACAACCATCGTGGAGCATGGGTACCGGACCTTATTCTGGGACTGGCATGGGAATTAACCCTCCATTGCCATTCCTGGCTACCTTGGATCTACCGGATGTTTCAAAGTTGACCAATGATCCGATTGCTCATAATCCATATTGGCCCCCGGTTCCGACCAAGATACCAGGAGACTGTCCCAAGTTTGAGGGCAAATCTGGAGAAGACCCCCAGGCGCATGTGATGACGTATCACCTCTGGTGTTCGTCTAACTCTTGAACTGACGATTCAGTTCGTTTACGTCTTTTCCAGCGTACGTTGACAGGAGCTGCTGCTAAGTGGTACATAGAGCTTTCCTGTGGTATTTTTCAGGATTTCAACTCGTTAGCTATGGCTTTCCTCACACATTTCCAGTTACCAGTCCGGTATGAGACTGGGACGCACCTCCTGTCTTCTCTGAAGCAGGACTCGGCCACTCACATCTCGGATCACATCCACGAGTGGCGGCGCCGTCGTCGAATGATCAAGTTTCACATACCTGATCAGATTCTGACTCACTGGTTCACCACCTCCTTTGTGAACAAAATCGCTCAGGATATCGCGATGGGAGCGTGTGTGACGGAGGAACAAGCTATCGCGCGTGCCCAGTACTTGGATCCGGTTTATTCCCAATCTGGCACGCTTTATGACATCCTGCCTGATGCACCACGGCCCGGAGCCAAAAAGACCCAACCCACCCCTTCCGTGGATGGTGTCATTGGTTCTGTTTCTCAAAATTCGAAGAAGTCTTCGAATGGGAGGCAGAAGGCTAATTCTTCCCATAATACCTCTGCTAATTCCGCCTCATCCGATTCTGGTAAAACCGCGGAGGTAAATGCCGTCCAGGCCAATCCTGCGGACAAATCCTCCAAGGGGAAGAAGAAGGGCAAAGGCAAATCAAGATCTGATGCCCCAAAACCGGAATCTAAGTCTCGATCTGAGGATGGCTCACAACGTAAGCCGAAATTTCCTTGCCTCATCTCTGAAGGTGACCATTACACTAAAGATTGTCCAAGACGATCCGAAGTCAGTCAACTTCTTAAAGGCTCAAAGGGAACTCCGGCTGTTTTAAAGGAGCCATTTCCATCTCAGCAGACCCAGATGGTCGAACAAGGTTCATCATCCGCACCGTTTGGGTCTCAAGTTTTCATGATGAATACTAATGCACCTATCACTATCGCTACGAGGTCCAAGGATTACAATAATCAGCAGCAGGCACCCGGGAAGGCAGTGGCGGATGGACCGCCTCCCGCATCTGCTTCTGGTTCATTGGAAATTGAGAAGCCGACTCTCGAACCCGTTGTGAAGCCACCTCCGAAGGGTGTTCTTCGGAGATCCTCTTATAATCCAAACGCCCGTGCCGCCCAACATTACAGTATTGTTGAGGATCTGGCCCAGGCGCCGTGTGCCATGTCTGCACTTGAGGTTCTTCAAAGTTGTCCTTCACAACGGAAGGCTTTGCTGTCTGCCATCGGTGGTATTGATCCCGCCGATTCGAGCCTTCTCACCTTTGATCTGGAGAATTTTACTCCCGGGCTTCCACATCAAATCGCTTTGATTATTCAAGTCAGGATTAACGGCCTGGACGTTCACAGAGCCGTCGTAGATGAGGGTGCATCTACTTGTGTTATGTCCTCCGCTTGTTGGAGAGCCATCGGTTCTCCAACTTTATCGTCATCTCCCAATGCCCTTGAGGCATTTGATGGCCGGGAATCTAAACCCCTGGGAGTTCTCGAGAGTCTCGCGATTACATTACAGGGAAAAACCGTCAACGTGGAAGTAGAAGTAGTTGACGCTAAACTCAACTACAACATACTTCTTGGCCGCAGCTGGACCCATGCCATGCTCTGCGTGCCATCTACTGTCTTTCGATTCATCAAGTTCCCTCACGAGGGCAAGATTGTCACAGTAGACCAGTTGTCATTTTTTACCTCGAGCTCCGAGAACAACGTGCCGTATGTGGATCAAATTCCGAATCCCCCAGACAGCATAGGACCTGGTCTTTTCAAAGACCCAGTCCTCATGGGTATTTTCCCCGCACCGCCACCGAATACCGCTCAAGTCAACATGTTGTCCAGGACTGATGACCCCTGGCTTATTCCTACACCTGAGCAGGTATATGAGTTTGGAGAGTCCATGCCTTTAACGCCAGTAGAGATTAGCTACTGTGAGATTGTTGCTGCATCGGACCCTCCACCTCCTCAGCATGCTCCGATGAGCATGGCTCTTGACGTCTACTCACAATCCCCCTGGCTTGGTCAGGCTGATTCACCTGATCCTCTTAGAGAGACTTTTCCCTCAGATGAGGCTATAATTGAAACTATGTCTCTGGAGGAGCTACCTTGGGGCGATGGGCATCATCGTTCCTCGTTTATGCCTATCTTGGGGGCAATGACGGATTGTCTCGAGCGCTATGCTACTCAGGTTCCTTCCCCTCCTCTTCAAACACCGATCTTGACGCATGAGGTCTTTTCGGAAGGCAATCTGAGTAACATTACTCAAACGGTTCCTATCAACATCTCTGTCAAACCAGGGATTGATGAGAACATTCATGTGGGTGTGACCTGTTCTCCTGAAGAGATCCAGGTCTATACGGAACTTTTCAAAGAGTTCAGAGATGTCTTTGCATGGTCCTACGAGGAAATGCCGGGAATTGATCCTAGTATTGTCGTGCACGAAATTCCAACCTATCCAGGTGCGAAACCCGTGCGCCAACGCTTGCGTCCCATGCATCCTCGGAAAGTCGCCGCTATCAAGGCAGAGGTTGAAAAACTTCTGAACGCGGGGTTTATTTATCCTATCCCCCTTACAGAATGGGTGTCCAATATCGTCCCTGTCGATAAAAAGCAGGGTACCATTCGAGTCTGTGTAGATTATCGCGATATCAATCGCGCCTGGCCTAAGGACAATTATCCCACTCCGTTTATCGATCAGATTATCGACGATTGCGCCGGAAGTGAGATCTACTCCTTAATGGACGGTTTCTCAGGTTACAACCAGATTAACATTGCACCCGAGGATCAACATAAGACCACATTCATCTGTCCGTGGGGCACTTTTGCATATAAAAAACTCCCGTTCGGCTTAAAGAACGCTGGCGCCACGTTTCAACGTGCTATGTCATATGCTTTTCATGATATTCGCCATATTGTCCAGCCTTATCTGGACGACTTGCCTGCCCATTCGGGTAAGCGAGAGGATCATCCGGAGCATCTTCGCCAGATATTTCTTCGCTGCAGACGCTACAATATTAGGCTGAATCCTCATAAGTGCATCTTCTGCGTCGACTCTGGCCGTATTTTAGGCTTTATAGTCTCGAAAGACGGAATTCGCCTCGACCCTCTAAAGGTTGAGGCCATTGTAAATCTCCCGTCACCCTCCTCCCTTTATCAGTTGCAGAGTCTGCAGGGGAAAGCGAATTTTCTTAGGCGCTTCATCCCGAATTACGCCGAGGTGGCCAAAGGATTCACTCGTTTGTTAAAGCAGAATGTTCTCTTTCATTGGGACGAAATCGCTCAAGAATCCTTTGAGAAGCTGAAGACATTGCTAGTCAATGCTCCGTTGCTTCGTCCTCCGGACTACCACCGCGACTTTACTTTGTATCTAGCCGCCGCATTAAGCACCATCGCCATGGTCTTGGTGCAGGATGACGAGAACGGTGATGAACATGTTGTTTATTACCTCTCTCGGAACCTTCTCGACCCGGAAACGCGTTATGCACATGTTGAGAAGTTGGCCTTAGCAGCCGTACACGTTGTACAGCGCTTCCGCCATTACATCCTTTTGCGCACGATCACAGTGGTTTCAGACTGCAACCCCATGACATATATTCTTTCCAGACAATTGCTGGGGGGCAAGTACTCCAAATGGATCGTCATCCTGCAGGAGTTTGATTTGGAGTTCACCACTGCCAAATCAACTAAATCACTGGTCTTTGCGGATTTGATATGTTCGCTCCCTACAGACTCTCTTCCTGAACACACTGAAGATCATATTCCGGACGAAATGTTGTTTCTTATCGATACTCGTGATCCTTGGTACGGGGACATCATAGTGTATCTTCAGACCGCGACATTCCGGTCTGAGTTGGATAAAGCTGCACGCTGTCGGATTCGGCACCAGTCTCAACCCTACCGCATAGTGGGAGATACCCTATATCGTATCGGAGTAGATTCGGTGCTCCGACGATGCCTTACCTTGGACGAGGCTGAGAAAGTCTTGAATGACTGCCACAGTGGCGCCTGTGGTGGACACATGTCCGGATATGCCACTGCCCAAAAGATTCTGAGGGCAGGTTACTTCTGGCCGTCTATATTCAAGGATTGCATCACCGCAGTCCGAAAATGCCATCCGTGCCAGATTTTTCAGCGCAAGATGCGCGCGCCGCCGTTTCCTTTGCATCCCGTTATTACCGTCGGCCCTTTCGCGAAATGGGGCGTAGATTTTATGACGTGTAACCCTCACTCGGCCGGGGGGCATGCGTATATCATCGTCGCCGTCGACTACTTCACTAAGTGGGCCGAGCGATGCCTACACTTGCTGCTGACGGAAGAACGGCTGCTTCTTTTTTATTCAACCATGTTATTGCACGATTCGTGGTCCCTCAAGCTATCGTCACTGATCACGGTACTCATTTCCGTGATTACATGATGGCGGAGTTGACAGCTGCGTTGGGCTTGCGTCACGACAGCTCAACGCCATACTACCCTCAAGCTAACGGTCAGGTTGAAGCGGTGAACAAGGTTTTGGTCACTATGCTTCAACGAACAGTTGGGATTCATAAATCCAGTTGGCATCTCCAACTGTTCTCAGCTCTATGGGCGTACCGAACATCTGCGAAAAGTGCAACCGGATTCACACCATTCCAACTGGTGTACGGTCTGGAAGCTACTTTGTTGAATGTGAAATTCCTTCGCTTAAGTTAGCTGTGGAGCTCTTACCGGACACTTCTCCTGAGGAAGAGCGTCTTCTGTATCTTGAACGGTTGGATGAAACCCGTCGTCTAGCTGCTTTGATCATCGAAGCACAAAAGAAGAGGGTCAAATCGCATTTTGATCAATCTATTTCTCCCCGTTCTTTTATTGAAGGAGACCTAGTCCTCTTGTATGATCAGGCACATGATAAGCTTGGTGCCGGTAAACTCCAGCCCATGTGGCACGGTCCCTATATAGTAAAACGTGTTTTGAAAAATGGGGCCTATGAACTTATAGACTACGAAGGAGTTCCATTGGCGCAGCCCAGAAATGGGCTGTACCTCAAGAAATACTACGCCTGAAATGATTTCTTGGTGTGGTGTGTGTACATAGGTGTGTGATTGTCATTTGTGTGCATGGTGTGGTGTGCTTTGTAAACGTCTTTTTGCTGATCGGGTCTTCCTGGTTGTGCAGATGTCTACTCATCCATTTGTTGGTTTCGCGGACGGTGCCTCCCGCAGTACCAGGAATCTGTCTTCTGCAGCTTGGGTAATCTACGATCCTGCTGGTGAGTTGATCGACCTACAAGGTGTTTGTTTAGGACGTACCACGAACAATATCGCGGAATATAGCGCCGTGTTGGAATTATTAACCGAGGCAATAAACCTTGGTATCCGTGAATTGCTCGTGTACCTAGATTCACAGCTTGTAGTGTTGCAGCTGAACGGGCACTATTCGGTAAGAAACCCGTCCATTTTACGATTGTATTTGCGTATTCGATTACTGGAAAGGAGTTTTGAATATATTGCATATCATCATATACCCAGACATTTGAATGCATTAGCAGATACAGTAGCAAATTTGGTGTTAGATAGACATTTGCGCAATTTATAAATCATCATCACATGTAAAGAAGACTCATCCAGAAATAGATATGCATATATAGCATCGAAATGTTTACATAGAAGTGTGTCACATAAAACTAAAAAAATATACATAAGTGTCTTAATACATCCGGAGACACTAAGTCTCTCAAAAAATAGGTGTGGCTAAATCCTAGAGACTAATCAGCATGGTGCTCATGATAGCACGTTACTGCACGCACTATCCGCCTCAGGATTCGGTGGAGCCGATTTGGGACTCCCACCGTATGGCGCTGGTACTCCAGTGGTACATCTGACAGTCGGGCATAGTCTGGGATCCCATGAACGATCCCCTCTAGGTTCTGAACCAGTGCCCCTACTCCGGCACCTTCCCCCTGGATCTCAGGGGCGAGCTGTGTCCTCCGGAAGATAGGAGACATCCCGGCTGGTCTCTCAGGTCCTACATCTGCATGCATGTATATTTGTGTTAAGACAACTGTGTATTAATAAAAAATCATATAAACATAAAATCAAAAATATGAGGTCTTACCCAGCTCTTCGTCCCAGTTGTCTCCTTCTGGTAGCGGGAGATCCGGGTCCCCTGTAAAGTCAGTTCCCGCATAGGGCCAATCTTCCACAACGATCAGTTGGCGCCGTATCCATCTGAAGAACTCGGGCTTCCAGGACATCTGTTGCCCGCCTCCAGATCTGGGCATCAGTGCTGCCCAGCGAGCCATTCTCGGCTCTCGTGGTACCGGACTCGCCACATGGGCCTCTTGGCCCTGGAAGGTTGGTATGCGTTCCAGAATGAACGACACCAAGATGGAACCATACCCAAACTGCTTCAGTTTGCCCTTTTTGCACTTTGTGAGCTGCCTTTTCATGTTAATGGTGACAGCTGTTGCCCAGTCATACAGGCGGGGACCCATGCATTCTGAGGCCAGTAAGAGTTGAGCCTTTGTAGCCTCGTGCGGTGCCTGCGATCCAGCAGCCCGCGTAATGGTGTGGAGTACAACTCTCAGTGCTAGGTCGGGGATGGTCGAGATGTACACCTTCGTACTCCCTGTTCCTGTTTGTGCCCCACGGCACACCCGCGCCATTACTTCTTCCATCTTCTCCCCTGATGGTCTGCTCCCAGTCAGTACAGGGATTGGACCCCTGCGGGATAATCCAGTAATAAAGTAAATGTCGGTGACCTCCAATTCCAACACCTGGTCTCGTATTATGAATACCTGGTCATTTTCATCCCAGAGGTTGATCAAGTATTGGAGGAGCTCAGGCTGAGCTCGTAAGCATGGCGTGAGGAAGAATTTCTTTAGGCCACAGTCCCTTAGAGCGTTCATGCAATTCTCATTTTGCATGGCCTCTTCGTCCTCATCTCCGTGTTCCCGTTCCTTCCATTCAATTGCCATTCTGACTGTTTATCTGCATTCACATGGTTCAAAGCCCTTGATTAGATCTTCTGTAAGCTTAAAAATTCAAGAATTTGGCATATAATAGAGGTTTTTTTTAGGCGGAAATTTGGGTTGCGCCGCTGGCGCGACTGTTTTTCTGACAGTCGCGCCACGTGGCGCGGGCCCTTTGATAAAAAGAGCTCAGTGGCGCGGGTCCGTGCCCGATACCCGCGCCACTTGGGCTGGCCCTAAAAATTCAAGAGTGCCCTTACAGAGCTGATTTCTAAGGGAAGTTCATTAAAAAATACATGGAAAGAAAGAGAAAAGGAGCGCCTCTTACCTGTCACAGACGAGACGCTGAATGGTTGCCTGGATCGGTCGCAATCGCCGTCAGAAGATTCTGCTCCAAATGGACCACTGCTACTCTCCACAAGGTAAATAGTAAAAAGTAATTTCATTTTTTACCATTGGACATATTTATAACTTTTCGACGTTAAAATGAGTTTTGAAAGTTATTTCTTGTCAAATATTTGCATGTATTATGTCGAAAATGGATTTTACGCTTGTTGGGTATGTGCAGTGACAGGTTTTTGCGACTTAAAAGGTGGAAACGAGTTGTATTTTATACTTTTTCGGACTCGGTAAAAACACGAAAAATTCACTCTGGAGTCATCTTTCAGCTCTTTTCTGACTCTCTAAATATGAAAAGATCGCCGAGGCCCTTGTCGTTTCGATCTCGTTAAAATGGACACGAATCGACATTCACCCAGTATAAGTTTAACCCTTTTTCGGGCTGGGATGGATCGATTACGAAAAGGAATACCCTAGCCTATCACGACTAGGAGGTTTTCCCGGATATTGTTTTCTACCTTTTCGGATCTGGGAAACTATTTACGAAAAGGGACCCGTGGAGTTTTCTTTTCTGCTGTCTTTTCAAACTCTCTAAACATGAAAAGACGCCGAGTTCTTCCTTTGTCAGACTCGTTAAACCCTGATGACATTGGATTCCGTCGCAATGACGTTCTCCGAGTTTCTCCTTCCTAGGACTCGTTAAATGCACTAGGATGGATTCGCCCGAAGGGCGGACTTATATTACAAGCATATGCTATCCCTTTCAAGCTTGTCATCAAAAATAATTGGGGTACTCGCCAGAAATGGTGGGGAAAAAATGGAACCATCGTCGTTATCGTCGGCAGTATGTCGCTCTTGAACATGGCACTTGTCTGCATCCGTGTCGGGTTGGGGACATCTCATCTCGTTGTTTCACTTTGCTTCCATGGGTTTGGGTAATCTCTTTTGACCTCTCATCTGTTCACTGCCTCGTCGCCATGACCTTTGATCTGTTGATGTCAAATACTGCCAAGTCCATTGTCGTGCCATTTATATGTTCAAGAGAAGTTGGCCTCTGCGAATATCAACCTTCCTCTGTTTCTCATATGGCCCCGATTCACAACAAAACATTATGTTCCTCTGTCTCGTGTCGATGATGTGGGAATCATTATGGCCCACCTTCGATCAAGGTCACTTCCTGTCGACTTCAACTCATTATCCGGGAAGTTGGTCTAGAGACTCCTGATGGTACCTTGGAGCCTGCATGCCTCAATGGCAGGTTCGTCGCATTCGACGTGAGGTTTACATCATTGACCTCCGATCGAATGATTCTGCGGGTGTTCGACGTCAACTCATTTATTCGCACGTCGTAGATTGTACCTGTAGTACCTTGAGGGCCATTGTCATTATTGGTGGTTCCTCTCGCGTCTGTTAACAGCTTTCATCATTGGCTGGTAATCAGACGATGTTCTTGCATGTTCGACATCAGCTCACATATTCACATGCTTGAACTTGTACTTTGTTTGGGTCGAGATGGAGCGCAAGACCCTGGATTGTGTCTGTTGTAATCCAGGCTGCGATTGTGGATTATTATCATTATGTACATGACTCACTGATTGGATGGCTGCGACCATACCTGAGTCTATTTGTTTGATCTTAGTTGGATGGCTGCGCCCATACCATGGATCCGGATTATAGCATACTCTGTTCGGATGGCTGCGTCCATACCATAGATATACATCATGTACTTGAGATATCAGTTGTATCTTTCTGTGCAGGTTTTCCGACGGCGGGCCTTCAGTTGGACATGTTCTCGTAAAGCATTTCACCCCTCTCTCTCTCGGGCCTCATGCTTTAGGGGGCATCTGTTACACAGTAATTTGTCACCGTCCCTACCGTTCCCCGTCCCGCACAATGGAGGACCCATAATGTGACCTGTGAACACTGTCATGCATTGAAAACATCATCATTGCATCCCTCTGAGTATGAGCTTCATTTCCCCTTGAGACATATCCTTGCAAAATCCATGAAAAACAGCTCTTTTTGCATTGGCGCGGGTAGACAGTTCAGTACTCGCGCCACTCAGGGAAATCCTGTAAAGAGGTCGCGCCACTCGGCGCTCTGTCATAGAGCAGCAATCGCGCCACCCATTTTAGGGACTGTTTTTTATATATGGATGGCGGAAGTTGAGTTCAAACAAACTCACAACCACTGCCTATCTTGAGTTGGGAGGTTTGGCTACGGGAGTTCTATGGAAGGGAAGAAGTTTTGCCACCTTCTATGGAACCTTCCTTGTTGATAGGGCCAATCCCATAATAATAGGGATCCCAACTCCCTCCTTCCCCATCTATATAAGCTTGCTCAGATCCATGGCAAGCTAGTCTTGAAGTGCTGAAGCTTTGCATCTCCCTATCCCCAAGTGCCTTTGTGCTGTAAAGAATCCCTTCTTTCCCTTAAGGCCCATTAAGCAAGGAGACCATTGTTACGAGACTCTGGAGAGGTTTCCCTTTCCTCGGCGAGCTTTGCGAGACGTGGACAACCGGAGACCCGTACGAAGGAGGCTGCGACGTCAGAACTCGGTTGTAACTTCTATTCGTTTATCACTTTAATAGATGACTATGATTATGGTTCCACTCCTTTTGCAATCATGTTAATGCGAGTAATATCTTTTCTGACCGATGTTTAGTTACGTATGCCGGTTCCTATGCATGTATCTGTTCGTTTCTTCTATGTGCAGGTGTTCATCCACGGAGATCGTGGAAGGATTGTGATCTGCCAGGGCTGAAGGACGGGGACATCTTCTTCTTCAGATCTAGCGTTGGAATCCAGGTAGGCTTTTATCCCAAGTCTTTCATTCGTAACTAGGAGCTTGCGTCATAGCATTGTTTGTTTGTTGCTAGACCCCTGCTGGGCTAGTAGGGATCGCCTCTGTCCGCAGAGGGGATTTACCTCCTCAACACACATCACTGGCACGACTTTTGCAATTCCACGCTATATGCCCAATTTTCCTACAATAGTAGAATTCAATTTCACCTTTGTTTGAATTTTTCTTTTTCATCCTTGACTTTGTCCACAATGCATTTTCTACACGAAATTTCTCTTCTGCATCCTCCGGTTTTAGTGGCTTAGTCGCTTTTCCTACGCCAGAAGTTGTGTAGACATTTTACTCAAAGTGAAAACAACATTACTATAACTTGAAAGAAGACTATTTAATAATATTGCTTTAGCATCTTCATCCTCCACCTTAATACCTGCTTCACCTAATTGTCTTAAAAGAGACATTAAATTATTTACATGACTGGACATAGATGTAAATGCGAATCTGAAAGGGCAAGTCCAATAATAGACTTAGCTTTGTCATCTCTATTTTTCTATTCAAGCAACTCCTTGGCACCTATAGGTGCTACTTCTAAACCATTCACTATACCCCAGAAGTTCTTATACATTAATTGCATTTGAATTTTTACTTTCCATGAGGAAAATTTAGACCACTGAATTTGTCTAAAACCATGAACTCCATAATCACAGGAAGGACTCAAAACCGAAAGTTCCTTTTAAATTTTAAAGTCGTGTTTCTCTAAAATACTGAAATTGTTGTAATTCTCTTATGTCGACCAAAAAACAAGTTTCATGTACTCAATTTGCAATGGGAGGCAATGATTTTTGAGCCAAGTATATAACTTACCACGACTTTATCTATTATCTATTGGAAGCGACTAGAAGCACGGCTTAACACTAGCAGCATTCACTTCGCAGTGGCTCGAGCACGGCTTCAAAATCCAACATGGATATTAATACAGCTGAGTGAGGGATCCTCCTCATTTAGATCTTTGAAATTCCATGGATGTCAATATTATTCGGCCGCGTATTCCGATGAAACAGAGAAAATGAGCACATAGTCAGTGTTGTGCGCAGCGACAAGTCAATGAATATAACAAAAGTCGTCTACATGTCACATCTCATACCATCACATAGATATCATCCTTGAAGTACAGATTTTGAAGCATTCGCAGATAACCTTCTACAAATCTATCACCAGAATGATGGACAAAAAAAAAGAATACAAACGATTTGCAAATGAGACATTTCAATCAGTCTTTCAGCAAATACACACATACTCTCTATTTCATAAGGAAGACCAGGTTCAGGCCCATACTAGCTCTGATACCATGATAAAGAATGGTTTAAGAGTACTCATATATTGCACACAGAAGGTGTATGCGATCTAAAACACACACACTGATTAAATTTAGATCACTCTATTAAACAGAGTTTCTAAGATCCAACTTATTCTTAAATTAGAGAAAGAAGTTGAAGGAATTTCTCAACCATCAAACCAATTTCTCAAAAAAGATGTAAGCACTAACTCCAACAAAATCATTAAATGCCTAATTGACATATTCCCCAATTATCTATATATATTTTCTTAATACAAAGAGCTGAAAAGGCCAACGTAGCAAAGACCTCATTCTTGTACTTTTACTAAGATGACTTGATTTGTTATAATAAAGTTGACCACCTCGCAATTGAAAATAAATGAGTTGAAAATGACATGAAATCATTATGTACCAAATCAAATCAAGAGATTTGTAGCATCAAGGCCTTACTTTCGAGAAAAGATTTGGATGTTGTTAGTAAAGAACACAACTTGGCCAAACTCTATCAGTGGAAAAAAAATTAGGAAGACCCAGCACCAAATTCTATGTGTTCAATTAGTACAAATACTTGTTGAAAATTAGCTTTGGGTATTATATAGGGGCGGATGTTGCTTCTGTAAAGTGTTATCAATTAGCTTTGGGTATTATATAGGAGTGGATGTTGCTTCTGTAAATTGTTAATTTACAGATCATGTACGTAATCGAGAGACTCGGTGACCCTGGGATGATAGAATAAAAGTAGATACACTCATTTCAAATATGCCATTGTACGAAGAAGCCTTTCCAACTAAATAACAAATCTTTGTACAACTTTTTTAATTAAAAGGAGCCTTTTAATTATGTAACAAACTTTCATTTTGGAACTCTGACAGAAATTTTGACTTTGGACCTTGGTAACTCTCAAATCCATAATTTGCATAGATCCTGAACTTTGATCGGAATTTTGACTATTTAAGTCTGAATTGGGGTAAACATTGTTCCATCATCATATGTACATCATGAGAAATTTATTTCAAATTGGTAGCCGAAAACAATCAATTTACAAACAACGATTCACCATAGATATTTTATTTTAAAACAAGGCATTTCAGTGGTTCAAGAGCAGACCGTACTGTTAGGTTTGGTAGCAGACAGTGTGCAGTGAAGCTACATAAATTCTGGCTTCCCTACCGTGTGGACTGAAGCTACAAAAACACCGTGTTGTAAAAAACTTAGGTTTTACTGGTTTTGCAGCTTGCATAGAACTTTTATGATTTTCCCATTTTTTACATATTTTTCTAATTTTGCAGTAGCAAGCTGCAACTACCACTCCAGAATGATATCTGCAATAGTATATAATAAGAATCTGCAAACTGTGAGCATCACCATTACAAAATTATAATATTCATGCATTTTCAAATATAATGATAACTTTTATATTCTTTGAAAGAATTTTGCTTACAGTCATTATCCGTCGTTATCCGATAATCTGCATCTCCCTGAGAATAAACCTCCTGCTCCGCTGACGCAGACACACTTGGGCCACCATTTCTTTCCGCAGCAGAAGAAGAAGAGTGTACAATGTTGCGCTTCGCTTGTTGTTCACCAGTGCTTGCAATTAGATTACAATACCGGCTACTACTGGTGATTTCAAGAGCTTCTGGTGCATGGAGTTCTTTTGATGGAGTGTGGACCAAGCTGCAACCGTCCGATTTCTTAGTTTGAAACTTGTGATGGATCTTTTTGAGGAGTACCCGCTTTGCCTGCACCATTGTCATGTGATTGGGTGTGAGACATGAAACGTTAATGCAGAGATAATATTGGAAAACAAAGAGACAGACTACCTTGTTGGCGAGTCTAATTGATTGCTCAGACTGGAAAGATGTCGGTCCGTCAATTTTCCACCCAAATATTCTTTTCAGTCTTCCCACTGCCGATCTGTGACCACTTGTTAAACCTAATTGCGATTCGACATTCTTTTCGTTGGAGTCGACCGCGTTGAAAGCATCGTGACGGTGCTTTCTGCGCGAGCTTAGGAAATCCGCAAGAAAGCCGAAACTGCAATATATTTCTTTGATGCGGCGATGATGATCAGATGGTTGCAGGTGGGAATACTGAATAATCTGCTGATTGGGCAGATCATGAGACCGTTTGTTCTCATCAAGCTCGTCTTCTTGGATGTCGATGGCTAGGGTTTCTTCAACTCCATTAAAGTCGTCGAGTTCTCCCATGACCCCGATAACCAATGGCTCGGTCGCCATTGCAACCGACATACCGTCGCTTTCATCGACATCGACATTGACATTGACATTGACAGCCGACATCCTTCCCGAGTCGAAGCAAAGGGCGAATGGTGGAAAGGGCGAGGCACGTCGCGCATCATTGGTATTCATACCGACAATATTGGTACTAATTGTACGCCTTTTGTCAAGGCCTGTATTCCAACCCACACATTCCGTCCAATTTCCATGACAGTAACGTCGAACTATCCATCTCAAAATTCTTTTTAAGAATATTTTGAAATTTGATAAACATTGAATCATTCATTTAATCTCAAAACATATTCATTATTAATTTCATTTTAAATCTCAAGGATATTTTAAAATCTATCGAATAAGAAAAATACTAAATATTTGTAACTTCACTGTGCTCTATCAAACTAAAAAACATTCTCAAAATGAAGTTCAACTAAAAATATTTACCAAAATTAATCGAATAAAAAATTTAATAAATTTCAAGCTTACCCGTCTGCAAAGAATTCTTTATACTGTTTTTACCAGAATCTCCACATAACTTTGGGTGTAGCCAATCCCAAATCTCCTGCCAAATTCAAATTCATTCACACCACAAGTTAATTCTAAATTACTCAGAGGCGCGGAATCAAATCGGTCGGCTATTATTATAAATTAATAAAATGTTTCGCTGAACTTTGAAATCAAACTTATTTATTATAATTTTAAATATTTTGATAAATCTGAAATAAAACTTATTAACTATTGCTATAATCCAAAAGCATATGGTAAGATACTAACATATGGTAAGATACTAATGTCTGATGAATGGAGTACTGAAGTGAACCTCTGTTACAGAATCATAATAAGTTAAGATGTTACTAATTAAAGCAGAATGAAAAACAATGTTATTATAATAAAATTAATATTGATGAGCTGGGAATAGGTTTACATTTTTTATGACTTATTAAATAAATTCTAAATTTCAATACAATATTAATGAATATTCAGCTGTTGTTCAAAGATGTCTCCTTGGAATTTCATCTGCGTACGGTAGATTCAAAAATAAACATATCAATTAAGCACATTATGTTGTACTGTCTGCAGCCAATTTCATTTAATTAGAAAGTAGAATTGTTTAATGTACGGTTAAGCAGAGAAGAAGAGAAGATTAATTAAAGAGATTCTAGGAATCTGAATTACCTTCTTCATGTTCAATCGGCGCTGCTTTCCGAGCTCTGGCCGTAACTTGCAATCCTGCAACTAATCACAATTTCAATGAACACAAAATGATGAAATTGAACATGGAGGAAGATGGGTTGAGAGTTGTAAGTGTGTGATATTATATATCCAGAAGACAGTCGCCAGTAGAATCTAGAAGGTTTGTAGACATTATAATAAAACATCTGTTTCTGCACAGTTATTGATGAGTCCAGCAGCAAGCAAAAAGGAAGGGAAAAGAAGTCACTGGAATATGTGAGTGGAAAAGCGCAAAGCAAGAAATGTAATACATCCTGGACGAGATTACGGCCTTAAAATATACACTTAGGTAAATTATTAATGATGTCACTGCAATAAATTTTTAGTATGTCCATCGGGATAAGATCCCTTGAAATAGACATAGACAGAGAGGAAGGTTAAAGAAATACGATAAGATTTTATTAATGCTCTAATGAGTAGTCAGTATAGTATGATTCAATATAATGATAATGAGGGCGATTGGTGGATTGTGGATTGTTAAGTGGATTATTTAAAAAATTATGAGAAATTAGTTACATTATAATTATTTTATTAATGCTCCAGCATAGTATGATTCAATGTAATGAGTAGTCAGTATGATTCAATATAATGAGCACGATTAGTGGATTGTGGAGTGTTAAGTGGACTATTTAAAAAATTATGAGAAATTAGTTACATTATAATTATTTTTTATAGAAATAGTCAACAAGTGTATGTGGATAGTATAGATTTAGCTGTCATGGAATATTTTACTAGTATAAATGTATCTTAACTACAAATCTAGCAAGATGTGAGAGCAATCAAATCTCTTACAGGTGCAAACCCTTTTTATAGTATAAAACTTTAAAAAAATCCACCTCAGAGATTACATCCTTCTAGAGACTTTATTGATAATGGTTAAGATGAATCTTTCTATATATATGAGAATACATATGGTCAAATGTAAAATAATGATAGTTAAAATGCTATACTAATAAGAATTTAATTTAAATCATTTATTATGATTATTATTATATATAAATTATTGACATTGAAATAATTTAGTTAACATTACTAGTGACACAATTTTTTTTATGGATTACATTGTCTGCATTTTTTTTTCTATTAATATATATTGGTAAAAAAAATCAGTATTACTCAATTTTAATTTTTCAAATATTTTATTTATGGTGCAATTGAATTTTTTAATTATTAATAATATTTTTTAAATATCACATATTATATTAAAAATTGAATTAATTACACATTTCTCTAGAATTGAATCTTTTTATTATTTTTCTCTTTGCACATTAAAATATTTTATGGTGGTTCCTATATGTGTGTGTGTCTCTTCTAAAGTTCATATTAAAATAAATTAGTCTACAAGGATATTAAAATGATTTATTTAGTATACAATTTTATCTTATTTTGTATGGAGATGTAAATATTTATTTACAATTCAGAGTGAGAAAAATATTTTTACCAATCTCCTTTATATTGGGTTGCAATATCAAGAACAAGTGTAGCAAGTAGGGACAAATTTTTATAATACTTTTACTTAAAACTAAGGAAATATGCATATTTGTTTTTTATTTTGATTATAGTGGACATTATTTTTAATTTAGAGAATATTTATTTTTATTTTAAAAGGGATATGTGTCAAATCCATACCCAATTACACATCACCTCTCAATTCAATAATATTCATAGTAGAATATACAAGTCAAAGGTTGAGAGATTTAACTTCCATGGAATATTCTAGAATATTCATAGTAGAATATACAAATCAAAGGTTGAGATATTTAACTTTCATGGAATATTCTAGAATATTCATAGTAGTATACACAAATCAAAAGTTGATATTTACCTTGAAAGTAGTTATGTCCATTTTTCTCTTTTAATTAAATTAATTAATTTAAACTAGACTAATAAATGTTATATGAAGTGAGTTATGATTCTTTGGACACTTGGTATTGATAAGTCATGGTATTGTAAAAATCCCTATATAAAGATTAAGAATCTATATCCTAAAATAGGATAAATCTCCATGATAAGATTTTGTTCCATGTTTTCTTAAATGTATATATGTTTAACTTATATTTTAATTATTTTTGTAGTTAATAATAATAATTTAAAATAAAGTTATTATTTAATTTAGTTTAGTTTTTATTACTTTTTTAATTTTAACTTGACATGTGTCGTGAAGGTGTAGCTCAATTGAGGGTCACTATGACAATGAAGTATTGTGGAAACAAGAGATCCAAGATTCAAATTTCTTGGAGTAGCATAGTCTATGTACAAGATTCAATTTTCTTGGAGTAACCTAGTCTATGGAGAGGAGGACGGGTCTTAGACCTCATAGGTATAATAGTAGTGACCCAAATCAACCTCGTGTCATGCAAGTATAAGACCAACCTAGTGGTCAGAACCAACCTTGTGTCATGGGAGTATGACACCGACCCAGTTATTGATTCCTCTACTTACAAAAAATAATAATAATAAATAAGATGAGATGTATCATGGAATAAGTGTTTTGATTTTTATTATAATTCAATGTCCGACCATTTAATTTATATAATTTTACAAGCATAATTTATATACAAAATTGGACCTGCAAGAGGACGGGTATTTTTACGCCGTAGGCGTCTTTATTTGAAAAGAACTCACCTGTTGCTTACATGTCCTTCGTTTGCACCGTTAATTTTTTTGTTATACGATTGAAACATCCTCACACGTTGATTTGAATTAGTTATTAATTGGCGAGGTGGCAAGAGATCCAGCCTTAGTTCGTAAGTCTTGGATCTAACGGTTGTCATTGACTGCAGTTAGTTAATGGCACTAGCATTAGCAGGTCGTCCCAAATTTCATCGTCCCAAATTTCATCTGCGTTACGGCTATCGGGGTCGTGTTCGAAGACGGTGTTGAAGAGGATTTCAAAACCTTAATCTTTGCGATTGGTTACAAGAGTGAAGTACGTCGCTGGCTCAAGGTATGCCTCAACAACGATTTTCTGTTTGGGTCAGGATATCTCTGGTTTTGAAAATTTTCATTTAATTTGCAGAATGGCAGAGAGCCTTTCCTGGAAGACGGACGTCCATGTAATTGGTCTCCCAACGACTGGAAGGGAAGCGTTGACAGTCTGTATGTCGCTGGCTTCTGAAAAATAGGTCTGCCTGAAATTCGTCTCATAGCAGAGTTGATCGCCCATGATATATTTCAGTCCATAACGAATGAATCGTGATCCTGCAACTGACTTCATGCTGAAATATAAAATTTAATGGTTGGGAAATCTGAAAAGGATTCGTTTTCATTTTGTTTCAATTGAAACACATGTTAAATTTGTATTTATCAAACGCATAAGGCAATGGCATCAAAACCTCCAATTTTCCTTCTTTTATTTCAGAGAAATGGGCCGGTCCAGCGTTTGTGAATTCTCCAAGTCCAAGATCCTTGCCTTTATCGAGCTTCTCGATCAAGAAATCTAGCGAAGAGGTGGCTGAAATCGATAGATTTGGAACAGGGGATCTGAGGCGCCTTTTTGGTCTCGATTAAGAATGCTGCCTCTGCTCTAGCCTCTCCGGTTTTAAGGTTTTTTCGGTATTTTTCAAGTGAATAATCTGTTCCTGTAAACTTTCGATTTTTCTTGTGGATACTGCAATGCCTGATCTATGAACTGCAGACCATAGTCAGATGCACGGGTTGTGTATACTGTGCCTAAAAGCATCGGGAATACAGAAAAAATGGGGTACAATGCCAATCATCTACTGTATGGTACTCGAGGTAAGAATTGGCTTGCATTTATGCTTCTATTAATATATTCAATAGCTTAACTTTTAGATAATACATTGAATACATGTTAATTTGTAGATTTTGTACTTGTTTAAATTCAAAAGTTGGTATATACCTTCTTAGTGTATTACTGGAATTATAAATAAAACTATAGCTCCACAAATATAAATAGCCATAAGAATTCACTAACTTTTTCAACTGTTTCGATAATTACTTAAGATTTTGGAATAGATCTTGTAATGCTACGAATTGCTTATCCTCCCAGGTTCTAACATGCGAGTACCCTTTGGTAAAATAAATACAGCTTCCAGGACGATGCAGAATACAAAAGCTGATCGGTATGCTACCGAGAGTGTTTTGGACACAAATGTGCCGGTAATTCCCAAGGTGGGTGAGCTAAAAACTGCCCTAGTTCCATTTAATGGTACGTTTACTTGGCATAAATTCATCTAAACCTTACACATATTTGAGTAAGTTATTATTGATACCATTTGAATGTTGTTTGATATATAAAATTTCAAAATTGCCTTAGAATAACTGATCATTCATTTTAATTAAATATTGAATTTAACGGGCTTGTATCTAAGATTTCAGAAACATTTTAGAATCTATTCTTGCACCTGATAGACAAGATGACACCTGTGTCCATCAAATTAGAAAATATTCTTGAATCTACACTAACTCCATATTTTATCCAATGAATTAATTGTATCTTTGTTATCACTCTTTTATCTCTTTCACTTATTTTATTCTAACTTTATTTGACTTGTGGTTTCAGAAATCTATGAAGGACAGACACAAAGCTTTTTCTTCCAAAGATCGTGAAGAGAAATCGAACACTAAATTACATGTTATAAGGCAGGACGCTCAGGAATGGCTGCCCAATATTGTCGCGAAGGAACCAAGTAGCAAGTCTGGAAAGGATTGCATATTCGTAAGAGCAGCAAAAGGACATGCTACCGATAGTCATGGCCTTGCGGAAAGGGTAAAACTACGTAAATAACACTAATATTTACTCTTTTTATATCTAATCGTACATAGTAGTTTATTTCTATTAAATCCTCATCAAATGCAGGTTAGAGGGAAGAAAATCAGCGACCGTATGAATATCTTACGAAACCTTGTTCCAGGTTGCCACCAGGTATAACCTCTGTGAGCGTAGGTTTTCCTAAGGAATCAATTTGATGTTTAATCTTCTGGTAAGAAAACTGCGTATCAGTTTGTAAATTGATATACAATTTCCTTAAAAAAAAAAAAAAAAACAGAGTATTCTCCTGTTATTTGGAATCATTTATCACTGTAAAATAACTGCAAGGTACATACAGAGTAGATGTAGCAAGAGATTTTGATTAATTATGCTTATAGGCTTCTTTTGATTGAAAGTTTTAGATTAACCTTTTTTTATTGGAATGTTTATTTTATAGTTGTAAATGAAAGGTGTTCACTTTTTTTTGGTGTGGTAGTCCATCGGATGGAAATTCAACGCTTATTTCAAATTTAGGTTTACCTATCATATTGTTATCATATAAATTACTATATAACATGTTTCATTATGTGAATATTATATGTTTAATTTTCATATTTAATATAATTATCAAATTATCATCCACACTCTCATAAATTATTATCCAAATTATCAAATAATAACTATATGATTTGGTTTATAAGGAGAACGTTGCGTTATAGCTATTACAGACTACCTAACTAGGTGATCCTTGGGAATTCTTTTTCATAATCTTCAAATACAACATTATTACTGAACCTGATGGCTTCTCCTACCTTTACTAAAATTAACTAAAATCATAAGAATCTTACGGCGTTTCCTTTGCAACACCTGGTGATGGTGCAATTGCTAGTTATGTTTATGAAAAAATTTGTTTTCTTTTTCACTAGAGTTTAGGCCTAACTATTAATAACCGATTAGAATCCTATGCTCCACCTTAGAGAACAAACCTACCAATTACTTTAAATCTAAAAAATTATTCATCATTGTTAATTCATAGAACACAATTTTTCACTCACGAGTGGTTGAGTTGGTTATTCCCCTCCAGATTCCAAGCTTCGTTCAATCTTTCGATGAGTTTGGTTGGGATTTCCTCCATCTCGGTGTGTACTTGTGAGTCTCAACCCAAGTGCTTACGAATTAGCCAATATTATAGTCTAATTCACAAAAGGGTCTTTATGGATTAACGCCCTAATCTACTGCCGACACAGCTCGTCATGAATTTTATGTTAGCAGATGTCACAAGACAGATGGCATAAGTGGAATATTATGAAACTCTAAATCATTAGTGGTTGCAATGAGTTGGTAGATTGGGTTCCTTGAATACAATTACAAATGGAGTAGGCCACTCTAAATCATTAGTGGTTGCAATGAGTTGGTAGATTGGGTTTCTTGAACACAATTAAAAATGCAGTAGGCTAACAAACTTACTCTAAAGACGTGGTATTCAAAAATTCTGTTAGACAATTAATTCTAGCATTATTTTGTAACAGAGTAGTTGGTTATTAAAGTTCAAGAAACCCCGGGAGTTGATTCAATGACTTTTTGATGTATTTATATGCAAAGTATTATACATAATTTGTAAGACATTCATTAATATATTTCTGAGAGTTTGTTCCCATTTTGTGTGCCTTACGTATCAGAGCGAAGGTAAATTCTGTCATGTTCAATATTCAACCATTAGTTTTTTGGCTTTCCTTGTTGAAAATTCTGGTATGCTCCGATGACATGTTGGAACATACACGAAATAGAGAAGCTTAAAATCAATGACAACACAGTTTTTGCCACAAAAATTACAGAGCCACGCACAGAGAGACAAAACCAGAGAGAATTTTTCTATTTCTTTCGTCTGCTTCAGCAGGCTTCAACTCTATTACATAACATATGAAGAAGAGTCTACTTAATACAAAAATGGTGGAGCTGACAATTTAATGCTAATTGATGTTGGATCGGACAAGTAACAAGAAAATCGTCCTTCCGCTATGTTATATTGTTTCTTCACGAAACATCATACAAAACACATAATGCCGGACTTGAAAATCTATGGGTTTCGACTACGAAACCACATCGTGTCTGCACCCTCATCGCATTTTTCATGGCGCAAAACTTAACTTGTCACAATAATGAAAAACTTAAATTCTTGTGATTGCGATGTGCGATGGCACGATCGCATCGCAACTTAAAAATTTTAACTTGCAGGCACTATCCTTTAAGATTTGTGATATGCGACTTTGATTGATCCGAATTTATGCAGGAATGTAACAGAATACAGAAATAACCATAAACATGGAAATATAGTGGAAATAAGGCTTCATTTCCTTAATATCAAATCACAGAAATATGCTTACAAACATGATGGAAATAAAATAACTAGGGTGCTAGTAGCGAATCTCTGAGAAGATATGTGCTGACTACATACCTTTGAACTGTGTTACAATGAGGCTCGAGGGCCTATTTATTATGGAGAAACAATGGAGAACTCTAAATGTCCAAAACCTAACCCTAGGAGATGAAGTGCCAAAACTATGGGCCCCGTTTGGGTAAATTGGTGTTTCAACTTCCTGGGGATGTAACTTTGGCATACTATCTCTGTTTGGGGCTTCAAAACGGCTCCGGAAGTTTAGGACCCAAAAAACTGCCAAAAATAGTAAGTTTTGAAAAAAACTAAAAGAGAAAATGGTGGGGCCCCAAGTGGAATAGGTGGGTGGCCACCAATATCCACCTGAATCATTCCTCCCCCCTTAGGAAGTAATGGTCCCCATTGCGCTGCGTTCCTCCATGAGATGAGGAAAATTTTGTTGAACTTGGTCCCTGGTGAACCACTTGCCTTGGTGCAGGAGTTGGCCAGCTTTGACAACCTGATACAGTTGGATCTTCTGTCGGTGAGTGTTCTTGATTTTCATGTCCATGATACAGTCTGTGGTGGCCTATTCCATGTAGTCTGGGTTTAACTCTTTTGGTGTTAGTTCTTTTGCAATGTCAGAGGTGTCCAATAGAGGTGGGAAGTAGGGAAGAAGGCAGTCTACATTGAATACGGGGTGCAAACCAAGGAATGGTGGAATACTGAGCTCGAAGGCATTGTTACCTACATCCTTGGTGATGGTGTAAGGCCCATATCGGAGTGGGCGAATCTTGCGGTGGGGTCCAGTGAGGTGCTCCTTCTGCAAAGGTAGCCACACTTTTTCGCCCACCTGGAAGTTGTGTGGCACTCGATGTTGATCATGTCATTGCTTGTACTGAGCATTGGCTCTGTCCAATATGTCATGACCTGTTGGTGGATGGGCTGAATGCGCTCAATGAAGTTGTTTTCTTTGTTAGCTTCAGAATGGACATGAGCCAAATCGGCCAGAGTAACTGCAAATGGCATGGCTACGTCAATGGGACATAGTGGTTGGAATCCCAAGCCCACCCGAAAGGGGCTGTGGTTGGTTGAGCTATGGAGAGCCCAGTTATAAGTGTGTTGTACATAAGGAAGGATCTCATCCCATGTGTGTGGATTCTTTGAATTGTACATGCGCAGAATGTGTACAATCATCTTGTTGACGACCTCTGTCTGGCCATCAGTTTGGGGATGGAAAGCTGTGGAATTGGTGAGCTTGGTGTCCAACATTGACCAGAGGCTAGACCAAAATGTGCTGAGGAACCTGCTGTCGCGATCTAATATGATATATTATGGGATCCCAAAGTGCACCCACACTCATTGAAAGAAGATTTTAGCAGTGGCTTTTGCTGTGATATTCTTCTTGCAGGCCGCCATAATGGCCATCTTTGAGAATCTGTCGACAACCACGAAAAAATAGTCATTTCCATGCTTAGTAGAAGGAAGGCCTGACATGTAATCCATGGAGATGGATTCCCAAGGTCGACTAGGGGTAGGTACCGGAGTATAGATCCCTTGCTTCTTAATGGTCGGTTTGGCAATGGCACAAGCAGTGCAGGATCTGATGTACTTCCCGAGATCCTGTCGAAGGTTTGGCCAATAGAAATACTTCTGCAGTACTGCCACTATTTTCTCAACCCCAAAATGCCCAGCGACTCGACTGTAGTGCACTTCCCATATCATCTTGGCACGCTTTCTTGAAGGAACACAAAGGTGCCCTAGGTGACATAATAGTGCATCTTGGAGGTGGAAATTTGGAACTTGCATACCCCCCAAGAGTGCCTTGTATGTGTAGCTGAATTCTGGATCACTCTTATAGAGAATAGCCAATCAAAATTCTCATGCCCACAAGAGTTGATAATGGTGGTTATGGCCACGATCGGTGGTCGGCTGAGGTAGTCTGCAACATTATTGGTGCTACTCTTCTTGTACTTGATATTCAAATGAAATTGTTGCAGATACGTGGACCGCTTCTGATGGCGCTCGTTTTGCAACTTCCCTTGTGTCTGTATGAACTGCAGGGGTTTGTGGTCTGTGTGGATGATTGCCTCCTTCCCCAAAATGTAATGCTTCCATTGTCGACAAGCCTGCACAATGGAATACATTTCTTTGTGATAAGTGGGATACTTTCGAACTGTGTCAAACAATGTCTCACTGTGATATGCCACTGGATGCCCCTGTTGAGTAAGAACTGCCCCAATAGCATAGTCAAAGGCATCTATCTCAATCTCAAATGGTTGTTGCAAGTCTGGTAATGTGAGCACTAGGGCAGAACAGAGGCGATGTTTCAATTCTACGAACGCCTTCTGTTGAGATTCTGACCAACAAAATTTTGCTTTCGCTCCTCCCTTGGTGACTTGACTCAAGGGCCAAGTGATATGAGAGAATCCCAACACGAACCTGTGGTAGAAATTAGCAAGACCTAGAAAGTTGCAAAGCTCTGTTAGGGTGGTTGGGGCTGGCCAATCCCGAATGACTTGGATCTTGGCTGGATACACATGCACCCCCCTTTCATCAATAATGTATCCCAGATATTGAACATCGGTCATGCCAAAAGTGCACTTCTCCAAATTGGCACACAACTTGTGTTGCCGCAGTGTTTGGAGGACTTCTCGGATGTGGTGGAGGTGCTCTTCCCAAGTCTGGCTAAAGATAAAAATTTCATGCAAGTATACCACTACAAATGAGTTGGTGAATGGACGCAAGATGTCATCCATCAACCTCATGAAGGTTGCGGGAGCATTTTTCAATCCGAAAGGCATGACAAGCCATTCGAAAAGGCCCTCCTTAGCTTTGAAGGTAGTATTCCACACATCAGAGGGTTCAATTGGTACCTCGTGATACTCAGACTTCAAGTCGATCTTGCTGAAATATTTTTCCTCTTTGAGTTGGTCCAGAAGGTCATCAATTCGTGGGATCAGGTACCTATTCTAGACAGTGATCTTATTCAACGCCTGATAATGATCAATACAGAGTTTCCAAGTCCCATCATTCTTCTGTACCAACACAATCGGGCTCCCACAGGGCGATGAACTTGGCCAAATGTGACCTTTCTGCAGCAGCTCCTAAATCTGCCTCTTGATTTCATCATTCTTCAGAACAGAGCGCCTATAGATCGGTCCATTAGGTAGCGGCGCACCTGGGGTCAGGTCAATGGGGTGCTTGACCTGACAGTGTAGAGGCACCCCAGTGGGTGAGGTGAAGATTTCCCCGTACTACTCCACAACCTTGTCCATTTGTTGTTGTCGTGCAGAGGAGCCATGTCTGGATGTCGTGGCCACAATCTTCTTCTTGCCCTGGGGGTGGATCATCAGGAAAACAAATTTCCTGGTTTTGGAAATGAGCTTATTGTATTGTTTTGTAGTAACCAAAGAGATAGTGGGAGGCGGTGGTACCTCTGGTATCCTGTACAATTTATTTCCCAAAGTAACAATAACAGCGCAAGGTCGGGACTCATACACATCATGTCGCTTCCACAAGTATGGTTGGCTTAATAATACATTAGAAACATCAATAGGAGCAATGTCACATAATACATCATCCATGAAGGGCTTGATTCTATAGGGAAGGTGGCACTACTAGCTGACGCGGAGATACCATCCTTGGTGAAGCCACCTGATGTTGTATAGTTGTGGGTGCGTTGTGGTCGGAAAGCCCAACCGCTTCATGACATCTACTGAAATGAGGTTCTTTTGGCTCCCATTGTCAACAATGAACCATAGTGGGGAACCCTTTACCCACATCCGGGAGTGGAAGAGACGCTTTGCCTCCTCTGGATCTTTTGGTTCCTCCTTCTGGATCTTTGTAGTGGCAACAGTGGCGTTGGGCTACGCATCAATAATCTGCTTCCCTTTGTCATTCACCTTGTCAAGTTCTGATTCAGAGTCGGGGCATGCATCTGATTCAAAAACCCTCATCTCAGCCACCAACAACTGCTTGGCCTAAAACTCACTTGTTTTGTGAGTGGAGCTCTAATGGAACTCACACCACTTTCTCGTGTCCTTCTTTGGCTTCGCGGTGTTTTTCTTTGCTTGTGTCTTTGGCAGGTTGTCTTGGGCCGCCATGCCTTGGCTTTGTCCTTTGTTCTGCGGTTTGGGGGCACCTTTCCCTTGATTTTGATTCGCAGATCCAAAGTCTTGCTTCTTCTGTTTGAATTTTTGCTCAATCTTGGCAGCATACCAGTATGTCGTACCAAGCGAGGAGATGTCGAGGAACTCCATTTCCTCCTAAATGTATCTATGCAGACAACCGCAATACTTTAGCACCAAATGTTTCTCTGAATATTTGATACCCAAATTTGTGTGCAGGGTATGGAACAGATTCGTTAGCTCATGCATATCTTTATCCCTTTGTTTCCGCAGTGTGATCCATTATATGTACTTGTCCTCATAGCTCCCCACAGGATAGTATTGTTCCTTAATGGCATCTCGGAAAGAATTCCAAGTGGGTACGGCTGAGAACAGAGAGCATTTTGTCTCATTCTTTTCCTCACAGTAGGTTTCCCACTAGTCCTTGACATGGGGGATAGCTTTGAGGAGTGCAAAAATAATCTTCTGTCGATCAGAAAAGTCATGAACCGAGAAATATCCTTCTATATATTCAACCATATATCTACGTTATCTGCATCTATTTGACCCTCAAATATGGGAATGTCAAAGTTTACTTGTACCTTAAAGGGATTCGCGCCTCCAGAGTGGCTGTTGGATGCAGATGCGCCGCCGGTGGGCAGTCGTTGAAGGATCTGGGCAAAGTTATCCATCATCGCGTTCCTTCTTTTTTTAAGGGCCTCCTCGAGAAAAATTTTGATAGGATATCCTGCTCCCTCATCTTTCTTTTCATCCCCCATGGGCGTCCGTCGGGGTTTGTGAGGATGATGTTGCAAAGGTTCCACCAGATCGAGCCCTAACTCCTTATACCCTGACCTCGTTGGGGACATGCAAAGAAGGATCAAGAAAAAGCAGACCGCTCTGATACCACTGATCCGGATTTATGCAGGAACGCAACAGAATACAGAAATAACCATAAACATAGAAATACAGCGAAAATAAGGCTTCATTTCATTAATATCAAATCACAGAAATATACTTACAAACATGATGGAAATAAAATAGCTAGGGTGTTGGTAGCGAATCTCTGAGAAGAGATGTGGTGACTACAGACCTCTAAACTTTGTTACAATGAGGCTCGAGGGCCTATTTATTATGGAGAAACAATGGAGAACTCTAAACGTCCAAAAACCTAACCCTAGGAGATGAAGCGCCAAAACTATGGGCCCCGTTTGGGTAAATTGTTGTTTCAACTTCCCGGGGACGTAACTTCGGCATACTATCTCCGTTTGGGGCTTCAAAACAGCTCCGGAAGTTCAGGACCCAAAAAAATGCTAAAAATAGTAAGTTGTGAAAAAACCTGAAAGAGAAAATGGTGGGGCCCCAAGTGGAATAGGTGGGTGGCCACCAATATCCACCTGGATCAGCGATCACATTGCATCTTAAACAAAATAACTTGCAAAGTGCTATGTGCGATGTCCTCCTAAGCTTGCGACGTGCGATTTGCGATCACATCGCAATATAAACGAAATAACTTGCGGGCACTTAAAGGTAAGTCATAAAAAGTGCGAAATGCGGGCGCTAAAAGGTAAACGATAAATCATGCGAAGTGCGATATTTAAGATTTGCGATGTGTGATGAGGATGTCACATCACAACATGCGGGGCCTAAAAGTTAAATGCTAAGATGTGCGAAGTGTGATTTGCAGGCACTTAAATGTCAAGAAGTACGAAATGACGAAAGGTAAGGAATAAGATGGAAATAAAGGTTTTTGCACGGTTTTGGTAATGTGGTAAGGTTAAGGGTCCCACCAGATATCGCATCGGCAGAAACTTAAGTTTGGTTAAGTCTTAAGAGTTAAAGGTTAAAAATTGCAGGCTATGAAATGTGGGCAAAAGGTAAGTGAATGCAGTGGTTAAGGAAATAACGTAGAGTGATGACTTGACTCTGTTTTTTTTAACATCTATGGAATTGTGTGAAGAAAAACAAAAACCTGCAGATTTGAATCATGAGCTTTGTCCTTCCCTGCAACAAAATTCAATTGAAGTGTGAGTTTCTGCAAGTTTTATTCATGGCGGTGGTTGGGAGTATTTCTAGCACTCCCCCTTAATCCCAACTGCCGCCATCAACCATTCCCAAAAACTTTCTGAGATAAAAAAAACTTTTCTATCCCAATGGCTTTGTGAGGATATCTGCAAACTGTTCCTCTGACCTACAATGTTGCAACACAATTTCACCATTGTTTACTAATTTCCTTATGAAATGGTATTTGGCATCAATATGCTTTGTTCTCTTATGGAAAACAGGATTATTTGACAATGCAATTGTTGAAATGTTTTCACCGAAAATTGTGGTTCCTTTGTCTTATTCATTATATAAATCCCTCAACATCCTTGTCATCCAAACTGCTTGACATGATGTTGTTGTTGCTGCTACATATTCAAATTATGTTTTTGATAATGAAAGTATTGGCTGCTTCTTGGAAGCCCATGGAATGTCTCCCGATCCCAAATGAAAAACATACCCTAATGTGCTCTTTATGTCATCAACACTTCCAGCCCAATCATTGTCAATGTAACCAATCAGCTTAAAATCATCAATTGCGGAGTATAGAACACCATACTCCTTCGTTCCATTTACAAATCTCAATATTCTCTTGGCTTCTTTCCAATGTGTCTCCTTGGGTGTCTCCATGAATCTGAATATCAAACTTATTGCATACATTATATCAGGCCTAGTTGCAATCAAATACATTAGACTACCAACCATGCTTTTGTACAATGTCGGATTGACATTCTTGCTGCAATCTTCCTTGCTCAATTTCAACCCCATGACAATTGGAGTTGATGATGGCTTGTTGTTCTACATATTGAACATTTTTTAAATTTCTGCAACATACTTTTCTTGGGAGATAAAAATTCCCTTTTTTGTTTGCTTCACTTTTGTGCCCAAAAAATATCTTAACAATCCCAAGTCAGTCATTTCAAACTCACTTTTCATGGTTTTTTTGAAATCAGAAATGAGAGAAACATCACTGCCTGTAAAAATCAAATCATCTACATACAAAACAACATTAAGAATTTTACCATCATTTTCTTTGATGTAGAGTGTGGGTTCACCATCACACTTGTCAAACCCATTGTCCATCGCGTAAGCATCAATCCTGATGTACCATGCACGTGGTGCTTTCTTCAACCCATAAAGAGCTTTCCGCAACTTACACACCTTGTGTTATTAGCCTTCTATTTTATTACCAAGAGTTTGTTCAACATACACTTCCTCTTTCAGCACTCCATTCAAGAATGTTGACTTCACATCCATTTGATAAACTTTCCATTTTTTTTGTGATGTTATAGATAACATTGTCCGCACTGTCTCCATCCTTGCAACTGGTGCAAAGGTTTCCTCATAGTCTCTTCCTTGCTGCTACGTGTAGCCTTTGATAGCTAGCCTTTCTTTGGGCCTTTCTATCTTGCCTTCAATGTTGCTCTTGGTCTTATAGACCCATTTCACTCTAATAAATTATTTTCCCTGTGGGAGGTCCACTAAATCCCATGTGTCATTTCTTTCTATTTCTACTATCTCTCCTTTCAATGCCTCAATTTGCTTCTCTTCTTTTCCTGCATCTTCAAAGTGGATTGGGTCATCTACATGGAAATATCATGCAAATAAAGAATTCAGACCAGCACTACTCTCAACTTCTTGTTCATAAATTTCACTTAAATTTCTGAATTTTAGTCTTCTTATATTTGTTGAAGAAGTGCTTGGAGTTGCACTTGAACTCGAGGGAGTTGTTGATCCTTGTGGTGTGCTTGGAGAAGCACTTCCTTGATTTCTCAATGCTATTCTATTGCTTGCTTGCGGTGTTTTCTGTTGAGCTTGTGTAGGTGGAGGAGGAGCCACCATTGAGGAGTTACTTGTTGCAGTCCATTCCTCTTTCTCTTCGTGAGACATACATGTCTTCACATTTATTGTCTTCTCTAAACTTCCATCCCATGCTTCTTCTTCTATGAACTGAACATCTCTGTTGATTATTACTTTCTTGGTTGATGGATTATAGAGCTGGTAAGCCTTGGATTCATTACTATAGCCAAGAAATATACATTTCACCCCCTTGTTGTCCAATTTCTTCCTTAACTGATTCGGGACATGTGCATATGCCACACATCCAAACACTCTCATGTGAGTGACAAATTGCTTTGTTCCACTCTATGCTTCTTCTAGAACTCTGTTCATAACACTTTTGGTTGGAAATATATTTATGATATATGTTTCACAAGAGACAGCTTCTGCCCAATCATAATTTGGTGAATTCTTTGCCTTCAACATGCTCCTTGCCATTTCCATGATGGTTCTATTTTTTCTTTCTGCTACACCATTTTTCTGAGGTGTATACCTTGTGGTAAACTTCTTGTGAATTCCATGCTCCCTGCAAAAACGTAGGAAGTCTTTAAAGAAATATTCTCCACCTCTGTCAGTTCTCAACACTTGTATGCAGTGTCCACTTTACTTCTCAACAAGAGCTTTGTAGTGGTAGAAATATTCAAACACTTCACTTTTCTATTTTACAAAATAGACCCATGTATTCCTTGTGTAATCATCTATAAATGTCAAAATATAATGACTGCCACCTAATGCTGGTGCTTTCATTGGTCCACATAAATTAGAGTGGAAAATCTCCAAAGGTTCCTTTGCCCTTATTGACTTTCCTGCTGGAAATGATTCTCTGTTTTGTTTGCCCAAGATGCAACCTTCATATAGGTTGTCTAGTTTCTCTATGAGTGGTAATCACCTTACCATGCCTTTTCTATGCAACAAATTCAAACCTTCGAAATTGAGATGACCAGATCTCAAATTCCATAACCAGTTCTCATCTTTCACTTCTTCTTGAAAGATTTCTTGTGTGACAACTGCGACAATGCTCCTTCCTTCAAGTCTGATCTCATATTGAGAGGAAACATTATATTTCTTGTCATATGCACTTTTGTAATGAGCTGTCTACTTGGAGGTTTACCCATGATTGTGTAAACATCATCTTTAAAAAACACATTTTAGCCCTGTTGCATGAGTTTTCCAATGCTTATAAGGTTACATTTCAAACCAGGGACGCAATAGACATCTAGAATGAACTTCTTCTCTCCCTTTTTTGTCAGAACATGTACTCTCCCTTTTCCCATAACAAAGACTTTATTATCAGTCCCCAATGTCACTTCAGATTTTACACTTTCATCTATATTGGAAAACATTGCTATGTTTCCAGTCATATGGTTACTAAAAACACCCTAAATCTAAGAACCATATATCTTTTTGTTTTTCTTGTGCTACATTACAAGCTAAAAATAAACTTTCATGGTTATGATTTTCTTTTGTAAAATTTACACTTGGTTTTTTCTTCTTTCTACATTAATTTTCATAATGACCATACTTTTTGCAATAATGAAATTGGACTAGAGATTTATCATACCTATGTCCTTGTGCTTGATTCTGGCTTGAGCCTTGGCTTGGATTCTAATTCTACCCCTTCCACTTGTGCTTGCAGGGCTGCTTCTTCCACTTTTGTGTGGGCTTCTTCCTCTTCCTCAGTAGTTTGATCTTCCTCGACCTCTACCTTGACCAAAAGACATTTGTGTCTTAAATTCATGCTCCAATGAGGAGTTTGTTGCTCTGTTCATCCTGTGCTCATGAGACACCAGTGATGCATGAAGCTCATCCATTGAAAACTGTGAGAGATCCTTTGTCTCTTCTATGGCCACAACTATGGTATCAAACCTTGATGGTAGACTTCTTAAGACTTTCTCAACTATTCTCCTTTCTTCAAGTGTCTAACCATGAGACCTGATTTGGATAACCAACCCAATCACATGTGTAAATAATGATTCTATAATATCAAACTCTTTCATAAAAAGAGTTTCAAAATCTCTTCTCAGCATTTGAAGTTTTGTTGTCTTCACCTTTGCCATGTCTTGGTAGGCTGTCTGGAGGGTATCCCATGCTTTCTTGGACTTCATTGTTGCTGTAACCCTTGGGAAAATACTTTCATGCACTGCCTAGAAAATATGGAAGAGGGCTTTCGAGTCCTTCTTCTTATTGTCTCTCAACAAATCTCTTTTTGCTTGTGTCAAAGCATTATATTCTAATGAATCTGCTGGCCCTTGGAAACCATTTTCCACCAGCTCCCAAATATCTTGTGAGGAGAACAGGGCATTGATTTTAATAGCCCAATAATCATAATTCTTCCCAATGATTTGTGGTATTTGTGGATTATTCAAGCTTGTGCTTTCTACTGCCATTTTCACTGTGTAAACAAAAACCTTCTCACTGTTGGAGAATCCACTTCTCAAAACAACCTTTCAGCTCTTTAGTAAAAAACACTTTCTTTCACTGAGAGATTAAACCTGGTCTAATACCATGTTTGAAATTCTGGTATGCTCCAATGATTTGTTGTAACATACACAAAATAGAGAAGCTCAAAACAAAACAAGGAAATAATATTCCCACAATAACCAGTTTACACAGAGATGCAGAAATTAAATTAAAATCAATGACAACATAGTTTTTTCCACAAAAATTATAGATCCACGCATAGAGAGACAAAACCAGAGAGAATTTTTCTATTTCTTTTATCTGCTTTAGCAGGCTTCAACTCTGTTACATAACATATGAAGAACAGTCCAATTAATAAAAAAATGATGGAGCTGACAATTTAATGGTAATTGATTCTGGATCAGACAGGTAACAAAAAAATTGTCCTTCCGCTCTGTTCTACTGTTTCTTCACGAAAAAATGTACAAAACACATAATTACGAACTTGAAATTCTATGGGTTTCGGCTACGAAACCACATCACGTCCGCGCCCTCATCGTATTTCGCATGGCACAAAAATTAACTTGTCGCAATAACAGAAAACTTGATTTCTTGCAATTGTGATGTGTTATGGCACAATCGCGTCGCAACTTAAAAACTTTAAGTTGCAGGCGCTATCCTTTGAGCTTTGAGATATGCAATTATGATCGCATCGCATCTTAAAAAAAACAACTTGTGAAACGCTATGAGCACTATCCTCTTGAGCTTGTAACGTGCAATTTGCGATCACATCGCAACATAAACGAAATAAGTTGTGGGCGCTTAAAGGTAAGTCATAAAAAGTGTGAAGTGCGAAATGCGAGCGCTAAAAAGGTAAGTTGGAAAATGTGCGAAGTGTGAAATGCGGGTGCTAAAAGGAAAACTGTAAATAATGCAAAGTGTGATATTTAAGATTTGTGATGTACGATGACAATGTCGCATCACAACATCGCAAGTTTTGGTGTGGGGACTAAAATTTAAATGCTAAGATGTTGGAAGTGCGATATGCGGGCACTTAAACATTAGGAAGTGAGAATTGGCGAAATGTAAGGAATAAGGCGGAAACAAAGGTTTGTGCGCATTTTTGGTAATGCAATAAGGTAAAGGGTCCCACCAGAGATCGCATCGATGGAAACTTAAGTTTGGCTAAGTCTTAAGAGATAAAGGATAAAACTTGTGGGTTGCAACATGCAGGCAAAAGGTAAGTGAATGCGGTGGGTAAGGACATAACACAGAGTGATGGATTGACTCTGTTTTTCCGAACATCTATGGAATTGCATGAAGCAAAACAAAAACCTGCGGATTTAAATTTTGAGCTTTGTCCTTTCCTGCAACAAAATTCAATTGAAGTGTGGGTTGCTGCCAGTTATATTCATAGCAGTGGTTAGGAGTATTTCCAGCATTCCTAACATTGTAGCATTCCTCTAAATGAATTTAAGGCTGTGAAGTGGATTATCCATAGAAATTTTGGATTCACTGCATCATGGAGGAGAAGTATACCAACGACTAACTCATGTATAAATGTGTGATCGAACCCTTGTAGGCTATTTGCGGAGAGCGTTGGAGCTTGTCCGAGTTATCATAGATGCACCAGAGGCGAGGTGGATGAAAAGACACATGTGTCGAACTACTGTGCGCAGAAGGAGACTATGTGCATGCAAAACCAGAGAAGAGTCTATGTGCAGTCCAATGTTTTGAAACTTCTGAAGGACTCAGATCCATATCTGACTGACCCAGATTGTGTGCAGAGACAGGCGAAGGTGGATACATATCCGAAGCCAAACAATCACAGTGGTATAACTTTTTTTTACTGCCTGTAATTCTTATAGAAATGTGAACGCTTTCAACATTCTCGTTAACAAATTTTCTGAAATGCCTGAATATTAAGGCGCTTAACATTATATTCTTGCGCCTCCCAAACATCTTCACTGAATCTTCAGTTACGAATTTTTATTCTTTGATCTGGAATTGCAGAACATAAGTAAATTAACTACCATGTCTGGCCTCATTGGTTTAGCTTTTCTTTGGGCATTATCAAGACTTAAAAGAAAAAAGAAAAACGTGCATATTGTTGGAATTTCTCAATATTACAATAGAAATTCCTCTTCTTTAACACAGAGAAATATAAAAAAATTTCACTTACAGGAGACAGAGTTCAACACTGAAAAATTCTATTTCATTCACTGTAAAAATAGATTACAATAAAAAACTTCTTCCTCTAAGAGGGATTACAAAATGCTGGACTGTTACAAGACACAGTGCCAGGAAAAACTCTTCTCTGTCGCACACAGAAAATACTCTGTCTCAAAAACACTCTGTTGTGTTTTTCTCACTTTCGCACTGCTATGCATACACTCGTTTCACACTCTGTTGTATGTAAAACTTACAACTTACAATCTGTCTTTCTCCCTTTTATACACTGCTGTGTAAAAAAAAAAATTACACAGTAAATAAAAAAATTACATTCACGGCCCACTTTTTTTTCATTTTGGCTTTCGGGCCTTTTAAACTTTCCAGAACTTAAACATTTAAAAAAAATGAAACACTACTTATATATATTATAAATGTTAAAAACATTTATAATATATATATTAAATGCATATATATATATATATATATATATATATATATATATATATATATATATATATATATATATATATATATATATATATATATATATATATTAACCTTGGTAAAAATAACTTTGCCGTGACTTTTAATTAAAACATTTAAAAAAAAACTTTTACCCAAGGTTTAAAAACTTTATGAAATCTTTACGGACTTCAAAAAGTAAATCAAAGTCTATTGCAAAGGATCTTCGCGTTCCAAAAAGGAATGTTGACGTAGGCCCAAAGTGTTATGCGAATTCCAAATTAAATTCTCCCTATAAAAATTCAGGTCTAGTTTTTGTGTTTTCAGATTTCCTCCAAATTCACGCGATCCAATATATTTACTCCACGTGGCCCTTTCAATATGGCGGTAAATTTCCTTTGGTGTTAAATTTTTTTGGTGAAGGTTTTAATGCTGGTGGGTGAATCGTTAATTGCAGAGGAGACTGGTTGCGTGAAGATCAAATGTGGAGATTTCTTGATGTTGACGCTGTCCTTTGAATTTCCATCAGCAATTAATCTTGTTGTCTTGCCAATCCCATCTTCGTTTAATTTGGTTTTCCTGCTGCTGTGTGTAGCAGTTGGAATTAAATTCCAACACTCCCCCTTAATTTCAACTGCTAGGTTATCAGTCATACCCAGACATTTCCTTAAAAACTCAAAATTCTTCTGCCCCAATGGCTTGGTCAGAATATCAGCGAACTGCTCCTGAGTTCTGCAATGTTTTAAAATTATTTCTCCATTGTTCACTAACTCCCTGATGTAGTGAAACTTGGCATCAATGTGTTTTGTTCTTTTATGGAACACAGAATTCTTTGACAATGCAATAGCTGAGCTATTGTCACAATAAATCACTGTCCCTTTTGTCTATTCTTGGCATAAACTTCTCAACATTCTCCTCATCCAAATTGCTTGACACGCTGCTGTTGTAGCTGCCACATACTCTGTCTTTGCTGTAGACAATGCCACAATTGAATGTTTCTTAGAAGCCCATGAAATGGCTCCTGAACCCATGTGAAAAACATAACCGAAAGTGCTCTTCCGATCATCTACACTTCCAGCCCAATCACTATCAGTGTATCCAACTAAATCTGAACATTCTGAAGCAGTATATAAAATACCAAACCTTTTAGTTCCTTTCACATACCTCAGAATTCTCTTTTCTGCCTGCCATTGTACTTCTTTTGGCTTCTCCATAAATCTGGAAATTAAACTAACAACATGCATAATATCCGGCCTAGTTGCAGTCAAGTACATGAGGCTGCCAACTATGCTTTTATATAAACTTGGATCAAACTCCTTGCTGTTTTCATCCTTACTCAACTTCAATCCCATTACTGTGGGAGTAATTGCAGCTTTGCACTCCTGCATATTAAATATTTCTAAAACCTGATTCACATATTTTGCTTGAGATATAAAAATCCCTTTTTCATTTTGCTCTACTTCTATTCCTAAGAAGTATCTCAACAAACCCATGTCAGTCATTTCAAATTCCTCTTTCATGACTGTTTTAAAATTTTCACTGAGATAATCATCATTGCCAGTGAATATTACATCATCAACATATAACACAACAATGAGCATCTTACCATCCTTTTCTTTGATGTAGAGGGTGGGTTCTCCCTCACACTTTTCAAATCCAAATTCCAGTAGATAGGAATCTATCCTACTATACCATGCTCTTGGAGCTTGCTTCAGCCCATAAAGAGCTTTCTTCAATTTGCAGAACTTATGCTCTTGGCCTTTCTTCTCATATCCGAGAGGTTGTTCCACATATACCTCTTCCATTAAAAATCCATTTAAAAATGCAGATTTTACATCCATCTGGTATACTTTCCATTTGTTTTGTGCTGCTATGGACAGCACTGCTCTTACTGTCTCCATTCTTGCAACTGGTGCAAAATTTTCTTCATAATCAATTCCATGCTTCTGCTTATATCCCTTGACAACAAGTCTGGCCTTGTGTCTCTCTATCTTTCCTTCAGCATTGCTCTTGGTCTTATAGACCCACTTAACTCCAATAAATTCTTTACCTTCTGGGAGATCGACCAGCTCCCATGTTTTGTTCTTCTCTATGACATTAATTTCATCATCCATAGCTTCTATCCATTTTCTATCTTTAATAGCATCTTCAAAATGAATAGGATCATCAACTTGACAATATAAAGCAAATAAGGAATCCATACCTTCATTTGCCGCTCCTTGTTCATAGATTTCTCTAATGCTTCTGAATTTTGTTCCACTTTCACTTGGTGTAGACGTGCTTGATGAAGCACTCAATTCTGCTCCATGTGGTGTGCTAGGAGATGCATTCCCGCTTCTTCTCAAGGGTGTTCTCGCTGCTGCTTGAGGTGTCCCTTGTTTTCCTTGTGCTGGTGGAGGTTGTGCTACGGATGGGTTGTTAATTTCAACCACATCTCCTTCATCTTCATCATGAGACAAACAGTTTTTAACATTGACTGTTTTCTCAATACTTCCATCCCATGCTTCCTCTTCAATGAATTGCACATCTCTACTTATCACAAACTTCTTCATGGATGGGTTATACAATCTGTATCCTTTGGAATCTTCACAATATCCAAGGAAAATGCATTTCTCCCCCTTACTGTCCAACTTATTTCTCAACTTGTCTGAAATGTGTGCATATGCAACACATCCAAAAACTCTTATGTGGGTGACTCCTTGTTTTCTGCCACTCCATGCTTCTTCTAGAACTTTTTTCATCACAACTTTTGTAGGGCATCTATTTAAAATATACGCAGCACAGTTTGCTGCTTCTGCCCAATACTCATTCGGCAAGTGTTTTGCCTTGAGCATACTTCTCACCATTTCCATTATGGTTCGATTCTTCCTTTCAGCAACTCCATTCTGTTGCGGTGTGTACCTTGTGGTAAACTGCTTGTGTATGACATTCTCTCTGCAAAAGCGCAGAAATTCCTTTGAGATATATTCTCCTCCTCTATCGGTTCTGAGAACTTTTATATGCAGTCCGCTCTTTTTTTCTACAAGAGCTTTAAAATGGCGAAATTTCTGAAAAACTTCACTCTTATATTTCAAAAAACAAACCCACACTTTTCTTGTGAAATCATCTATGAAGGTCAGCATGTAGTTGCTGCTTGAAACTGATGCTGCTTGCATCGACCCACATAAATATAAGTGGATGATTTCTAAGGGTGCTTTCGCCCTTATGCTTTTCCCTGAAGGAAAATTTTCTCTGTGTTGCTTTCCCAAGATGCAGCCTTCACATAGGTTGTCAGGCTTCTCAATCAATGGTAAACCTCTTACCATTCCTTTTCTGTGCAGCAAATTTAATCCTCCGAAATTGAGATGTCCAAATCTCAGGTGCCATAACCAATTTTCATCTTCTTTTCCTTCTGAAAGGCTTCTTGTGTTACATTTGCTATGCTTTTTCTTTTTCCCTTCAAGTCAATGTTGAGCTTGAGTGGAAACATTCTATTGTTGGTCATTTGTATTTCAGCAATAATTTTCTTGCTTGGAGGTATATCTTTTATTGTGCACACATCATCTTTGAATATTACATTGTAACCTTTATTTATGAGCTGCCCAACGCTCAAAAGATTACATTTCAGACCTAGAACATAATATACATCAGGGACAAATTTCTGCTCACCATTTCTTGCTCGAATACTAACTCTGCATTTTCCTTTGACAGAGATCTTAGTATCAGTCCCTGTGGTCACTTCAGATTTTACTTCTTCATCTAGATTAGCAAACATTGCTCTGTTTCCATTCATGTGATTACTACATCCTGAATCTAAGAACCAAACATCATCTTCTCTGTCTTGTGCTACATTACAAGCTAACAACACATTACTTGGGTTCTTTTCTTCTTTTACTACATTAGAATTCTGCTTATTTTTCATGTCATTTTGCTTCTTTCTACATTCATTGGCATAGTGCCCATATTTTTTGCAATAATAACATTGGACATTGGATTTTTCATACCTTTGTCCATGAGCATGTTGGTGTTGATGTCCACCTTGCTGGCTGTTGCATTGGCCATGGCTCTGATTTTGATTGTTGCTCCTTTCATGTGAATGTGAAGGGTTGTTCCTTCCACCTCTGTTTTGGCTTCTGCCTCTTCCTCTTCCTTTGCCTCGACCTATTCCTCTTCCTGAAGGCATCTGGGTCTTGAAAGCGTGCTCAAGAGATGAATGTTCATCTCTGCTCAATCTCTGTTCATGAGTTATCAGTGAGGCATGAAGTTCATCCACTGTGAACTGTGAGAGATCTTTGGTCTCTTCTATGGTGGTAACAATAACATCAAACTTTGAGGGTAAACATCTCAAAAGTTTCTCCACAATTCTTCTTTCTTCAAGAGTTTATCCATGGGATCTTATCTGATTTACAATCCCAATCACATGTGTAAAAAATGTGTCCACATTATCTGACTCTTTCATGCAAAGAGTTTCAAAGTCTCTTCTTAGCAACTGAAGTTTTGCTGTCTTAACTTTCTCCATACCTTGATAGGCTACTTTCAGAGTTTTCCATGCCTCCTTGGATCTCTTAGCTGCTGCTATCCTTGGAAACACACTCTCACTTACAGCTTGATACAATAAGAAGAGAGCTTTAGCATCTTTCTTCCTATTGTTCTTCAACACATCTTTCTCTGCTTGAGTTAAGGCATTGAAAGCTTGCTCATCAGTTGTTTCAGTAAAACCATCTTCTACTAGTTCCCATAAGTCTTGTGAAACAAACAGGGCTCTCATGGTAATGGCCCAATAATCATAATTCTTTCCATTAAATTGTGGAAGTTGCATATTTCCAAGACTCATTCCAGTGCTTGGTCCAGCCATTTCTTTTAAACTGAACACTGAACTTATACAAATTGTCTTTCCTTCTCTGAAAGAACACACTCTTTTAAAACAAAACAATAGCTCTGTTTTCTTTGAGAAATACCTGAACTTTTGACTTATGTTGGGCTTTCACACTGCTGGAGAAAAACGCTGCAACATGTCTTCTTCTTCTTCAGCTTCTTTGAAACCTTCAAAGAGCCTAAACTAGCTCCGATACCATGTTGGAATTTCTCAATATTACAATAGAAATTCTTCTTCTTTAACACAGAGAAATACAAACAAATTTCACTCACAGGAGACAGAGTTTAACACTGAAAAATTCTATTTCATTCACTGTAAAAATCGATTACAATAAAAAACTTCTTCCTCTAAGAGGGATTACAAAATGTTGGATTGTTACAAGACACAGTGCCAGGCAAAACTCTTCTCTGTCTCACACAGAAAATACTCTGTCTCTAAAACACTCTGCTGTGTTTTTCTCACTTTCGCACTGTTGTGCATACACTCGTTTCACACTTTGCTGTATGTAAAACTTACAACTTACAATCTGTCTTTCTCCCTTTTATACACTGCTGTGTAATAAAAAAAAATTACACAGTAAATAAAAAAATTACATTCACGGCCCCCTTTTTTTCGTTTTGGCTTTCGGGCCTTTTAAACTTTCCAGAACTTAAACATTTTTAAAAAATGAAACACTACTTATATATATTATAAATGTTAAAAACATTTATAATATATATATATTACAATGCATATATATATATTAACCTTGGTAAAAATAACTTTGCCGTGAATTTTAATTAAAACATTTAAAAAAAAAACTTTTACCCAAGGTTTAAAAACTTTATGAAATCTTTACAGACTTAAAAAAGTAAATCAAACTCTATTGCAAAGGATCTTCGCATTCCAAAAAGGAATGTTGACGTAGGCCCAAAGTGTTATGCGAATTCCAAATTAAATTCTCCCTATAAAAATTCGGGTCCAGTTTTTGTGTTTTCAGATTTCCTCCAAATTCACGCGATCCAATATATTTACTCCACGTGGCCCTTTCAATCTGGCGGTAAATTTCCTCTAGTGTTAAATTTGTTTGGTGAAGGTTTTAATGCTGGTGGGTGAATCGTTAATTGCAGAGGAGACTGGTTGCGTGAAGATCAAATGTGGAGATTTCTTGTTGCTGCCGCTGTCCTTTGAATTTCCATCAGCAATTAATCTTGCTGTCTTGCCAATCCCATCTTCTTTGAATTTGGTTGTCCTGCTGTTGTGTGTAGCAGTTGGAATTAAATTCCAACACATATTGATTTAGGTCTTGTCTCAATTGTATTTGGTTTCTTGAATTTTCTTGTTTATGAGTTGTTGTTTTGTGCTCAATTTTTTGGCATGTTGTGAATGGTTTAAGAGTGGTCTGTTTCCAGCATAAATAGCCACTATTTTTATTTTGCAGAAGAAGTCTCGTGAAGGTCGCATTTTTTCGAAGAGGAATTGTTCCACAATTTTACAGAAAAAAAGGAGCCAAGTCTGTGCCACATTTTTACATAAAATTGAAGTTTCGCTACTCTATGTTGTGTATTTTCAGGAAATGGAGTCGTAACCCAATTGAAATAAAACCCTAGTCACTTGCCACATAAGGGAGCCATTGATATGGTGTGTGAAGGAACATTGTGTAAAAGCAGTGAAAACATCGAGCAGTCACTGCCCGAAGGAAGCCTCTCTCTATCACTTGTGCTAACAGTATTGTGAACCTTGATAAAGAAGAGAGGAGCCTTGGTCGAGAGGTTACTTGAATGATTTTGAATCCTATCGAAGAAGATAAAATTTCCACGAGAGTGCGAGGAGTTCAAGGGGTTCCAGACCAACCGAGAGTTTGAGGCACCGATTATTTTCAGGGTTTGAAGGTCAGGGCCGAGCTTTGTTGCCTACTATCACTCTCCAGTCCATGCATGGGATGTTAGGATCCAACGTTTCTCAGGATTTAAAGAATTAAACGGCTTAACGGCACAAATCTTAAACGATTCTCTGAATTTTTATTCTATTCAAGAATTCTTTTTGGTATTCAATTCTAATTAAAGAACGATTCTTTAGATAAACAAATGATCTTAAAGATCAGGGATTTGTTTGGTGTAATTGTGGAAATTTGTATGTAGGCTTAAAGATCTAAGTTTTTATAGGTTTAATAGTGAAGAAATAGCTTTATTAGGCTGTAAATATATTACGGCACGTAGAGCCCTGTGATCAAGCTCTCTGATCAGAAAATCTTCCTCGCTTGGGCCAGAGACTTAGAGGATTTCTCGAAAGAAATCAAAGTAGATGTCGAACAAGGGTTGAGCAACGAAGATGGAGAGAACAGTGATTAAGCGGAAGAATTGTTCATGGATCATTTCTTTTGAATGTTTTTTATGCAGAATTTCATCGATTAGCATCTATTCGAACTGTCTTCCAAGGAGGTCTAAAGAGAAGATCGATTTGATGACCAAAGTTTGTTGTCATTTTCGACAAGAGCCTTAAAAAGGCACAATTTTTTTACTAATTAAACCATAATGAAAAACATTATTATTATAATAAAATATTGATGAGCTGGGAATATTTTTACATTGATTAATTCTTAAACAATTATAAGCTCTACTTTGTGTTGGAAATACTCCCAACCATCGCCATGAATAAGACTAGTATTAGCCCACACTTCAGTTAACTTTTGATTTCACAGATAAAAGTTTGTAGGCATTTTCATGCAAAATCAGAGAACATAGTACCCAAACCTTACTATGCATTAATTTTCTTACCCAACGCATTAAATTACCTTTTTCCCGCAGTTCGCAGCTCGTAACTTTTAAGGTTTAACTCTTAAGCTTTCGCCAGAAGTTAATTTTCTGCCGATGCAATTCAGTGGGACCCTCAAACCTTGCTGCATTACCAAGACCGCCCACAAACCTTTGTATTTCTCTTTATTCCTTATCTTTTCACATTTCGCACTTCCCATTGTTTACCACCCACATACCGCACTTCACACATTATAACATTAGCTTTTAAGCCCCACACCAAAACTTGCGATGTTGCGATGCGACATCGTCATCGCACATCATAAAACTTAAAAATTGCATTTCACATGTTTTACCATTTACCTTTTAGTGCGCCCGTACTTCACACTTTTTATCATTTACCTTTTCTACCGCCTGCACTTTGCACTTCGCATATTTTCCAACTTACCTTTAAGCATCTGCAAGTTATCTTTTTTATGTTACGATGTGATCGCAATCGCCACAACAACAAAAAATTCCTTTTAGCACCATAAGTTAGCACCACTTAGGCTATGTGGTGTTAATTTTTATGTATCATATTAAAAATGAAATATATCACCATAAGTTAGCACCACTTACTTTATGTGGTGTAAATGTTTATGTATTATATTAAAAATGAAGTATATCACCACATTTGATGGACAAGTTAGCACAATTCTTACCATGTGGTGTTAAAGTGGAGTAAATTTGTATTGATCTTATTGGAAGTGGAGTATATCACCACATATTTAAAGTAGGGTAGTTAACTTCATTTTTGCCATGTTGGCATGTACAAGTGGATTTATTTATGTGAATTGTTACCATAACCATAAAAAAAAATTGCAATATTTATATTATGAATATATAAATTAGAACTAAACTCACAAATATTTATTATATAATATTTATTTGTTTGTCATGTTTACATGTAAAACTAAAATTCATTTATGTAAGTTTGCACCATAAATACAACAAATTCAATGTAATTGTTTTCTAAATATTTTATTTCAATCATTTATTTTTTATATTATTCTCATGAGAAAATAAATACACAAAACCATAATACATAATTATTTATTTTATGAATAAGCAATTTAAGATAAATATTTTTATATTATTGTGATTTCAAAATAAAATAAGGGTGAATTCAATGGAGTTGGGTTACTCTTTTTTGGAAGAACTTGTGTTCCAAAGGTTGAAAATGTATCTTTCTGAGGGCATTTTTTAAGCCCTCCATCAAGCTTTTAAAAGGTCCATCTAGGACTAAATAAAATCCTCAATAAAACTTCATAGTTGCACCATGCTATGGAGCTTGATGGAGACACATAGCTTGATAGAACTATAATATGTTCATGTGCCATTAAATGTTGCTTCAACTTAATGATAGTGTTTTATGGGCTCATGGCATTGAGAATCCAATAGTATTGCACATGGTATAGTATGGTTTGCATTTTTATATTATACTTGGTATATTTTTTATTATTTCATTACATATATGTATGTATGTAATTTTAAAATTTTTATTGTTATTAATTTAATACATTTTATAGTGTTTTTTTTTTGTAAGCTTGGTAGAACTCCTTTTTCATTCATTTTATAAACAACAAACAACTATATTTACCAGTGTTGTGGTCTCAACCCGCCTTAAGCGGGAAACCGAGTCTGTTGGCCACCTGATGGCGTGGTATGCCATAAAAAAAAATAGGTTTTGAGTCTATCATACCAAGCAAACAAAGCCTGGATACTCACACATACACAAATTTTCACAGATTGACTAACATATTTACTGGACACTTGAAATTTAAATTGTAGCCGCATATAAATACTAAGAAAAAAGATAGATTAAAATATTCATGAACTACTCAACCCCGTCTGGAACCGAGGCCGACTCCACTAGTGCTGGATCCCGAACCGAGGTACCAGCCTGCTCAAAAGGCTTGGAAATACACGGGAGGTGGTAGTCAATATGCTGGAGGTGCCCATCCTATTTCCTCAACTGGAACTTGATCTTATCGAACTCGCTCTTGTAGTCTAGGAAGTCTTGGGCTAATGTCACCAGGCTCATAGAGATCTACTCCAAGGCTTTGCCAAGGATGCTCTTCATAGACCAATAAAGATACAGTGTCTGCTTGAATTGTGCTAGTCTGCCTCTTGTTTGTCCCAAATATGGTATTAAACCTCTCCATTCCTTAGTATCCATCTATGTCTCTGCATATTTATTTATGTCAGCTTCCCATTTTTCATTGAGCTTTTGAATTTCCTCTGATGTGTTCTCGTGGTATTCTTTCGATGCCTCTTGGATCACATCGATTGTAGAACTTCGTCATCTCGGCTTGCTCGGGGGTGAGCTGGGTTGGGCTTATACCGCCTTCCCTTTATCTTTCCACCCACGGCCTCAAGCTGCAGGGCTCTTGAAATGGTCGTGAGCTATAGGTTTCTTGGAGCATGCCATCCCATGGTCTTTGACTAGGTTTCCGGGTAGGTGACTTGTCCACATAATCAAATGAAGGCATAATTCCATATAGTGAAAACAATCAAAGGTCCATGCATCCCAATTATCAGAAGAAATGTGACTCGGGGGCCTCTTCCCAGGACTTCTCCCCTGCCCATCCCTTTGGTGACCCATCGCCCTCATACCCTGTTTAACTTCTGCCACCCCCTATCCCTAACGGTCGCGCACACCCCGTCAATTATCTCCATTAACGAAAGAGCTCCCACCTTCCTTCAATCTCTTGACCTCCCTTTTGGTATCCTCTCTCTCGTCATACCTCCCACCCTCGAAATTGACATAGGAGGCGTTGCGGCCCATTTCTCGGGCCTGGGTGGAATTCCCTCTCCCATACCCCATGCGCATCAAGCCCAAGTAGCTCAAGGTGGTATAAAAAAGCAAAGCCTCTAAACTAAACACAACCGAGGACTGCTCCTTAACTCTATACCCTGGCAGGATTGCCTGACTCCTCACCATTCCTTCTTGTTGTCATCCCTTACATGACAGACTCACACTCGGGTGCATTCTGAGGCCATGCCCAATTCCTACTCCGACACAGAGGCAGAGACCCGAAAGAACCCCAACCTTCCCCCAACCAGAATCGAAATGGCTCCGCTCTCCCTTACCGAGTAGAAGACTATACCAGTCTAGCTTAATCCCCTTAAGCTCCCATAAAGATCGGCCCAAATCATAAAACATAAACATGGCATGAACAAGGGACAGGAAACCAAGCACATACTTGATTTTCACCGTGGTGGAATTGCAATGGAGGTTTGTTATGCCACTGCCATGCCTACACCAAAGTCTTCCGTCATAACAAAACCCCCACGCCTTCCTCCACCCCATTTTAAGCTCCATGCGCGGGCCTCTGTCCCGCCACCTCACCTCATGTTGCATGCGACAATACAGCCTACCGCCCTTGCCACTCATGTGAAAGGTGGTAGGCTTCAACCCCAAGGCCACTACCATTAACACTGATGGGAGGGTCAATATTCTTCGTTACACCCTGATCAGAGAGCTGAGTCCGAGAACTGTGAGTGAGCTCCGCCCTCCGACCTGTCGTGCTCTATGATGCTTTGCAGCTTGATCCATGGTTCTTCCCCGAGATTAGGAGGCCTGCTTAATTCAATAGGTTCATTCCAGTGAGCATAACCACAATTTTCCAGGAGGTCAACTACTCTATTTCCTTCCATCCTTACATGGGTGGTAATTATATAATCAAATTTCTTGATTGTATCCTCCAATCCCTGCACATGCGAAGAAGCATGCCATCTCTGGATGAGTTTGTCCCACTTCGTTCCATGATTAATTTTTTTGAGAGTGTCTGTAACCAACTGAGAGTCTCCTTCGATTACCATATTTTTGTATACTAACCTGATGGCCAAGAGGAGACCTTGGTGCACTCCTATGAATTATGCTTCATTGTTGCTGGCAAAGCCACAAGAGTCAGCATATATGAATCTTGTTGTGCCTTGATGATCTCGAAAAATCCCTCCAACCCGTGCTTGCCCCGAATTGCCTTTCGAGGCTCCACCAAAGTTGAGTTTTATGAATCCTTCTAAAGGAGGTTTGAAAATCCTAATGGTGTCCCCTATGTCAGGGATAGCTTTCCAAGAAGTTGGGGAGACCATGCTAGGCACTAGGTGGAGACCCTGGATAATTATTGCATCTCGAGGAACCATTTTCCAATCATCTGGCATCCATTTCTCCTAGAGGATGCACTAGTAGAAAATGATGAAGTTAGTGACTAGGTGACTAAAAAAGCTAGTCACCACAATTATTTCAGGTGAATTACTACTAAATTTGATCAATTTTAAGTGACCAAACTAAAAGTGACTGATTTATTCTAGGGTTAAAATATATGACTAGATGATATTATTGTATCAGCTAGTGTGCGTTCTGACAGGTCGAGCATGGGCTGACCTACCTGCAACCTCCCAGTCGACATGGCATCAGGAGGGGGACCCGATGCTCCCCTTCATCTTCTTCCAGAATTCCTTGCATTCAAGAAACTAATAGCAGCCATTAGCAAGCGCCCTCTGACTGAATCTCAGCAAAAGGTCGTGAAGAAGTTGGATAGCATCCCTTAGGTGGCCCTTCCAATCGAAGAAACTTGTCGATCTGCATTGAACCTGGATGAAAGAGGGCTCATTGGATAGTTTACTGGCCTTTGGCCCTCTCCCAAATCCGTGGAAGACTGGGTGCAGAGGAACAAGATTCCTTTAGTCTCGGAAAGCATCAAAAGCCCCTTCGTAGGCAAAGGATACTTTGTTCTTGTTTTTGAGAATGTCGAAGACAAAAGCCTCATCTTCAGAAGTGACCCATATTTTATGGGTCCTAAAGGACTATACTTAAATAAATGGACCCTTGACTTCAATCCCACTCAAGATGTGCCTTCAACTGTTCCATTGTGGGTACACCTCCCACATCTCCCACTGCATTGCTGGAACCAGAATTCTCTCCAAACCATTGGCAATACCCTCGAAAAGTATATTGATTATGCAGTGAGAAAATATCAATACTCATGCACACATATATGTGTCGAGGTGGATTTGGAAGTTGGGCTACCTGAAGCTATCAAACTAATGATTTTTGACTGGACCCTTATCCAGCAGGTGGATTATGAGCAACTTCCACTTAAATGTAGGCACTGTCACGGCTATGGCCATTTTGCAAGGCCCTACAAAAATAAGGCAGAATAAGAAAGTGATAATTCAAAAGGAGAACAATGTACCCTGGTTCAAAAAGTAGCTCCGAAAAAAGCTAAACGAAAAGGAGTCACAAAAGGGACCAAAGTATTAGCAGTAAGGTAGACCCTTAGGGCAGAGAGCTATGTTCCACCATCGGTTGAAACTGAAAAACTTATTGAAGAGCTCAACACTCCTGTAGACCCCTCAGTAACAACTTTGGAAACCATAGTACAGCAGAATACTTCCCCCTCCTTGGGAAAAGGTAATGAAGAAACATCCCCCTCTAGAGTAATCCCAGGTACCTCCTCTCCACCCTCAAATGCTAAAATGATTAGAAAGAAGCCATTGGAAAACTCTTGCTCCTCTAAGGATGAAACCTTTGAGAGGCCTTTGAAAAAAGTGGGAAGAAAATCACATAAAGAAGCCAAGGAGGAAGAAGCACAACAAAAAAAAAAACTCAAGGAATTCAATCCACAATCGAAATGTCCATCGAGAGAAATACCAGAAAAAGGCCTCCCAAGGGAGGAGATACCAACCCCTCGAACAGTAAATAATGAAATTAGTCTCTTGGAATTGTAGAGGCTTGGGGAACCCTGTGAAAGTTTAAGCTATCAAAGATCTACTCAAGATGGAGCCTCCTGAAATCCTCATGCTCCAAGAGACTAAAATCGAAGGGGACAACCTTCTTGACATTGACAAATTGAAATGGAAGAAAAATGCAAGGAAGGTTGTAAGTGCAAGGGGCTCCTCAGGTGGAATTTCCACTATGTGGTCGGAGGAACAATTTCATTTGGAGAACTCCTTCGAGACCCAGCACTGGATTTTCACTGAGCTAAGGCACTCCACATGTAAGTTAACATTTTCTCTTTTTAATCTTTATGTTCATGTGTTGTAAGCTGAAAAAAGAGATTTTTGGAAATATCTTTTTGAACTTTTAGACCTTCACTCTCCCAAGAACATCATATTAGCTGGAGACCTAAATATTGTCTTGGACTTGAAAGAAAAGAGAGGAGGCAGTAGTAGTAGGGACCAAATTCTTCCCAAGGTGGAAGACCTTGTACTCCAATGGAATCTCCTAGACTTTAAACCAATGAGACGAATATTCACTTGGTCCAACAACAGAGTAGGGGAAGACCACATCTCTGCTCGCCTTGACCAGTTTCTTGTACAGAGTTCATTGTTGCTAGAACAAAGGCTAATTTCCTCCAAAATCCTTCCCAAGCTAACCTCTGATCATAAGCCTATCCTTCTCCTCTTGGAAGAGGAAGAAAACTTTGGCCCAATCTCGTTCCAGTTTAGCCCTCTCTGGAGTGAGAGAGATGGATTTATTGACACTGTTCGCTTGGCTTGGTCCAAATTTTTCATAGGATCCCCAAGCTATGTGTGGGAGTAGAAACTCAAGGCTATAAAACATGCGTTGAAAGAGTGGATCAGAAAACCCAAAAATACCCCAACTAGTCAGAGAAAAGAAACAATCGAGTTGTTGGAAGACCTGCAAATGGAAATGGAAAAAAGAGACATCATCTCTATGGAGCTTGAAAATGAACAAATTGCACAAATAAACTCCTATCGCTCTTTCCATATTGGAGGATTAAGTCCCGTAGCCTGTGGCTAAAAGTTGGAGACCGAAATATTTCTTTCTTGCATCGATAGTACAGAGCTTGCCTCTCACACAATCACATCTCATAAATCACCACTCCTGAAGGGTTGGTCTGCAAATATTTTGACAATATCAAAGCAACTGTAGAGTCTCACTTCCAAAATCTTTATAGAAAAGAGAGTGATAGAAGTGAAGAGGACAAAAAGGACTTCCTCTCTCAAATCCCCTCCCTTGTCAATAGAGAAGATAATAATAACCTCGTGAAGCCTTTCTTTGATGAAAAAATATGCAAATTCATATGGTCAATGGAATGAGACAAGGCCCTGGGCCTGATGGTTTCTCAATCTAGTTCTACAAAATTTGTTGGGACATTATCAAATTCGATCTGCTGAGAATGATCAAAGTTTTCCAGAATAAATCTAAGGTGGGGGGTGGCACCAATTCCACCTTCTTAGCCTTAATCCCTAAAGAGGTGAACCCCGGATCCTTTGAAATATTTAGGCCCATCTCCCTCTGCAATGCTTCGTACAAAATCTTCGCCAAGCTCCTAGCCAATAGAATCAAGCCATTACTGGGGGATCTCGTCTCCCCCTCTCAAGGTGGGTTTGTCAAAGGCAGACACATCCTGGATAATTTCATACAGGTTCAAGAAGAAATGCATTCCATCCATCAATGGAAGGAGAAAGGGATGTTGATCAAGCTTGACATGGAAAATGCCTTTGACAGGGTTAACCTCTCATTCCTCTATAAATTCCTTCTTACTTTTGGGTTCTCCTATGATTTCTTCAACCTGATCAAAGCCTGCACAGATAAGCCTCTGATTGCCCTACTTGTCAATGGTAGACCTGCCAATTACTTTCGAGCTTCAAGGGGATTAAGGCAAGGCTACCCTGTAGAAATTATACAACATGCATGTATATCTTGGATTCACCCGATCTAACAATGTACTAAAGTTAAATACTAAATCGCTTCTACAAATATTTTGCGGAATTAAAAACAGAATCGCTAATCACATGAACATGAAGAAAGATCAATCACACACAACACAGATAATTTCCTGAGGAAATCTTACAGCTAAAAACCCCACTATCTTCTATTATATATTCAACATGCATCATGAAACAATTACATACAAAACTCTTCTCACAAGAGCCCTCCAGTACTCAGCTAATTGTCTCATACTATCATATGAAAAACTGACCAACACATAGCCAATTCTCGGCCTCTAGAAAACTTGCCTTTATTGTGCAATCCCTGATGGTATAGATCCCTAAAAGATAGGAATTCTTGCCTGCCTTAACTGCGCAAGTATCATGGGCACTCCAATGGGTGTTTGGTTACATGTGTGCAACCCAATAATCCTACAATTGATATGTCAACTTCCCTTCCACCTATAACTCAACTGGGTATCCACTCGATCTGACATGCATGCAGCTAATAACAGTAAATCCTCAGATTCATGTGAGATCACTGATTGTGAATTAATTAATATTTAATTCACTTTATCTCTCCCTAGTGTATCTTTAGTTACAACTAGAACACTAAGTTTAACTCACTTAACTAAGTTAAACTATTTACAACTTGCATTAACTAATGCACCACTGAACTTCGAACCCTGTTACAACTAGAATTACTCTGCATGCCTCACCAACTACCTCTAACTCGAAATCCACTAGCTAACTGAATTTATCACTTTCAATTAATTGATTCAAGTCCACATTGACAATTTATCCTAAACAGGAGCCTTCGAAGGCTGACGTACATACTGTTAGACTTCTCCTCGTACGAATTTTTTCACATAATTAGAGGTTCAAACAAGGAAGCGGACAAGAACGCAAACAAAGGTTGCTTCCTCCCTCAAGGAGCCTTCAGCAAAAATGACGAATACCCTTCTCAAATTATAATTCCTTGAATTTATAATGAAGACCCGCATGTCATGGAAGCTGGCTTGAAGATATGTATTGATGGTTTTTTTGGCCCCGACCCAACATTCAGCTAGACATGAAAAAAGAGCATAATGTTGTCAACAAATTGCTAGTGGGTAAGAGGGAGGTCATTAGCCTAGAGCCTAAGATCACGAATCTTGAGATTACAAGCTTCCTTCTTTGGGAGTCTGCCAAGGCCTTCATTATCCGGAACAAATAAGAATGGGGACATGGGTTCTCCTTGTCTTAGCCCCAAAATATGGTTAAAATATTTGGTGGGGGAACCATTTGGGAGAATGTAATAGATAGGAGAGGAAACCATAGCCTGGATCCATCAGATCCATATCTAATCAAACCCATAGGCTTGAATGAATTTGGTGAGGAAGGTCCAACTTATGCGGTCATAGGCTTTAGATAAATCTAGTTTGATCATCATCCCCAAGATTTTCATATGCTTCAAGGAGTGAATTTCTTCCTGGGAGGTAATAAAACCATCTAGGATTTGACGGCCCTCTACAAAACCAGTTTTTTGAGATGATATGAGGGAAGGAAGCAAAGGTTTAAGGTGCTTAACCATAATGGTTACAATGATTTTTTATATGACATTACATAAAGCAATTGGGCAGAATCCTTGGGGATCATCTAATTTAGAAAATTTAGGAATCGACGTTATAAAAGTAGAATTGAGACACAGACATGCCTTTTGGTGTCATCTTGACTCCTCCACCACTCCCATAATGTCTTGTCATATGAATTTCCATGCAGCTGGGAATAATTCCACGGTGAAACCATCAGGGCCTAAGGCTTTGTTTTTTTCCATACCTTTTACCACCTCCTCTAGTGTGACCACCTGGATAAGGATGAGGTTCTGATCTCTGATAATAGGTGCAGATTTTTTTGGGTGATTTTATGGATTGCCTCAGAATGATACTGCTTTGGTTTAGAGAGAAAGGTATGAAAGTGATGTACAACCAGTTCTTCCATGTCCTCGTGACAGACTATTTTGTCTTAAATCTCATTTTTCAGTGAGAAGATCTTGTTATGTTGTCTGTGTTGGACCATTGCTTTATGGAAGAAGCGTGTGTTATTCTCTCCTTCCCTCAACTAGTTGACTCCATGTTTCTACTTCCAGAGTATCTCCTCCTGTTTTTAGCGTTCTTCTAGTTGCATTATGAGCCACGCCTCTTCTTCTACTAGAAGTTTTGATCTACCCTCTGTGATAATCTGTAGTTGGATAGTCTCTATCTTCTTCTTTAACTCCTCCTAGTCTTTTAAGATGTTGCCAAAGTCCTCTTTGTTCCAGTTCTTGATCCTTTGCTTGATCTCTTTTAGCTTTAGCTAGAATGTATGCATAAGGTTTCTTCCCACCACTTCATTGTTCTTCCACCATTCTTCGAGTTGCCCCAACAGCTTAGGGTCTGGGAGCCAAAATGATTCAAATATGAAGGGATTATTTCTTGGTCATGTTTTGAGGTCGATTTCTAGTCTTACTAGCCAGTGTTCTAAGCCCATTCCAGGGAAAATGGAGGTTTCCATGTATATGTCTCTAGAGATGACCTGTTTCGAGACCAAGAATTGATCCAATCTGGACGCAATCTGATTTTGACCTCCTCTCTGACTGTTTCAGGTGAAGGTTCTGTTGTTGGTTTGTAGGTACACCATTTTGAGCTCCAATATTACATCCTTGAACATATCCATATCTGGGTCATGTTGATGAATTCCTCCTTTCTTCTCTTCAAGGGACATTATCATGTTAAAGTCCCCTCCTACTATCCATAATTCTTCTTGAAGTTCTCTTCTCATACTGGCCAGGTTGTGGAGGAAGGCCTCTTTCTCCCCTGGGGTATGAGGCCCATAAACCCCATTAAGGAGAACCCAATCACTGGATCCTTTGTGTCTAAAGCACCCTGTAGGCATTCAGGGACTACTTACTCAATCCTCAAAGATGAATTCCATCGAGTTCCACAAAATGGTTAGTCCTCCCACACTTCCTCTAGAGTTGAGTGCAATCACTTCATATGGTAGCTTGAAACTTCGAACTATCCTTTTGAGCTTGGCTTCATGGATCTTGGTTTCCTGGATGTCATAATGCTGGCCTTGTCTTTCCTCATTCGCTACTTCAAATGCCATTATTTTCCTTTACTATCAAGGCCACAAATATTATCCATATCCTTTCCCTTCATATCCTTTCCCTCCATATGATTCTTATTGGGCTGACATCACCTTAATGTCATGCCCATCGAAATCATCCATTGGTTTCTATGGTTGGCTTGTAAAACACCTACGAGAAAATATTCTCCAGGGGGGATATGACTATATTCACTTCCACTTGATTGAATTTTTCAGTTGTACAACATCATGTTGATGTCATTAACTATTGACTCTTTTAATTCATCTGTCCTCCTGGTTGATGTCACCCTCTCATCAGGTCCAACTATCGGCACTTGTCGATGGAGGGAGGCAAAATATTACTCCAAGGGAAGTTTTTATGAAACTTATTTGATGTCTTTCTATACTTTAGCCCCCTAACCAAAATAAATTTTAAAGACTACTTTAGGTCTAAAATAAAGGCCTCCTAACACTTCAATGAATTTTTTACTCCTCGACAAAATCCCTTTCCACATGGTCACCATATTATTTCCCATATGGCACTACTATGTCATTGCATGACCCTTATTTTGGGTCCATGTTTTGTTTTCTACTATTTCCATGCATCCTCTACTAACATCATCAATTAACATCATCATTCACATCAATATGGTATCATGCTTATCCATCACCATTTCTCATTGGTATTTTCCATAAACTAGGGGTAATGATTCTTTGAATGGACTACTCAATGGGTAAACTACACAATTTTGGAGGCAAACTTCCAAATCCTGACTAAAGCCATTTTTCATTCATTATTGGGTTCAAGAACCAAATGTTTTCACACTTGATTGATTTATTTCTCATGTTTTCAATGAAACTCATGTTCCACACAACTACCCCCTATTCCACCATGTTGCAGTACATGTCACACCCTAGTACTAACACTAGGGTCACATATAAACCATATAGCACTATCATGCGTCTCCATTCCTTGAATTTACTCAATGCGTTATCTCTAAAACTAATCCATCCCATCAAGAAATCTCACTAAACTAACAAAAACCAAATACCAATTATCACCCAAATATCACATTGGAGGAAGGGTAAGATAATACTTACACTTCCTCCACATCCTTAAGAATATACGGGGGTCTATCAATCCATCTACAGTGTTCAAATTTAGAGACAAATGGGTCTCTGAATCCATCTACAATGTTAAAATTATGAATAATCTTTTGTCTCTAAATTTTAACACTGTAGATGGATTCAGATATTCTCAACCTCAGTTTGACTTTTCTTCTTCATCGAGGCCAGGCTCTCCTTCACCAATTCGTCTAAGGAGGGCGAGCCCAATGGCACTTGAGATGAATGACAAGAAAAAAAAAACTGGAGAAAGTCGTAACTTCTGAAAGCCATAAAAAAGTCATAACACATTGCATGTATTTCTCTGATCTCTATAAGAATGAAAGGGAAACCAAATTCAGAGCTAGAGAACCCCAGGAATATTTTTGCTTCCCCTCACAAAAGGCCTCGAGCCCTGGGTTGGACGAAACTAGATAACCCGAACAATGCGCAATTGGAGCAGGGGTTAGGGCCTCTAAATCACTAAATGATTGCCCTATCAAATTATTAACTTTTCTTTCTAAAGACCTGGTAGGCCTGAAAACTGAGCCATGGTGACCTTTCGATATAACTTCCAAATTTGAATGGATAAAATCCTTGCGACTAGCCCAAATTTGTTGAAAACACCCTCCTCCAGTGCGCAATCCACCAACTCCTCCTCCTTGATGTGGGTTTGATAGTAAGAAACCAACATCTCATATGAAAAACATATTTCATGAGTAGTTGTGTGTCTTCACAAGGTTTATCACGATGACTATATATGTACTTAATAAATATACATCATGTGAATAAAAATCTCATGGTTATCATTTAATATTGTTTTGCATTTTCATAAGGATATCAGAGCCTAACATTGTCCAGAGCCCATTCACTCTTCGTCAAAACTATGCCTCGCTCTATTAAAAAAAATCCACACCCCTTTCTCTACCTGCAATTTTTGCATGGGCCTATAGGGTTTCTCCATAATTATTGAATTCCTCTCCCATGGTAGAGATGTTGTGATGCCCTCTTTAACATTTTGACTTCGTAAAATATATATATATTAAACCGATATAGATCCATCTTACCCTTAGATCTACCAAGCACCGAGACAGAGGAATAAAATCTTTCTTAAGGTGAAAACCTCTCTTTTAGAGTGAAAAAAAAATTGATCTCTCTCGGTCTGAAAGTAAAATGGATCTAGACTGGTCATATACAATGAAAAAAATTAAAATTAAAATTAAAAAAATAAAATAATTTGCAAATTCAATTACCTTTAGTTTTGAAAAACATTAGACCATTTATAACCTTTAATAACATTAAAAAGTCTAAGACCTAACATTTAATAACTTTAACAAAAATTAAAACATTTATTATTATTCAAATAATATTTTTTTTTGCATAATAATTATGATATGGTAAAAGTTTTGGGATTTTCATTGAATTTCATTTTCCATCTCGCGTGTATGGTCAAGGAGGACTGGTGGGAAAATCCAATCAAATGATATTACTCACAGGAGTTGATTATACATGATTTTCTACATTTTTCCGAATCCAGTCTCTAGGTATGCAATGTTGGCAGAGTTTTTTGAGTTTTATAGGTATGAAATGTTTGCAGAGTTTTTTGAGTTTTATAGGTATGCAATGATGGCAGAGTTTTTTGATTCCATGAAAGCTGCCATCAGATTGCTTCGGCTCCGCAAGACAATCAGTAGCTTCCATAACATCTGTCCCCAAGTCGAAACAATAACACCCAAGTATGTATTGGTTTAACTCGCAGACTGTTTCTTGCTCTCCCCTCATACCTACAATTCTTATAACTAAAAGACCATAGTAGATATGGTACTAATCATTGTAGGGTCGATAGGCCAGTAACAAGATTTAGGGTTCTTTCTAACTGCAAAGACCGATTTCTTTGAATGTGTGCTTCAATTCTACTGTATCATAAACGAATAGTAAACCCTAAACTGATTTTCAAGAGATTTATGTATCATTTGTCACAAACGAAGCACATTTTCCCCGAAGGATTGTTGTTGGAGAAGACCATGGTACCTGATGAGAAGACGTTGTGCATGAAGCCAAACTTGAAAATCACTCTCTTGCACGATGCAGTGCTAAGTGGCAAGGACAAGGCCTCGAAAGGAAACAACACACTGGGTTTGCGAAAATAATTCCAAAGCCGCTTAGTCAAATTTTTCAAGGCTTATACCAAGGCGAGTTTACTCATGCTATCTTGAATTATTTTTTGGGGTTCTATATTTTTTTGGTCAAACCTTTCAATAGCACAGGTTTTGACTTTGTATGTACATTGTATGCATTCATTGCAATACAAGGAAATGATGTTCCAGAGGCAATCCTACTAGAGCCATTCAATAGAAAATGTCAGCTAACTTCTCCAGTCTCCTCCCCACTTCCTCCTTTGATATGTAACAACCTTTCCCCAGCAAGAGGTGCTGCTTCTACTCTGCCTGACAATCATCAAGGAAAATCCCAGCCCTATATAATGTCTTCACTATTACCCAAAAGTTTCCAGAGGCGTTTTTCTCAGAGAACCCTCACACCCCAGCCATCTGTGGATTGATCATTCCCTGTGCCCAAGCAAGACCAAATTCTGAAGCCCCCTTCCGAGGTTCTGGAAACAGTGAAAATAATTGGTGGTGATGAGGCTTCAACGAGGATTTAAACGTTGGCAGGATTATAAAATACGATGTCTGCTTTACCATCTAACCTAGCCCTTGTGATGCAATAGACAAATTTATATATAGGGAAAAAGTTGAATTTGCTAAGCATTCCTGTGTCAAACTATGCCAGGCCCTGTTAGCCCACCAAGTTAACACAGTCCCGAGTCTAACTCATTGCTTGCTCAGGACATGATTGGCGAGTAACTTGTGACACATTTGCTGCCGAGAAAGTCCAACTTTTGGGTGGATGGAAAAACTTGTCGAGTATAAATGCCTAGAGGAAAACTTCATTTTGAACAATTTCTGCTGCTGAGATTTTGTGGCATTCCAGTCAAAATCTTGCACTCTTGCCTTGCATAGTTTTTCAACATTCCCCAGTCAAACCCTTACACTCCGGCCTTGCCAAAATGCATTAGCATTGATTCAAAGTAAAACTCCAACATTAAATTCCTCAAGTCTAAAATAAAATATAGATAACATATAATTAGGAATGGCCTCAAAACTATTGACACTGAACAATCATCGTGAATAGAAATATACCTTATTACTCTTGTTTCCTTTGAGCAAGATGCTCAGATAACTGAGCCAAAGATTTCAGATTGCATCTCACAACAATGTCTGCAAACATGCAGGTATCCTCTTTGTTGTTGCCTTTTGGTACATCCACAACATAGGTATCTAGCACCATGGTCCAACGTCTCCCATCGTTGACAACCTCATTCAATGTAGTTACAGAGCAATATCCTTTACAACAGTAATTGCTAAATCCATCAGTGTAGCACAAACTTCTTTGGCTTCTGTTATTGATTTAAATTTTTCTTTATCAATGTAGCAAGACAACTTCCTGATTGTGTTGTCTAAATCTATCACAGCTTGTTGTGCTCGCCTAAGACTGACTGAATGGGTTGGCAGTGGTGCCTATTTCCCACAGAAGGAAAAGTTTGTATAGGTGCTTTATGGTGTAGACATGATGATTTGGGGGCACAATGTAACTTTATTTTGTTTTTTTGGATCTTTAGACCAATGTCTTTCAATTCTCATTAACATGTTTCATCCAAAATCAAAAGGTTTTGTTTTGGCTAGATAATCACTCCAACCTGGCATGTGCACGCAGCAGAAAAAATATGTTTGTTGACTAGACACATCTTGTCCATGAGGTGAGGGAAAACTTGAACTTGATCAAATAATTTAGGCTAAGTGTTTTCACTCATGATCACTGATCCTAAAGCTTCTATTGTGCATTGTTCCCACTGTTCCATTTATCTTTTGTCACTTTTGAATCATGCATAAAAAAGGTAATGAAATAAATTATAAATATCTTTTATTTGTATAATAAGTGTTGTAATTAGGACTATGGCGGTCTAAGGTCTTCCTAAGAGACACATAACATTGACATTTTCCTTTAGCTATTTTTTGGGTAGCTTGTTTTCCTGTCATTTTATCTATGGTTCAGATCATGCTTAGAATGAAATTGAGTGCACTGAATTTTATAGAAGTTTGAGAGTTTAAATCATTTCATGTCTTGTCATCCAATGAAATATCAAAGGCATGTAATAACATACTGTGCAATCTACAACTTTTAAACACAACACATAAATGAAACAAGCCATATAAGATGTAGAATGCTCATAGGCGACATTGGTATATATATATATATATATATAATTTTGCAAGGAAAACCTTGTCGGATCCCCCACTTTTCCCTGGAATATTTGGATGCAGGGTGGCTCAACTGCCAGCCACAATGACAATTGGTAACCCACAATAATTTGGATGGACTTGAACAATTGGTAAACCAAATCATCATTCGTGCTGGCTCAGACAATTATCTGTCCTTCGTAAGGGGTTATTTGAACCTTTTACACGATGATAATTCTCTACATGCACTGCCATTCTCCATGATGTGGTCACTGCACAAGACTCAATTCAATTCTTATAGAATTTAGAAGGAAACTTTGTGCATTCATTTGGTCTGCAGTCATACCTGCTGGAACAAGAACAGAGCTTCCTAAACATGACCTACCAAAGAGCTTGATGCTTCTAATCCTGAGGTATTCATAACTTAGAAAAACACCCAAAAGGAGAACCACAAACATATTCAGATATAGGATGAAAATAATGCATTCAGAAAAGTGTCCTCTTATCAATTGTATTAGCCCCAAGTCCAATAAATATGTGATGATTGCCATAATAACAACCAATTTTGTCCCAATTTTTTTTATGAAAGTAATTTCTAAATTCCCGAAGTTACAGATCTAAGCCTATAGAAATTTTTTTAAGGCAGATTTGGTTCAAATTACATGTCCACGTAATACTCTTGGGATAGCACAACTTTGAACCATATTAATCCTTTGGGGGCTTATCTACCAAAGTTCAATTTACCTTTCATATTCAATTTATCAGTTCATCAAACTTTTGCTATGACAACATGAGCATTCCTTAAACACATTAAATCCAGTCAAATGAAATGGATATTTGCTAAATTTAGGATGCCTCTACCTGCACACCTAAGGATTCATCTACATATGTACAAACATTCATGTTTTATAGCCCATAATTCAAACGGGTAAGGTTTTACCGATGTATCTTGACAATTTTATGTTGCACTGCCTGTGGGGATGAGGGGACGAGTTTCTGGGATGGCTAGAGCACACCCCCAAATTTTCACGAGACGGCGGCTTGGGGACAGCATGTGTGGCAACTTTTTATTATATTTATTATTTATTAAAAAATTAAAATCATTGAAAAGAGTGTTTTTGAAAATCTAAGTGATGGTTGTTGACAAAAAAATGTACAAACTTGTTTAAAATTTGAATTTGAAGTGTGGCCACTATTGAAATTTTATTAACTAACAAATAAAAAAAATATCTAATGAAGATATAAATACACAATTTTTGTTGGAAATTGGTTGTCATTGATGTCAACCCATGCAACAGCTAGAACAAGTCCTGCAATTGAGGTAAATGAATGGTAAGATCCGTGAATTTGCTAACGATATCATCATCAACTAATTGTACTCATCATGTCGTTTCAGTAGGTGGTACGCCACATAAATCCTCACAATTGAGGAGATATGCCCTTTCAAAGTTGGAGCCCCAATAGTAGGGTCAAGGTGCCCCAAATGACATGCTATAGATAGTTGTTTAATTGATCATATTTGGCTTCAATATTTAAGGCGCTTCTAAATAATTTATATAGGTCTTGATCTTTCTTATTCGGCCCTCCATAAGTGAATAAATTCCTTATAAAATTGGCTTCAAATGAAGAATCAAGTTGGCCCCTTAAAAAAATCATTTTTATGGTTTTAATTAATGAATTAATTAGCTGGCTGGCTTAGGATTCATGGGCATATCATCCCCTCTTTAGAGCCCCTTCATTCACTATAATTAGAGGGCTCAGATCTCTCCTAAGGCCATCAATTTCGACACACCAATCTTAAGCAATTATCTTATTTTTCCTCTGAGGCCAGGGAAGAATGAAAATCATGTGAAGTGGTCCAAGTTTGTCTAAGGTAATTTGATCATAATGTTTATCTTTCATGTTGGTGACTTGCTGGACTGGTGGAGGGTTCTTCAAGGCATTTTTTGCAGATCAGTTCCATTTATTTGAGGAAAATATGAGCAATAATTCAGGCCTCATCTAGGGAAGAATTAGGCCTGGTATGAGGCTCTTTCTTTGCTCTTCTGAGGTCAAACTTCTGAGGCACGACTAAGGACAAATTCACATCATCTATGAGGTTAATTTTGAGGCAGAACAGACCTTTAATTGAGGTATAATTTCTGGATTCTGGAGATAATCCGAGTTGTGTGTTGAGACTTGTTTTGGGCATGTTCTGAAGGTTCTTATACAATGAATTTCGGCCTCTTTTTGTGGCAATGTTTGGCCCTCTCATGGCCTATTCGAGTCACTCCTCTAACTGAATTTAAGGGAACATTCTGAGGCAAAATCCTAGTTGTATCTTGAAGTATTAGGGCATCCTTCAAGCAACAGTTGGATCCTGTGAAAAAAGACCTAATAAGGGCCTGATTAAGGCCACAGATTTGTGGGAAACTCAAGTTTATCAGTACCAAAGTCAATCAGATTTATCCACAGAAGAGAGTTACTTGCAATTTATTTTTCCTCTGAGGCCAGGGCAGAATGAAAATAAGGTGAAGTAGGACATGTTTGTCTAAGTGAATTTGATCGTATTGTTTATCTTTCATGTTGGCAAATTGCTGGATTGGTGGAGGGTTCTTCAAGGCATTTTTTGCAGAACTGATCTATTTATTTGAGGAAAATCTGAGCAATAATTTGGCCCTCATCTAGGGAAGAATTAGGCCTGATATGAGGCTCTTTCTCTGCTCTTCTGAGGTCAAACTTATGAGGCACGACTGAGGACAAATTCACATCATCTCTGAGGTTAATTTGGAGGTAGAATAGACCTTTAATTGAGCTATAATTTTTTCATTCTGGAGATAATCCAAGTTCTGTGCTGAGGCCTGTTTTGGGCATGTTTTGAAGGTTCTTCTGTAATGAATTCCGACCTCTTTCTGTGGCAATTTTGGCCCTCTCACGGCCTGTCCGAGTCACTCCTATAACTGAATTTAAGGGGACATTCCGAGGGAAAATTCCAACTGTATCTTGAAGTATTAGGGCATCCTTCAAACCACAGTTGGATCTTGTGAAAAAAGACCTAATAAGGGCCTGATTAAGGCCACAGATTTGTGGGAAACTCGAGTTTATTAGCACCAAAGTCAATCAAATTTATCCACATAAGAGAGTTACTTGCGACTTATTTTCCATTTGAGGCTAGGGCAGAATGAAAATAAGGTGAAGTAGGACAAGTTTGTCTAAGTGAATTTGATCATATTGTTTATCTTTCATGTTGGTGACTTGCTGGATTGGTGGAGGGTTCTTCAAGGAACTTTTTGCAGATATGTTCTATTTATTTGAGGAAAATCTGAGCAATAATTTGGCCCTCATCTAGGGAATAATTAGGCCTGGTATGAGGCTCTTTCTCTGCTCTTATGAGGCCAAACTTCTGAGGCATGACTGAGGACAAATTCACATCATCTCTGAGGTTAATTTTGAGGCAAAACAAACCTTTAATTGAGGTATAATTTCTACATTCTAGAGATAATTTGAGTTCTGTGCTGAGGTCTGTTTTGGACATGTTCTAAAGGTTCTTCGACAATGAATTTTAGCCTCTTTCTGTGGCAATTTTTGGCCCTCTCACGGCCTGTCGGATTCACTCCTCTAAATGAATTTAAGAGGACATTCTGAGGCAAAATCCCAACTGTATATTGTAGTATTAGGGCCTCCTTCAAGCCACAGTGGGATCTTGTGAAAAAGACCTAATAAGGGTCTGATTAAGGCCACATATTTGTGGGAAACTCGAGTTTATCAGCACCAAAGTCAATCAGATTTATCCACAGAAGAGAGTTACTTACGACTTATTTTTCCTCTAAGGCCGGGGTAGAATGAAAATCAGGTGAAGTAGGACAAGTTTGTCTAAGTGAATTTGATCATATTGTTTATCTTTCAGGTTGGTGACTTGCTGGATTGGTGGAGGGTTCTTCAAGGCATTTTTGCAGATCTGTTCTATTCATTTGAGGAGAATCCTATCAATAATTTGGCCCTCATCTAGGGAAGAATTAGGTCTGGTATGAGGCTCTTTCTCTGCTCTTCTGAGGTCAAAATTCTGAGGCACAACTAAGGACAAATTCACATCATCTCTAAGGCTAATTTTGAGGCAGAACAGACCTTTAATTGTGGTATAATTTCTGCATTCTGGAGATAATCCGAGTTCTATTTTGAGGCCTATTTTGGGTATGTTCTAAAGGTTATTCGACAATTAATTTCGGCCTCTTTCTGTGGAAATTTTTGGCCCTCTCACGACCTGTCTGAGTCACTCCTATAACTGAATTTAAGGGGACATTCTGAGTAAAAATCCAAGTTGTGTCTTGAATTATTAGGGTCGCCTTCAAGCCACAGTTGGATCTTGTGAAAAAAGACATAATAAGGACATGATTAAGGCTGCATATTTGTGGGAAACTCAAGTTTATCATCACCAAAGTCAATCATATTTATTTACAGAAGAGAGTTATCTACGACCGAATTTAAGGAGCAGTGTTTTGAGACTTCTCTCCAGTGACAGCTAGGGGATGGCCTTGAAGTCCCTAAGTTCTCGATGGAGTCCCTGACAAATCTGGAATGTTTCTGATGAGTTCCAAAGTCCCTGAAATGACGGAACGAAGGTAACGACATGAATTATGGCGAGGACCGTTCCCCGTGCAACATAGTGACAATTACATTGAATTTCAAAGGTCACAAGAGGGTATGCTTAAAGAACACATACCATTGATATGGATATCCAATGGTAGAATAAGGTTTGCATGGGTATGCTTAAAGAACATAGACCATTGGTTGAATATTTAATGGTAGAATAAGGTTTGTTGGTCCAGAGCGATTTTGTAAGCTCACAAGTAGAATTGGGAAAACTAGAAAGCATTCCTACAAATGCCATTTTCTTCAATAACAAAAAAAGGAGGAACACATGAACAAAAAATGAGAAAAATTAGTCAAATCTCTATTTTCCAAGAACCCCCAAAAACATAGCATTCTTTCTTGTTTGTTCATTAATCATGATATCTAAAGGGTGGTTTTAGTACGGTTAGCTTTATATGTAACTGGAAACATGTTTCTATTACTGAACTTCAGTGATGGTTTCCAAATCTAAAGTAGTCATTTTCCCTGCAATCCCCGCACCACATTTTTAAGAACATTAGACCCTCAAATCTAAAGAATATATATGGAGAACTAGTTGTGCTCCTTAATAAAGTTACAGACGGTAAATTCTACCTTAATCTTATAATATAGTGGTGCTAAAAAATGAATTGTTTCTTTCTGCATCCAGAGTAATGTTTATGTATATAGGTATGCTGCTCTCTAGGTTTTGCAATGGTGTTTACCTTGATCAATGATAGGTGAAACGTAAACTGTCTTGTCTAACAAGAGATTTCAACATATGGGACCCAAATTGTCAAAGATAGCTTCAAAGGATGATGATTTTTTCTTTAATGGAGGAAGTATTTTGCGTTAAATGATAGTTTAGGGTTAAAGGCCCAAGGATAGACAATCGATGTGTAGTGATCTCACCATTTTGAGGACTTGAGACACTGATCTATGCTGCAGAGAGCTTTTTATTTTTTAGAACTTCATGAATTTGGTTATCTTACACTTGTATTTTCATTATGTTGAAGTATATGATTATGTGATTGAGTGAAATGTGTTTGAACATAATGCTTCTGTTGCATTAGAATAGTTAAACATTGTTCATATTTTTGTATGTCGTTGAGTAAAAAACACAATATTTGCACCGAGAAAAGCAAGGTGCTCTTACAAGTTACAACCGAGGATGGGAGAGATATATTTCAATGCTCTAGCCCTAGGTGAGGGAGATCTTGATATCATGTCGATAATTTTACCGGACCAAGACCTGCCAGTTCTATCTGATCTACCACCCAAACTGGGCAGGTTTAGCTTGAAACCACCTGTACCAAGTGTTGACCAGTACAATTTGAGTCAAGCCAGTTTGCCCCAATTGGCCTGGAAAATCCTAGCTGACCTACCACTCTTACCCATTTGACCCATTAGTTTGACCAATTTGACTCACCTGATGGGTTTTTAAATTCTATTTTTAGTCACTTGAGGATCATTTTCACATTTGTGATGTCATGTCATCTATGATCTTATTATGTATTATCATATTTTGACATATGATTTCATATTTGACTCTTGATATTGGACTGTTTGAACTTTGTTCCTTTTTTTGAACTTGCTCAAAACATGTGAAAACAAGGTCTGAAAATCAGATCATAATAACATAATATAGGACAGTAGTGGCACAAGTCCTTTTTGTCACAATATGAAGATAGTGTACGATACATTAGCGTTGCCAAAGATGATGCACGAAGTCTTCCTGCTTTATCTCAAGCAAGAACTTCTCCAAAGCTTCCCAAGCACTAGCCAACACAATCACACTCTCTGCAAACTAGATGCTTACCAAGGCATCCTACCAAGCTATGCTAACCTTTCCATAACCTCAAAAACAAGCTAGTATCACATGAACTATCCAACCCTTAGATCTGCACTTGCATCTCACAAGCTTTACTCTTCACTTGCATTACACAAGCCCAGGATCTCCAATGCATGCCTCTCATAAGCACTTCCCTGTTACATGAGTAAATAATTGTTCTTCTGAGATCCTCCAATAGACAACATCACACCATCACATCTCTAAGACACAATACAAGTGATAAAAAAGACAATCTCCTCCCTTTATATATACTAAGGTGAGGGAGGCTAAAAATAAAACATGGACCAAGTCCACAAGCAACCCTATTGCTAAGTCAACAACAATGCCTCCAGTGGAGAGCCGCTTTAAGCATGAATGCCACAGGGCACAATAGGGTTTCTACCATAGATGAATATCTTCATCTAATCTTGACACAATTAATGAAACAATTATTTTGAAATTATCTTGATTATTTTGTGTAACAGTACAGGTATGTCAAGATTGGTCAATTCTCAATTTTCCCTAATTATTTCCCAATTATTGTTGATTTAATATTTTCTGGACATTTTTCCATTAATTGATGATTATGATTATTTCACCTATGGTTTCTACAATCCCAAAGGTGGTGCACTCTCCAAATCTAGGTGTCGAGATGTCAAGGGCTCCTCTAAGCAAGATGGTCCATTCACCAAAAATGGCTCCTCAAGTCAAGTGTTCCTCCTTACCATATATGCAAGGTAACTCCTATGCCTCTAGGACTTTGTGCCCAACCTCCAAGTGCATAATGTCCTCCGAGGTTGTTAATCCACTTGTCCTAAGCACCCATCCTCCTAAACAAGTGCACCCATGTCGAAGGTGTCAAACTGCCATGTGTGCCAATTACCACATCAAAATAAGCCTCCCTAGCATATAGACCGACTAAGCTCTCGAAAACTAAGTCAATCAATATATAGCAAAGGGGATAGGGGAACACTAACCCTCCACATCACATCAAGTGCTCCCCTAGCTAGGTGAAAATGCTTCTGGAGCAATGAATAGCTAACATGGTCTAGAGTCTAGACTCTATATTATGCCAAGGTACCATAGCTTCATTGTGCATTAACCATTGATATGAGAATGTGCATGTGTCATATGGTTATAGGCTTACAAAACTGACCTATGATGTTGCTAATCTGTTTCTATTGGAATATGTGGCAACATGAATTTGATCATGATGCATCATAATAGCTCGATGAAGTGACAATGCCAAGTGGAAGGTTTACAACCAATCACTATCTGAACGACACTTTCATGGCTCCTACTATCGTTATCTTGGGATCCATGAAGTATGAGTGGAGTCCAAATACGCAGAGCATTGGTATTGGACATATCAATGACTAAATTCACGTCTAAAAAGATTGTTGAAAATCTACCAACACAGTAAACACATCACCTCTCAATGAAACAATCAGAATATAGCTCTAGTAATATGAGCAAGTCACCCAAGCAATGGCATTTGTAAATGATGGTGTTGGGGCCCTTGTTTTGAATTTTGCATGAAGACAGATTTTGGGTTGCGGATCGGCACGTGGAAGGCGCAACAATGGTAGGCAGTGGAGCTGCTGAGGTTTTGAAGGAGCAGGAGATAGGTGGCGAGGTTGGCGCAGACAAGTGAAGATGATGGAAAGATGCGGAAAAGGACAGACAGTGGAACTCGTGTTCAACAGGAAGAAGCTGAAAGCAACTGAGTGAGAACACAGGAGAAACTAACAGTTGTGCTGGCTAGTGAATAAATAGGTCATCACCCAACAGCAAAAGGTTAGAGAAAGAGAGAGAGCGAGAGAGAGAGAGAGGTTAGAGGAGAACGAGGCCGAGGAGCAGACGCCACAGGAGAGCTCTGTCCTGGTCTCGACATCATTGTATTTCCTGTGTCTCCATAGATATGTTATTGATGTAGTATCTCTCTCTGTCCTGCAGGACCTTTGTAATTGAATCTGGAAGCTCATTCTGTCGAGCGATGTAACACTTGATTATGCTGAATGTTTCTTAATATATCTGAAGGTTGCTGTTGTATCGTATGTCTTGAATGTGTTGCATGATTCCTGTAGTACTTTAAAAATTTAATGGCTTATTACCTGGATGATGATCTGAGAGACCTTCTATATACGGTGTTATGTATGCGTATGATTCTGCGTTAGCTTTGAGTTTCGGATCCATCTGCTGATACCAGTCTGTTCCCCTCCTTCATGTGGTCGCGACACGCCTCGGGTGCGACTCTCTGCTCTTTGAAGTAGGGTGAAAATGCCGGCGTTGTGCTAGACTACAGTGGACTCCCTTGTTGGCCCAATCCCTGAACCTGGGTCTTGCCCACGAGACCTGTTTCCTCGCCAACAAATGGTTCCGTTGCCGAGACCTAAACTTCATCAGGGGAACTAGATCATGGTATCAAGGATCTTCGAAGGAGAAATACGGAGATGGTGGGGTAACCACCTGGACCAGTTTATAACTCAGCAAGCTGAGCTGAGAAGTCAAAAAGAGAAGACGATAAAAAATCTAGTTATGTTCTCTGATTCTGCCAGCGATACCTACGAGATCTTCTGGGGAAAGTTCAACCGCAGGTGGGTGCATGGATATCTGGTGGCCCTTCATCGGTTGGACACTGAGTTGACCCGAGCTGTAGATTTCTGGGTAGAATCTACCTTGGACGGGTATATTGTGGAGTTTGCAGTGGAGTGCTACTAGTCTTTCTCCAGAGCAGAAGCTATATTCCGATCCGGACTAAGAGGGAAGCTGCTAAAGGAAATTCCATTGTGGATTAAGGTCCTGATGGTGGACGAAGGGCTGATGGAGTTCTAGAAATCAGGAATGGAAGCGTAAACCTCCAGTGCTGGGGGAAGGGCCTGAGGGACAAATGCTACAAGAAATGTGAAGAGGGGGAGTAGGGGAATGGATGCTGAAACCGCAAGGAGGTCGAGGGAGCGACTTGCACATCCGAGGGCGCAGATCGCCGAAAGGTGGCGAGAGAGGGTGATGAGGGAGTTGGAACGACAGGGGTGTAGTCGGAAGGATAAAGAGGAGGCGCCTTAGGAGATAGTGGACATGGAAGGCTAGGTGGGTCCCCAGGAGATGGGAGGGACCGTTAAAGGAGTGCAGCGGGTGCATGGGAGCCGAGCCCGACGGAAGAAAGAGACGATGTCTGATGAAGGAGATGCAAACGCGCACCCCAAAGAAGATTCCGATGTCGAGTAGTACGTCGCAATGTAGCATTTATTCCAAGAAAGGATGACATTCATATCTCCAGGTATTTCTACTCCCCAAAGTTCGAATAGCACGGATCCCTACCTTCCCTTGGTACTCTATAAACCCCTAAGTGATATTTTTGTTAAGATAAAAGAGTTGAGTTGATTGAATAGCAGTTAGTTGTTAGCAGCAACGCATGTTAATAGTAGCATTACCAGTGGTATACTTACGCAACTAGGACCCGGAGGGTTCATTCTAGTTACACCTCCACAAGAAAATATGGCGAGATCATTCACCCGGTACCCAGAATTTTCTGTGCGGGGTAACGACGATGTGGAACAACACTGGTACCTATGTGAAGCCATATGGAGGGCTAGGCAGACGCCAGATGTAGGAAAGTTGATCGAATTGAAAACCACACTGAGAAAAAGGGCATTATGTTGGTTCATAAAGTGGTCAGAGGCCCACCCGAATCCATTGATTGCGGATGTCAAGCGGGACTTTGTCATAGAGTTTAAGCTACCCCAAACGGACTAGCAAGGTCTGTCCGAACTATGGGAGATCAAGCAAAGAGAAGGAGAGACTGCGTGGGAGTTGATGTGTAGGTTCAAAGATGCGATTGGGAAACTCAACTACCCGATCGACCCAAATCATCAGAGGGACTGGTTCATCAAGGCTCTGCTTCCCTTGACGCGAACCCACCTCACTCAGCAAAAGATCGACAACTTGCAGGATGCATTGGAACAGGCTATGAAGATAGAGGCAATGGCGGCTACCTGCAAGAATATAGGGGAGGAGCAGCCTCGCAGGACCCATCCCTACTGGGACTGCAACATCAGATTGCCAATCTGACCGAAAAACTTAAGGAGATGCAACCCATAAGACCAGCCAGGCCAAATGTCTGGTGCACACATTTCCTGGTAGAAGGACATGTGGCGACCAAGTGTCCTCAGTTGCGAAGCCAGGGAGTGGGGACCTCAGTAACGGCAGTGCAGGGGGCTCCACCTATCGGAGGAGATGCGCAGATAAACTTGCAAGGGGTCTATCCGCCACAACAATAGTATACTGAGTTCCCAAATCATCTGACCCAAGCCACAACAGAGTATTGCAAAATTTTCCAAACAGTGGGTCATCAACCTCGGATGTGTCCGATTTTACAGAAGTACTCCAATGTTCCTAACAATGTGTATTGTGAGTTATGTGCTTCGATGACTCATAGTACCGAACAGTTCAGAGCTCTAGATGCACCGTCAGACCGATTAGATCGGCCCTCCTACAGAGTGAATGAGGCTCCCAGAGGCAAAAGAGGCGGTATGAGGGGAGGCCGTACAGGAGGATGGGGTCCGCTGAGATGCTACAATTGTGATCAAGAGGGACATGTGGCCAGAGAATGTCCCCTACCGAGAAGACTGTGGTGTTCCTAGTGCCGCGTGAACACACACGCAACAGAAGACTATCCTGAACTTATTAAGAAATGGGAGGAAAGAGCAAGGTAGAGAGGCACGAATCTGGTGAACGCGGAACCTAAAGGGATAGCGACTCCGGTAATGCAGAACGTAGCCATAGTTACGCAAGGAGGAAAGAAAATGGGGGAAGATGCATGTGAGAAGGATCCGATGAGGGTGATCAGGCCAGCATCCATGAAACAACTAATCAGGCCGGAAATGCAAAAGAAATATTTTTCAGGAGGCTGGAGAAACTTTTGCCCAGTTGGGGGGAGACAAAGGTATTGAGCTACCTGTGAAGAAAGATACCAGATAACAGAGCGCTACAGGGGCTCTGATCGAGGAATGGTTCCACCTATTTCTCAAAATTGTTGACAATGCTCCAATGCTGGAACAACTCAAGCATACCCTGGAGGAAGTGTTGCAGGGGAACGCAGGAGCGAGGGAATCCCTAGAAACAGGACCACAGTATGTACAACGAGTAAAGCGGAACAAAAGAGGAACGGAAAAAGAGTTCCGGTTAGACACGCAGGTTGCGGGATTCCAAATTAGGGACACCATGCTCGATTTTGGATTCGATGTCAATATCCTGCCTTGGAAGACCTGGGAAGCTTTAGGGTGACCACAGCTGACTTATTCTTTGATCAAAATCAGGATGGAAAACCAATACTTCATTGTGCCGATCGGCAGACTCGAAGAATTTGAGGTAGACATCGCAAGGGTAAAGACCTACACAGACTTCGAGGTAATAGATATTATGGGAGACAAAGATCCGTACCCTGCGTTGCTAGGGATCAACTGGGCTTTTGAAAACTATGCCATCATTGATCTCAAGAAGGAGTTAATGATTTTTGAAGATGGGGAAGTTAGAGTCACTCAGCCTCTAGACCCATATCAAGGTCCGAGATATACAGAGACAGTAGATAACAAGGAAGATGCTCAGCTGTTGGACAACCTCTATCAGATGAAAATAGGGAAGAGTGAGGATTACATTAACTGGATAGCAACTAGCTTCGTAAGCTGGCGAAGTATCCAGAGCTCGGAGCTGGGCTCAAAAATAGCTTAGGAGGACTGGCAGCAAGGTGGGTATGAGACCAGCACATGGAGATGCGCCAGTATTACAAGACTTCATTGGATTGGAGCTGAGATAAGGGAATACCCCACCTTGTCCAATACGCAAGCAGTAAATACCTTCATTGCAAAGGTCGAAGATAAGGTACCGGAGGAGCAAAGAATCCCACTCATGGACGTAGCATTACATTCCACCTCAGCCAGGTGGTGGAAAAATCACCGCAACTCCTTGTCACGGTGGAGTTGTGTTGCGGCAGCTTTGAGGGCGTGGTTTAAGGAAGACGAAGGACCTCGCAGCAAGCAAAGGTACCAAGGAAATTCCGATCTGAAAGACCATATGAAATTATGTCAGGAGTAGTGGAGAAATGTGGGATATCGGGAGGAGCTGTGGGTACATCAGTTTGCCCAATCCCTGGATACCATTCCGCAAGCCTGGTACTTAGAAGAAGAGAGGAAGAGAGGGACCAGTTCTTGGCAGGATGTTGCAAACAAATTTGTTCTATGCTTCTCATTTAAGGGGAAGACAGACCCAATATCCCAAGCATTACAGGCCATAAAAGGAATATTGTTTTTCCCCGATCAGAGCGCAGACAGGAGGCCATTGGTGCTGAACCCCGATGGCAGACACAAGTTGGCTTGCCAAAGGATTGACAGCGAGCCAGAAGATGAAAGTATGGGGGATCTGAGGCACCTGTACTTTGAAGAGACAGAAGGAGAGCGGAACATCAAAGAAGAGCCTACCACCAAAGGAATACATCTATTTCTGCTGAGGACTAAAAAGCTAAACATCGGCGCGGAGGAAAAACCCAAACTGGCTACAGTTGGGGACTACTGGGACGAGGAGACAACGAAGGAAATTTTTAGTCTCCTCAAGGAATACAAAGACCTATTCCCTTCTTCGGTTGCAGATTTGAAAGGGATCAAAGGGGATCTCAGAGAGATGAGGATTATATTGAAGCTGGACGCCAGGCCTGATTTTCCCTATGGAAGAAGCAGAGTGGGTGAGTCCCATCATCATTCAAAATAAGGACAAATCAGAAATCCACGTCTGTGTGGACTACCGAAGTTTGAGCAATGCCTCCATCCATGACCCATTCCCCACCCCATTCAGCGACGAAGTACTAGATAATGTTGTAGGGAATGAGGCATACTCCTTCACCGATGGGTTCTCAAGATATCAGCAGGTGTGCATCGCGGAAGAGGACAGGAAGAAGACGACGTTCACCACAGAGTGGGGGTCCTTTGCGTATCACGTGATGCCATTTGGGTTGATTAACGCACCTTCCGTGTTTTCTAGGATTGTCATAGCTGCTTTCCAGGAATATATTCATAAGTTCCTGGAAGTCTACATGGACGACTGGACCATCTATAGCCTGTTGAAGGATCACGCCACCCTCCTACGCATAATGTTCAACCGGTGTCGACAACTGCATATTTCGCTGAACCTGAAGAAATGCATCTTCGTGGTTCCATTCGGAACGCTCCTAGGACATGTGGTGTGTAGGCAAGTAATCTGTGTCGACCCTACAAAGGTGGCAGTAATCATCAACATGGAAGCACCGGAAACCATGAAGCAGTTGAGATCACTACTGGGGCACATGAGCTATTACAGGAGATTCATCAGAAACTATGCGAAGATAACTGCTCCTTTGGAGAAGTTACTATGGAAGTTAGAGGTGTTCTAGTGGACGGATGACTGCAGATTAGCTCTCGACACTTTAAAGGAGAAGTTGGAAACTGCGCCCATTCTGGTTCACCCAGATTGGGATAAGCAGTTCCATGTGCATATGGATGCTTCTAGTATTGCACTTGGGGTTGTCTTAGCGCAACCAGGGGAGATGACAGTCGACCACCCAGTGTACTTTGCCAGCCACAAGCTGTCTAATGCGGAGCGGAATTACACCACCACGGAGAGGGAGGAACTAGCAATGGTGTACTTGCTCCAGAAGTTCCGCCACTACCTCCTAGGAGGTAAGTTAAAATTCTTCACTGATCACTCTACATTGAAATACCTAGTCAATAAGCCAGTTTTGGAAGGACAGATATGCCGATGGCTCCTACTCTTTCAAGAGTTCACCTTCGAAGTGATTGTTAAGCCCAAGAGGCTGAATGTCGGGCCCGATCACTTATCCTGGTTGGAGATTGGAGAAAATGAGGGCTCTCTAGATGATCAGTTGCCTGACGCTGATATTTTCTGGGTAGAAGCCATACCAGATTATTTGGCCGAAATCGCAACATACCTCACCACAGGGCAGTGTCCACAGCACTATACCCCAGTCCAGAAACGACACCTGGTCGTCCAAGCTATTGAATACCAATTGACTGCGGGGCAGTTGTATAAGTTGGGGCTTGACGAGATTCTGCGGAGGTGTGTCCTCGACCATGAACGTGAAGCCGTTCAGTGGGAATGCCATAGCGGCATCGCGAGAGGACACGTGGGGGAAAAACCCACAGCCATGAAAGTGCTGCAAGCTGGACTATGGTGGCCAATTGACCATGCCGATAGTAAATCTTTTGTCAAGAAATGCGATGTTTGTCAGAGGACAAGGAAGCCCTCTCACAGAGACGAACTCCCACTGCACCCGGTGAGTGTATTACAACCGTTTGAGAAGTGGGCTGTCAACTTCGTAGGCCCCATAGCACCTATAGCCGGACATTCAAAGGCTTGGTATATCATCACTGCCATGGACTACCTAACCAGATGGGCCGAAGCAGTGGCGATGAGGGATTGTACGGCAGAAACTGCAGCCCGTTTTATCTTTGAAAACATCATCAGCAGATTTGGCTGCCCAAGGAGCTTAACCAGTGATCAAGGTGCACACTTCATTAATGAAACGATCAAATCGTTGCTGGACACCTTTATGATACAACATCACAAAAGCAGCCCGTACCACCCACAGGCCAATGACACTGTCGAAGCATTTAACAAAATCCTCAAAAAAGGCTTGACAAAGATCTGTAATGCAAAACGGGATGATTGGGATGAACGTCTGCCAGCCGCAATGTGGGCCTACCGAACAACAATGAAGCGCTTGACGAATCAAACCCCTTTCTAGCTGGTGTATGGCTATGAAGCTATGATTTCAACTGAGTTCACCATACTAAGCCTTCTGATCGCCACATCCCTAAATTTCTCGGAGGAGGAGTCACTACAAGAACGCCTGCACGAATTACAAGAACTTGATGAGGCAAGGTTCCTTGTCGAGTTTCATCAAAAAGTTCAGAAAGACAGGCATAAGGCGTGGCATGATCGACACATTAATATCAAAACATTCCAGGTCGGTGGCAAGGTTCTGCTGTATGATAGCAGGTTTCAAAATTTTCCAGGGAAACTACAGATGCACTGGTTGGGACCATACTACGTCGTCGAAATCAAGGATTCCGGAGTAGTTCGGTTGGCTCAACTGGACGGTACTGTTTTACCTGGATGGGTGAATGGCGCACGCCTGAAGCCCTACCATGAATAATTTTCTTTAGTTTTCTTTCAATAACTCTCGCAACCAAGAGAAGTCAGTAGAATAGAGTAGTTGAATAACTCTCTTGCACCTGAGATGAGCGTAGGTAGTGTCACTTGTCCATGCATAGGTCGTCAATAATAGCTGGGTTGCGGGGAACGCAACGCAACCGATTGTGGTCGGGGAGGGTCGCGTCCAACATGCCATCCACGTAGGATAAGAAAACGTGTCAAGTGTCAGTCCCCATCATTTTGTCCAGTACTTGTTTCAGTCCGTAGGATCGCCAGGATTTGCAAAATAAATTTTCCATAATTAGAAGTAACCTCAGCCGTTGCGTCCGCCCATTTCCCCACACCACCATCAGTAGATGTCATAACACACCTCAGCAGGCAACTAATCATACGATTATCGCCGCGGAGGAAGCCATAAAGAATTAATTAGTTATGGGGTCTCATCAACCTCACTCGTGTCAGTTAATTACATAGCCTACACGCAGAAAAGAGCGAGAATGCGGGAGATTTCCGAGTTAGAAACATCTCAAGGAGCAAGAAAGGTCGTGAGCGCAGAAGAATAGGGAAGGTTGTAGGAGGTAGAGAGCCAGGGATGCAGAGGTGAAACAGTGATACAGGTGTACCAGCGCAGAGCAAAGATGGCTAAAACAATCCCATTAGTTGTCGAGCCTGAGATAGACGAAAGAATTGAAAAGATGGAGTCACTAGTCGGGAAATATGATAGTGCAACTTTGATAGACTCGGACCTCACAGACTGGTTCTAATTCTCGACCATGAAGTGGCAAATGCATATGGAGGATTATCTGACAGAAGCCAGGAATCCTGCATCAAGAACACGGCCAGACTTTTGGGGCCTCCGACAATCAACACTACTGAATCTAAGAGACTTGTCGGTATTTTGCATCATGGGCGCTGCCATGCAGTGTACAAAACTCTTACTTAGCCAGATTCAGAATGGCTCATTGTGTTTGGGGAAGGAGATCCCCATATACGCAGAGGATATTCACCGGTTTACAAGATTATCACAAGAAGGTCGGGAAGTCTCAACCACGTTCCAAACAGTATCAAAGCGGGCTAGGAAGGACGGAGAGCAGAACCTCTACACCAAGTATGGTACACGGCGCGGAGGCAAGGGAGCTAGGATAGACCTGATTGATCAGCCCAATGTTAAAGTTTCATGCTACCTCATTGCTAGCAAAATGATGAGGCACTATACGAAGGGAGAGTGCACCCTAGACACCATCTCGGTGGCAAAGCACTGTATCCAGGGAACACATCTCAATTGGTGTTCATTCATTCTCCATGAGTTGTTCGAGGCATGCGAGGACAACTGTCGGAGAGTGACGGGATTCATATGCGGGTACTTGATCATGGCCTTCGCCATGTGGAAATGGTCCTTCCCCGGCAGGCGGACACCAGCTGAGATACTGGACAGCCAACCACTAGCAATGAAATACACTCCCTGGAGGGTATCCAGCAACCCAGGTTCGAAGGAGGCCAATGAGGAGGGATTACGGGTCTGGTATGGTATGATGGTAGACATGGTCACGAGCCAGTAGTGAATACCAGGGGTTCTGCTGGAAAAATACAGCGAACAGGTCTAGTTCGGGGTCACACACAACCACACTCTCCTCAGGCCAAAAGGTGTGTCGGCGATGACTTTTGAAATGACGCCCCTAAAGCTGCACATTGATGAAACCACCTTCCACTCGAAAGTCTGCAGCTGGCCAGAAGTACAGATGGAGGTTCAGGAGGGGGAATACGTCTATGACTTCGCAAGAATGATGGTTGCACCGCTACTAGGAGAGACACCAGAGCAAACAGCAGTGAGGGTGACGGGACTGCAGCTGAAACCAGTCATCGATCGGATAAATGTCAAGGTACATAATTTCAATCTTACTGTTTAAGAGATAGCCAATGAGTCTCCTGAATTCCCTACCTTCAAAGAATTCCAAGCCTCCCAGTCTGCCTCACTCTCCATCACGACTCCTATTTTCACCCCATTGCCTAATGTTGTGTTTACTACACCACCCCTAGTGGCCACAATGCTGGTGCGAAAGTCAAAAGATGCAAAGCCAGTCGCAGCGCCAAAAGAAAAGAAACCTAGGGTGGAAGTCTCCAGCTCTGTGGTTGACCTCACTGGTGAGGATCAGCCGCAATAGAGCAGCCGGGTAGTCCTGATCAGAGAAGAACCCCTCGTGGAGACCTTGGTAACTAGCAAGCTTCCACCCCCAACCCACTTTTTCCACTTAAATTTCTGAATATTCGTACTTCCACCAGCTGAAATTACCAACTGCCACAATTCACCTCGTTCTGGGAACTCCGCCCCATCCACTTCATCCACCACCGTGTTCGACCCCATCACCAGAGAGAGGACTAGTGGGGACCTTGGGACTAAAGTTAACTCGGGTACTGTAGAAGTACCCGTGGTTAGCCAAACCCTAGCCCCCAAAGTCACATTTACTGAACTTATCAACCAGGTAGAGCAAGCTATAAAAGACAGAGCTGACCAACTTCTAGTGCAGACTTTAGAACAGCCAGCTCACTCGACCCCCCCAGACAGAGGAGCAACACCCGAATCATGGCCCGAGATCAACATGGGCAATTCTAGCAACCAGGCCAAGAATCCAACCTCGCTGCCGTCACCAACAGAACATTCAGCCAAGTCAGTAGCCAGCGGGAAACCCTTACATGAGAGGCTGCCAAAGAAGGGTACGTTAGGAGCAGAAATCATGGAAACATGGGGGACGTCCCAACTGTTCCACTTCATACAGCGGGCAGCAAAGCTAGCCAATGGGCTCCACGCCGAACTTCAACAAAGATGTGAGAAACAACACCAACAAATAATCGCGCTTATTGAAGAGCACAATCAGTTGCGAGCTGAGAAGGGGGCCCTGCAGCAAGAATTTGCACTGGTGACTCGAATCTTTCGAGACATTTTGCCCAATGTAGCGGCCTACGACACCCAGGTACCACCACTGGAAGTCCAGGCTGATGTTGTGGGTGAACGAGCTATCCATGTCAAGGTAGCATGGGACAACCTTCGGTATGAGAACACTGAGCTCAAATCAGCTCTAGCGGCCAGCCCAGCTCTGCCAGACTCCTAGGTCATTTATGCCAACCAGATAATAGCAAGACAGGAACACGTTGAGAGAGAGCAGGAGACCTTGAGTACTGCATCCCAGGAAGCGTATGACCTACTGAAGGGTCTACAAGAACATACGACGGCCCTGAATCTCAAGACCCAACCCTTGTCTCTATAGCTTCAACACATCAACCAAGAGATTCGGAATGCAAAGGACCCAGCCGGCCTTGATCCGCTATATGCCACAGCAGATAGCCTGGAAGTCCAGATTCAGCAGACAGAGGCCAATTCAGCAACGGCCAAGCAGGCCCTCTGAGAGCTTAGACAGCCTATCATGGCAAGTGCTCAGAAGATGCAGCAACTGGTCACTCAGGCCAGTGCACAGGTCTCAACTGTCTTTGGCAAGCTCCCGACTAAAGGAGGAGAGGAAGCTATCACTCGAATCGCAGCCGCAACTAAACCAATTATGCAGGAGTGGCGGAAGGTTGTAGCTTCCTTCTAGGAACTCAAGGTCGCGGCCCTTGCAAAGGTCCCTGAGTTGGGGGCCTTGTTTGAGCCAACAAAGGAGGGACAGCCAGCGGAACAGGAGACGGGAACAAGCGGAGCCATGGAGGTGGAAGACGGTGATCTGCGATTGACTCGAGACGAGTCAAGAGACTATGGTCGGGGCCTGTTGGGGCCCTTATTTTGAATTTTGCATGAAGACAGATTTTGGGTTGCGGATCGGCACGTGGCAGGTGCAACAACGGTAAGTAGTGGAGATGGCGAGGTTGCGAAGGAGCAGGAGATAGGTGGCGAGGTTGGCACAGACAAGTGCAGATGATGGAAAGATGTGGCAAAGGACAGAAAGTGGAACTCCTGTTCAATAGGAAGAAGTCGAAAGCAACTGAATGAGAACACAAGAGAAACTAATAGTTGCACTGGCTGGTGAATAAATAGGTCGTCACCCAACAACAAAAGGTTACATAAAAAGAGAGAGAGAGAGAGAGAGGTTAGAGGAGAACGAGGCCGAGGAGTAGATGCCACAGGAGAGCTCTGTCCTAGTCTTGACATCATTGTATTTCCTGTGTCTCCATAGATTTGTTATTGCTATAGTATCTCTCTCTGTCCTGCGGGACCTTTGTAATTGAATCTGGAAGCTCATTCTATCCAGCGATGTAACACTTGATTCTACTGAATGTTTCTTAATATATATGAAGGTTTCTATTATATCATATGACTTGAATGTGTTGCATGATTCTTGTAGTACTTTAAAATTTTAATGGCTTATTACCTGCATGGTGATCTGAGAGACCTTCTATATACGATGTTATGTATGTGTACGATTCTGCATTAGCTTTGAGTTGCGGATCCATCTGCTGATACTGGTCTATTCCCCTCCTTCATGTGGTCACGGCATGCCTCGGGTGAGACTCTCTGCTCTTCGGAGTAGGGTGAAAATGCTGGCATGGTGCTAGACTACAGCGGAATCCCTTGTTGGCCTAATCCCTGAACTTGGGTCTTGCCAGCGAGACCTGTTTCCTCGCCAACAGATGGTTGTGCTGAGAGGTGCTTCTACAACCGTGTATGAGGGAGATGTTGTAACATGGTTAATGTTGACCTCATCATATGTTGGACAATATACTAATGCAGAAAAGTAATTAACACTAGTACAACCATATATGAGATGGGCCATGAAATGAAAACAATTTCACCATTCTTTTCCTCATTTCTTAACTTGATTATGGTGTATTTTCTGGCGTTGAATATTTGATTTATTCCTCCCCCATGTTTTCACTCTCACATTCTGTAACTATGATATGTTGAGGAGTGCAATTTTCTTCTCCATCCATCTATTAATATGATATCTTGAGCTTCAGAATGGTGCAATTTCCATGATTAAATTTTGGGTGTGATTTTTTGTTATTTAATTGGCATTTTGTGGCTTTATGCAGTTTTTCTCAACGTTTCTATACTTTAGTTACATTTTTTTCATCCACATTTTTGGTTTGTGCATCTTCCTTGTAGGTTATACCTGCTCAACATAATCCAGACTTTAGATTCCCATTAGGGCATGTATTATAATTTCTAGCGGGATGAGGCCCCATACCTCTTTTTGTGAGAGTTTGTTTTTAAAGTATGTAGTCTTACTCACTGTCGACTTTAATGCTATCCACATAGGCCAATGATGGGCATATTGGATGCAACTTTGATGTTGAGCTTCCCTGAGAAGTTTGTTTCCAAAAGTATGAAAATTTAACTTGATTTATAAATTCATGAGGAACCAGAAGACCTTTGTCTTATGCAGATGCCTTAAGGTACTACTAAATTTGACAAGTTGGACTCTCAGGTGCAGATCAAGTCTAAAGGAGTGACAATGACTAAATTTCTTGCAAAAGCCACTACCCTTGCTTTATCCAAAAACCCAACAATCAATGCAAGCTGTAAACATGGAAAGAGTTTCACCTACAATAGCAATATAAACATTGTAGTCGTTGTGGCTATTGATGGAGGCCTAATTACACCTGTGCTTCAAGATGCAGACAAGGTTTGGAATCCAGATCATATAGAATTTAGATCTCAGCCTTTGTTATATCAAATTTAAATTTTTGCTACATTGTTTTTATGGTTCAATTTATGAAGCCTTAGTAGTATTGTACATTACTTGTCGACTGAAATTTTGTAAGTCTAGACTGTTTAGAGTTTGTATCTTGCATTTAGGTTGATATATATACTCTCTCTAGGAAATGGAAGGAATTGGTAGATAAGGATCATACAAAGCAACTTCAGCCTCAGGAATATAATACAAGTTTGTGAAAATGCACTATGAATTTGTTCTGCTTATTTGTGTTCTGGATCTACTTTGATTTTCTGATCAAAAGAGAATTTCCCTGTCTATTGTTTGGTAGCTTTTAGACATTCCCAACACAAGGCTATCATTATAACTGTTTTTTTTTTTCCTACACATTAAAGTAGATGTGTCTTGAGTTTCAAAAGGTCAGCTATAAAAGCTTAATTCTTATATGCCTGGCCTCTTTGTATGAACTTTTACTCTGTATAATTTAGGAATGTTTGGTGTGGACCATTTTGATGCAATCCTACCTCCTAGTTCTGTAAGTAAACCCTGCATTATTGTCTTCAAAGGCGTTCAGTCTATTCCATTCTCAAGTTGAGTCACAAAAGTTTTCTATTTGTTCAAGGCTAAATTTTAAAGTGAACTTTCTAATGTTTGACAGGGAGAAATTATGGCTGTGGGGGCGTCCCAACCAATAGTTGTTGTGACTCCTGATGGATTAATCGGTTTGAAAAACCAAATGCATGTACATATCTCTCTAATTTTTATGACTTAAAAAGTGTTTCTCATGTTAGACTGTGTTTTCCTAAGAGGCTCATAAGGCATCTGAAGATTTTTAATCAGCTTCCTCATTGTCAAATAGCTATCTGAAAATCTTGAGCATCTCAATGTGATCGAGTATCTTTATTGTATTATAATTCTAACTTCAAAAATTGATCATGAAATTGTATTATATCTGGTCTACATGATATATATATATATATCAAAAAAAATATTAAATCTGTCAAAAAATATTAAATGCAATTCAGCATGCACTGAATCTTGTATTGGCATCAGACTGAAGGAGGCATCTAATATTCAACCGTTATCTTTCAGTTTAATGTGATGGAAGATCACAAGATTATATATGGTGCTGACCTGACTGCCTTTTTGCAAACACTTTCAAAAATTATTGAACCCAATGAGCTCACTCTGTAGACCCTTCTGAAAGGTCTATGTCTTGTATTGACCCACCATTATAGGTTTCAACGTATATTTATTATATGATTGTAATGGTTAATGTTTATGTTTAGTATAGTTTGGGATCTTTTAAAAATGTATAAATGAAGTTAATTGTTTCACTTTTGTTTAAATTCGTGGTATTTTTAGAAATATTCTGGAATAGGTAAGGGAATATTTTAGAATTTGCATTGACATTAAGTTAATTTATTTTTATCAGATTTTAATTAGAGAAACTATCTTTCATATAGTAATTGTATTTACAGACAAATAAACCTATGTTAAAGAACAAAAGTGGTTGGTGTTAGCAGCATGATATTTCTCTAACCCTACCTCCCAAGACAGAGGTCTAGTATTTCTGCATGGTCTGATCTGTCCCAGGTTCTGAGCAAAGAAATAACATTAAGGCTTTTAGTGATCCATGCAGGTTATTTTGGCAATGATGAAGCAACTACATAAACTTTGAACTGTGAAGGGTGGCTGAAAATTGGGAATCTATGTTACATTGATGAGGATGGCTTCCTTTTTATTGTGGATATATTAAAGGAGTCGATCAAGTACAAAGGATTTTAGGTACAAAGCATTTCAGGACCTCTAGTTTAATCCTATTCAATATATTTATCCTCTCAGATTTTTTTTTAAATATTTTGGCAAGTTTCCCAGGAAGAATTAGCATTACGGACAAGTAGCTTCTAAATAATCAAATACAACTTCTTATTCTATCTTTAAACCTTGGGAATATAACCTTTCTAAATAAAGGAGGTTATTTTTTTTTGCACCATTTCATATTTTATGGTGCTTTGCACCATATACAATTTTATTATAATAATAGTAATAAATGTTCTTTTTTCATCTTTTTTATTTATTTTATGGTGTTTTGCACCATATACAATTTATTATTAACAATTTTGATATTTTTATGATAAATTTTTTATTTTTGTAAACTTGGTTTTGGTGCTTTGCATCACAATATCTTGATCCACGTCAGATTGGTTTTTGGTGGTTTGCACCATACACCATGGAATGCCACATATGCATTTAACACCAAATTTAACATTTTTTACTAACTCCACTTTTGCACCAGAAAACATAGCACCACTTGCATATCTTTGCATTATCACCACTTTTGCACCACTATTTGAAAAGTGAGGATTGCTCAAATCCTTTACAAATAGTGGTGCTAATGTGAGGCTAAATGACCCTTCTTCTTGTAGTGTGCACGTCACAAGCTCAAGAGCTTAGCGCTTCGCAAGTTATTTTGTTTAGGATGTGATGCGATCGCATATTGCATACTGTAATCTCTAGAGGATAACGCCCGCAAACTAAAAGATTTAAGTTTTCCTGTATTGCGCCAGTTAAATGTTAAAATCATCAAAATGTGATTTGTGATGAAGGGTGTGGATGCGATGTGGTTTCGAAGCTGAAACCTATAAAATTTCAAGTCCGTCTTTTTTTGTTTTATACGGTGTGTCGTGTATAAATAGCAGAACAGAGCATAAGGATGATCCAATTGTTATACGTCTATTTCTGCATTGAATTGCATTAAATCTTCAGGCACCTCCATTTTGTATTAAGTAGAATGTAATTTCATATGTTTTGAGAGATGAATGAATGAAAAAAAAAGAGTCCCTCTCTTTTTTTTTTGCTCTGTCTGTCTGTGTGTATTGTTATTTCCGAAATTTCATTGTTTGTGTTGTAAAGGGGGGAACGCATCCCTCTGTTGTTTATTTCCAATTTCCAACATGGTATCAAATTGGGTCTATGCTCTCAGTGAAAGAACAAGCTCTTTACTGAAGAAGCTGAAAGGTTGTTTTGAGAATCCAATTCTCTAGCAGTGAGAAGGTTTTGTATACACAGTCAAGATGGTAGTGGCAGGCACAAACCCGACTAATCCCCAACTACCACAGTTCAATGGGAAGAATTATGATTATTGGTCTATTACAATGAAGGCCTTGTTTTCTTCACAAGATATTTGGGAGCTGGTGGAAAATGGTTTCCAAGTACCAGCAGATGCAGCAACACATAATGCTTTGACACAAGAAGAAATATATTTTTTGAGGGACAATAAGAAGAAGGAATCCAAGCCCTCTTCTATATTTTCCAAGCAGTGCATGAAATTATTTTCCCAAGGTTGCAGCAACAACGAAGTCAATGGAGGCATGGGATATCCTCCAGACAGCCTATCAAGGCATGGCAAAGGTGAAGACAACAAAACTTCAAATGCTGAGAAGAGATTTTGAAACTCTTTGTATGAAAGAGTCTAATAATATAGACTCATTATTTTCCCATGTAATTGGGTTGGCTACCCTAATTAGGTCTCATGGAGAGACACTTGAAGAAAGGATAATATTTGAGAAAGTCTTAAGAATTTAACCATCAAGATTTGATGCCATAGTTGCGGCCATAGAAGAGACAAAGGATCTCTCATGGTTTTTAGTGGATGAGCTTCATGCATCACTCATGTCTGATGAGAACAGACTGAACAGAGCAAAAGAATTCTCATTGGAGCATGCATTTAAGACAAAAATGTCTTTTGGTCAAGGTAGAGGTCGAGGAAGATCAAACTACCGAGGAAGAGCAAGAATCCCACACAGAGGTGGAAGAAGCAGCGTTGCAAGCACAAGTGCAAGGGGCAGCAATCTGAATCCAAGCCAAGGCTCAAGCCAGAATCAAGTATAACGACAGAGGTATGATAAATCTCATGTCAAATGTCATTATTGCAAAAATGATGGTCATTATGCAAATGAATGTAGGAAGAAGAAAAATGACATGGGTAGTAAACAAAATGCAAATTTCACAAAAGAAAATCAGAACCATGAAGATATTTTTTTAGCTTGTAATTTAGCACAAAAAAAACAAGAAGATATATGGTTCTTAGATTCAGGGTGTAGTAACCATATGACTGGAAACATAGCAATGTTTTCCTATCTAGATGAAAGTGTAAAATCTTAAGTGACATTGGGGACTGATAGCAAAGTTTCTGTCTTGGGAAAAGGGAGAGTAAATGTTTTGACAAAGAAGAGAGAGAAGAAGTTCATGCCAGATGTCTATTATGTCCCTGGTTTGAAATGTAACCTTCTAAGCATTAGACAGCTCGTGCAAAATGGCTACAATGTGTTTTTTTAAAAATGATGTGTGCAGAATCATGGATAAACCTCCAAGTAGACAACTCATTACAAAAGTGCATATGACAAGCAATACAATGTTTCCTCTCAAGATGAGATCAGACTTGAAGGAAGGAGGTGTTGTAGCAGCTATCACACAAGAAATATTTCAAGAATAAGTGAAACATGAGAACTAGTTATGGCATTTGAGATTTGGTCATCTCAATTTCGAAGGTTTGAACTTGTTGCATAGAAAAGGCATGGTAAAGGGATTACCACTCATAGAGAAACCAGACAACCTATGTGAAGGCTACATCTTGGGCAAACAACACAAAGAATCATTTCCAGCAGGAAAGAGTATAAGGGGAAAGGCACATTTGGAGATTTTCCACTCAGATGTATGTGGACCATTACAAATGCCATCATTAGGTGGATATCACTATATTTTGACGTTTATAGATGATTACACAAGGAAGACATGGGTCTATTTTCTAAAACAGAAAAGTGAAGTGTTTGAACAGTTCTACCACTACAAATCTCTTGTTGAGAAGCAAAGTGGACACTACATAAAAGTGTTAAGAACTGATAGAGGTGGAGAATATATCTCCAAAGACTTCCTACGTTTCTACAAAGATCATGGAATACACAAGCAATTTACCACAAGGTATACACCTCAACAAAATGGTGTAGCAGAAAGAAAGAATAGGACCATCATGGACATGGAAAGAAGTATGTTGAAGGCAAATCATTTGCCACATGAGTATTGGGTAGAAGTTGTCTCTTGTGTACCATATATCATAAATAAATGTCAACCAAAAGTGTTATGAAGAGAGTTCTAGAAGAAGCATGGAGTGCAACAAAGCAATTTGTCACTCACATGAGAGTGTTTGGATGTGTGGCACATGCACATGTCCAGGATCAGTTGAGGAAGAAGTTGGACAGCAAGGGGGAGAAATGTATATTTATTGGATACATTCATTGAGAAATCTAGGAATTTCTTCTCAAAGCACACAACAGGGATCAACAGCTCCCTCGAGTTCAAGTGCAACTCCAAACACATCTTCAACAAATACAAGAAGACAAAGATTCATAAATTTAAGATAAATTTATGAGCAAGAAGAAGTTGATAATAGTGCTCTTCTGAATTATTTATTTTCATTATTTTGTCATGGATATGCCCCAATCCATTTTGAAGATGCAGTCAAAGAAGAGAAGTGGATTCAAGCAATGAATGAAGAAATAGGAGCAATAGAAATGAATGACATGGGATTTAGTGGATTTCCCACAAGGAAAAAACGTTATTGGAGTGAAATGGGTCTATAAGACCAAAAGAAACATTGAAGGAAAGATAGAAAGGCACAAAGAAAGGCTAGTTGTCAAAGTCTACAAGCAACAACAAGGAAGAGACTATGACGAAACCTTTGTACATGTTGCAAGGATGGAGACAGTGCGGACAATGTTTTCTATCGCAGCACAACAAAAATGGAAAGTTTATCAAATGTATGTGAAGTCAACATTCTTGAATGGAGTGCTAAAACATGAGGTGTATGTTGAACAACCTCCTGGATATGAAATAGAAGGCCAAGAACACAAGGTGTGTAAGCTGCGAAAAACTATTTATGGACTGAAGCAAGCACCACGAGCATGGTACAGTAGGATTGATGCTTACCTGACGGACAATGGGTTCGACAAGTGTGATGGTGAACACACACTCTACATCAAAGAAAATGACGGTAAAATTCTTATTGGTTTTTTGTATGTAGATGATTTGATTTTTACAGGAATGATGTTTATCTCATTGTTGATTTCAAAGTAGTCATGAAAAGTGAGTTTGAAATGACCGAATTTGGGTTAAGATATTTTTTGGGCATAGAGGTAAAGCAAACAGAAAAGGGAATTTTTATCTCCCAAGAAAAGTATGTTGCAGAAATTTTAAAAAGGTTCAATATGCAGAACAACAAGGCATCATCAACTCCAACTATCATGGGGTTGAAATTGAGCAAGGAAGATTGCAACAAGAATGTCAATCCGACATTGTACAAAAGCATGGTTGGCAGTATAATGTATTTGATTGCAACTAGGCGTGATATAATGTATGCAGTAAGATTGATATCCAGATTCATGGAGACACCCAAGGAGACACATTAGCAAGTAGCCAAGAGAATTCTGAGGTATGTAAATGGTACAAAGGAGTATGGTGTTCTATACTCCAAAACTGATGATTTTAATCTGATTGGTTACACTGACAGTGATTGGGCTAGAAGTGTTCATGACAGAAAGAGCACATCAGGGTATGTTTTTCATTTGGGATCGAGAGCCATTTCATGGGCTTTCAATAAGCAGCCAATAATTTCATTATCAGAAACAAAAGTTGCATATGTAATAGCACCATGTTAAGCAGTTTGGATAAGAAGGATGCTGAGAGATTTATGTCATGAACAAGACAAAGGAACCACAATTTTCTGTGATAACATCTCATCATTTGCATTGTCCAAGAATTATGTTATCCATAAGAGAAAAAATCATATTGATACCAAATACCATTTCATAAGGGAATTAGTTAACAATGGTGAAATTGTGTTGCAGCATTACAGGTCAGAGGAACAACTTGCAGATATCCTCACAAATCCATTGAGACAGAAAAGTTTTGTTTATCTCAGAAAGTGTCTGGGAATGATTGATGGCGGCAGTTGTGATTAAGGGGGAGTGTTGAAAATACTCCCAACCACTGCCATGAATAAGACTGCCAGTAGCCCACACTTCAATTGAATTTTGATTGCAAGAAGAACAAAGCACATATCCAAGTCTCTAGGCGTTTTCACACAAAATCAGAGAACAGAGTACCTGAGCCTTACTCTGCGTTTATTTTCTTACCCACCGCATTGACTTACCTTTTTCCTGCAGTTCGCAGCCCGCAACTTTTACAGTTTAACTCTTAAGCCTTCGCCAGAAGTTAAGTTTCTGCCGATGCGATTCGGTGGGACCCTCAAACCTTACCGCATTACCAAGACGCCCACAAACCTTTGTATTTCGCTTTATTCCTTACCTTTTCGCATTTCACATTTCTCACTGTTTACTGCCCACATACCGCACTTTGCACATTATAACATTTACCTTCTAAGCCCCGCACCAAAACTTGCGATGTTGCGATGCAACATCATCATCGCACATCGCAAAACTTAAAAATCAAATTTCCCATGTTTTACCATTTACTTTTTAGCGCCCGCACTTCGCACTTCGCATATTTTCCAACTTACCTTTAAGCGTCCGCAAGTTATCCTTTTTATGTTGCGATGCGATCACAATCACATGTCGCTAGCTCAAGATTTTAGCGCTTCGCAACTTATTTTGTTTAGGATGCGATGCGATCGTATATTGCATACCACAAGCTTAGGAGGATAGCACCCGCAAACTAAAATATTTAAGTTGCGATGCATTCGTGCCATCACACATCACAATCGCAAGAATTTTAAGTTTTCCCGTATTGCACCAGTTAAATGTTAAAATCATCGAAATGTGATTTGCGATGAAGGGTGCAGATGCGATGTGGTTTCGAAGCCGAAACCTATAAAATTTCAAGTCTATATTTTTGTGTTTTGTACGCTGTGTCATGTATAAATAGAAGAACAGTGAAAAAGTACAATCGAGTTGTTATACATTTGTTTCTACATTGAATTGCATTAAATCTTCATGCTCCGCCATTTTGTATTAATTCAAATGTAATCTCATATGTTTTGAGAGATGAATGAATGAAAAAAAAAGAGTTCATCTCCTGTGTTTTCACTTTGTCTGTCTGTGTGTAATGTTATTTGCGCAATTGTGTTGTAAAGGGGAAAACACATCCCTCTGTTGTTTATTTCCAATTTCCAACACTATGTTAGATATCTAATGACTTCATTTTTATTTATTAAATAAATTATAAATTTCAATTGAATATTCAGCTAATTTCAAAGATGTCTTCTTAGAATTTCATCTGCGTACGGTAGATTAAAAAATAAACAAACAAGCAATATTAGTGAACTTGTACTGTCGGCAGCCAATTCCATTTAAAAAATTATAACTCTCTTTGTGTTTAAAACAGAGACAAACAAAAGATTAAAAGAGATTTTACGAATCTAAATTACCACCTTCATGTTAAGTAACTTGTGATCCGAGGTATGGTAGCTTGCAATCCTGCTACTGAACATCGAGGAAGATGAGTTGAGAGTTGTAAGTCTATGATATTATATATCCATATATCCAGAAGACAGTCGCCAATAGATTCTAGAAGGTTTGTAAACGTTGTTATAATAAAACATTTTTTTGTGCACAGATATTGATGAGCCAAAGAAAATTCCAAGTGCAAACGGAAGGCAGAAGAAGTACCTGGAATTTGTGGGTCGATGAGATTAAGCGCAAATCATGCAGCCTAATGCATCATGGACGAGATTAAGCCGTTAAAACATAAATGACGCAACTGAAGTAAATTTTTAGTACGGATATCAAATGCTGAGCACTTATCAATAGAAGAGGAAGGTCAAAGAAATATGATGATATTCATTATTGTTTATTGGAAAAATCAAATAATCAATTATAACATGTGTTGCATTTGGATATTTAATTATATTCATATTAATGTTTTACATTAGACTGTTCCCTGCTGAACCAAAAATGAAAGTAGGTATACTTAATTGAATTAAGCTTGGATCACTTTGAGAAATAACTATATAAATGCGTTGTTATAATGTATTTCAGAAATGTGATATCTATAGTTTATATTTTTATCTGGTTAATAATTGTAATTATTTTAAAATGGACACAGATTTCATTGCTTGAGGTAGGAGGTTGCCTTAGAAAATGGTTGTTGTTTTTAATTATCACTTGTAGCTATTTCAAAAAAGTAAATGAATTGATTGTGCATTGAATTTAAAAGAGAAAAGACTAGTCAAGGTGTCCTTCCGCTCAAACAACATAGAAAGAAAAATACAAATTATTTTAAAATAGCTCGTAAAAGGCTACATATTTCATTGCTTGAGATAAGAGGTTGCTTGAGAAAATGGTTGTTTTTAATTATCATTTGTAGCTAGTTCAAAAAGTAAATGAATTGTAAATGAATTGATTGTGCATTGAATTTAAAAGAGAAACAATTGGTCAAGGTTTCATTCAGCTCAAACAACATACAAAGAAAAGGACAAATTAAGTGCACCACAGGTTGTGTTGTCAAACAACATACAAAGAAAAGGACAAATTAAGTGCACCACAGGTTGTGTTTTCGAACAACATACAAAGAAAAGGGCAAATTAAGTGCACCAAATGTTGTGTTGTCAAGTCATGGATTGCTATGAAAAATTAAGTGCACCACGTTGTGTTGTCAAGTCATGGACTGCTATGACAAATTAAGTGCACCACATGGACTGTTATGCAAATCATGGAAGCAAAGCTAGTTACTCTGTTTTGAGGAAAGGAATTCATAAATTTTAATACATGATTTCTCACTTTCTTGCGCAGACATACGAGGAAGAATTGAGGAGGTAATATTTAACATTGAATTGAGCCCTGAGAAAAAGGGGGCGCCAACTGAGGAACCCACAAAAATATTCTTGTTAAGTGAATTGATTGAGAGAGCATTAAGGATCATGTAAATCATTAAGAATCAAGCAAATGTAGGCCTTCGAGAGGCTAAATGGATAAGCCCCTGGTCTAGGTGGACAACTCATTATTCGGTGAATTCTTATGGGGCCATAGGAAACCAAGGAAAGGAAATCATGTCATAGACTCAGGAAGGATAGCACCAAAATGTGATTTACAAAAATGTAAGTGCGATGTTGGAGTTTTGTCACAAGTCCAAGTGATTACAGAACCATCGTAGTCGAGCCATGGGCAAGACCCTTCACAAAAATGTGCTTTATAAAACTGTAAGGGTGATGGTGGAGTTTTGTCACAAGTCCAAGTGATTACAGAACCATCATAGTCGAGCCATGGACAAAACCCTTCACAAATGGCTCATGGTGCAAAATCGAAAAAAAACTTACCTTGTAACCTTATCTCATATTCTCTGTCTCTCAGTCTTATCCATGATCTTAGTTGAATTTATCATGCCACACAACAGTCAGCTTGAAAGCGACGTTGCTCACCCACACAATCGCAATGTAAGACCGAGAACAGAAGCTATCATGATCAATGACTGAGAGTAAGTGAGAGAAATCAATGGTTGAGAGGAAGCCCAAGATGATGTGAGATGATGTGTCCCATGTTGAGAATAATGCTTAAATATCTCCATGTAATTGCTAACATTAGCCAACAGGTTTTATGATTCTCTGTTATTAAAAATTTGTGTAGCAAATTATTAGGATGGCCAGTGCTTAGAATCATTGGCAGTGGTCAGAATGAATAATTAGTAGTTGATAAATAATATAATTAGTAATAGGTTTATTATATAAGAATGTATAAACATACATGATTCAATGTGAGATTTACAAGTTGAGCAGTGATCTGATCTGTGTTCTTTTTTTTAATTGTCTTTCATTATTTTTTTATATGTCATAATTATTCTTGTTTATTAGTTGGCTTAAAGAGCAGTGGCCATTTCAGATTCTACAATTGGTATCAGAGCTGGTAAAATTGTTTTGGGTTAAATTTTTTATTGTTGGAATTTTGCCAAAGTTAAAATGTCGAATTCTAACATGGCTGTTCTAGAATTTGATGGAAACGATTATGATTATTGTTGCATTAAGATGCTGAACTTTTTGATTGGAAAATATTTGTGGGAGATTTTTGAATCAGGTTATGATGAGCCAGATGATTGGAATTCCCTTATAGCCAATGAAAAAACAGCAAGAAAGGAAGCAAGGAAGAAGAATGCTCAAGCTTTGTTTCACATTCAGATAGCTCTTGATAAGAGCTTATTTCCACGAATATCAGGAGCAAAAACTACCAAAGATGCCTGGAAGACTCTACAAGAAGCTTACCAAGGTAGTGATCAAGTTAAGGTGGTCAAGCTTCAGACATTGAAGAGAGAGTTCGAGAATCTGAAGATGCAAGAAGCTGAAAGTATAAGTGACTACTGTGTGAGAGTCAAAGATGTGGTCAATAAAATGGCTACACTTGGGGAAACGGTAAGTAATGAAGTTTTAACAAAAAGGGTATTGAGATCTATCTTTAACACCTATATGGAATAATGTTGCCATAATATTAGAATAAAGCAAGGATTTGACACAATTAAAGTTTGATAAATTGGTTGGATCTCTCATGTATCAAGAAGAAAGATTGAAAGACACTTTTGAGGTTGTAGAGAAATATTTTTCCTCTAAATTACAAATTACATAGAATGAAGATGCAAGTAGTAGTGCCAAAACCAATCAAGATCGGTGTAAATGGCAAAGCCAAAATTTTTCTAGAGGTAGAGGCAGAGGTGGCTCAAGAGGAAGAGGTACTTCCAGAGGAAGAGGTACAGGTAGATTTGATAAGAGAAATGTTCAATGTTACAATTGTAACAAGTATGGCCACTTTGAAAGAGAATGGAGATTTAAAGAAGGTAAAAATGCTAACTATGCTCAAGAAAGTAATGAGTATCCTCCATATCACTTATTTTTATCTTATGCCAAAGCTGAAAATACTAGTAAAGATGTTTGGTACATAGATTTTGGATGCTCTAACCATATGAGAGGGAATGAGAAATTATTTTCAGCCAAGGATGGAAGTTTTAAATCCAAGGTCAAGCTTGGTGATGATAAGACTTTAGAGGTTGTTGCCAAAGGAGCTATGGAGATCCAAACAAAAGAAGGTATAAAGAGTATTCATGATATTTATCATACTCCACAATTGAAGCAGAATTTGTTAAGTGTTGGGCAGCTATGTGAGAAAAATTATAAAGTAGTCTTTGAAAAGAAGACATGTACTATCTATTATAAGGATAAGGAAAATATGGTGATCACTGTTGTGCCTATGACAAGAAATAGGATGTTTCCCTTGAGGTTTGATGAACATAGCAACAACCTTGCAAATATGGCTTATGAGGATTCAAGTTGGCTATGGAATCTCAAGTATGGGAATTTAAATTTTCACAGTTTGAAGTTTCTAACCTCAAATGCATTAGTTTCTGGTTTGCCCAAGGCAGAGGAGCATAAGGAGGTTTGTGAAGGATGTGCTAAAGGCAATCATGCAAGGGAAAGGTTCCCAAAGGGAAATTCATGGAGGGCTCATTACCCACTTCAGCTTGTTCATTCAAACATATGTGGTCCTATGCAGACTAATAGTTTGGGTAAGTCATCATATTTCTTCACTTTTATTGATGATTACTCAAGAAATTGCTGGGTATATTTTTTGAAGGCCAAAAGTGAAACCCAAGCTACATTCAAGAAGTTCAAAGCACTTGTAGAAAATGAGAAAGGCTACAAGATCAAATGTTTGCGGACTGACCGTGGAGGAGAATTTTGCTCAAAATCTTTCCAGAGTTTTTGTGATATGAATGGCATTCGGAGGCAACATACTACAACATACACACCCCAACAAAACGACGTAGTTGAAAGGAATAATTGCACTATGGTTGAAATGGCAAGGTGCATGTTACAAACTAAGGGATTGAGCAATTCTTGTTGGGCATATGCAGTTGCTACAGCAGTGTACATCCTCAATCGTAGCCCCACAAGTGCACTAGAGAAGATGACTCCTTATGAAGCTTGGTATGGAAAAAATCCTAATGTTAATCATTTCAAAGTTTTTGGTTGTTTGGCTTATGTGCATGTATCTGATCAAAATAGAAAAAAGTTAGATGCAAAGAGTGAGTTATGAATTTTCATTGGGTATAGTGAGACAAGCAAGGCTTATAAATTGTATAATACCCTCACTAACAAGATTATTGTATCAAGAGATGTAATTTTTGATGAAGGGGGAGTTTATGGTCATCAAAAAGGCCATGTTGAGAAGACAAAATCTGTTTTGAATGATGATATAATTGTTGATATTGAGCAGCCAACTAATGCTTCTGTATCTAGTGGTTTAACTCCACCAAGCAGCCTTTCATCAATTTCTTCAAGATCAAGTTCAAGTACAACTTCTTCTCCAAGTTCTACAAGGAAGGTAAGGAGATTGAGTGATATATATTAGAGGACTGCAAATAAATCACATGAAGAAAACCCAATAGGTGAGACAGTGAATTTTGCTTTATTAGCCAAGGCTGATTTTGAACCATCATGTTTTGAAGATGCATGTACTAATGAGGTTTGGGTGCAAGCTATGCAAGAAGAGATGGATTCCATTCAGAGGAATGACACTTGGGAATTGACAGAGCTTCCGCATGACAAGAAAAATATTGGCACCAAATGGGTCTACAAGACCAAATTTAACAGTGATGGGTGTTGAAAGACACAAGGCAAGATTATTTGCTAAAGGATTCACACAAAAGTGTGGAATTGATTATGAAGATACATTTGCACCAGTAGCAAGACATGAGACCATTAGAATGTTGATTTCATTAGTAGCTCAGAAAAGGTGGAGCATACATCATATGGACATGAAAAGTGCCTTCTTGAATGGGTACTTAGAAGATGAAGTATATGTGGAGCAGCCACAAGGTTTTGAAGTGGAAGGAAAAGAGAATAATGTCTACAATTTGAAGAAGGCTTTGTATGGTCTCAAGCAAGCACCAAGAGCATGGTATGCTAGGATTGATGGATACTTTCAGGAAAAAGGCTTCTAGAGAAGTAAGAATGATCCTACCCTTTACTACAAACAAGAAGGTATTGATATTTTGATCATAATTTTTTATGTTGATGATCTATTGTATATGGGTAGTAGTTCCAAAATGAATCATGAGTTCAAAGTTGCTATGATGAATGAATTTGAGATGAAAGATCTAGATCTCATGAAATATTTTCTAGGAATGGAGTTTTATCAAACTAGGGATGAAATTTTCATTTGCCAAACAAAATATGCACATGATATTTTGAAGAAATTTGATATGCTTGATTGTAATGGATCCCCTACTCCAAGTGCTCATGGAGTTGTATTATGTAGAGATGATGGTGTTGATTTAGTTGATGAGACAACTTATATAAGTATTGTGGGGAGCTTGATGTTTCTAACCCACACAAGACCTGATATTGCATTTTCAGTTTCACTTGTTTCAAGGTATATGAAAAATCCATCTAAAATACATATGAAGGCAGCCAAGAGAATTTTAAGGTATGTGAAAGACACTCTAAATTTTGGTATTCATTACTACTCTGCTGAAAAGTTCAATCTTGTTGGATTTAGTGATTCAGATTGGGGAGGTAGTGTGGATGACCGTAAGTCCACATATGGAAATTATTTCTCTTCTGGTTCTGGTTTGATTACTTGGAGTTCAAGAAAATAAAGCATTGTTTCCCTCTCATCCATAGAAGTGGAGTATGTTGCAATTACTTCAGCAGGTACACAAGCTCTTTGGCTCAGAAATTTTTTGGAAGAAATTGGGGAGAAGCAAATTCAGCCTACAGTCATTTATTGTGATAATGTAAGTGCCATCAAGTTAGCAAAAAATCCATTTCATCACAGCAGGAAAACGCATTTTGACATGAAATATCACTTCATTCGGGATTTGGTGAAGAATAATGATGTTGAATTAAAGCACATAAATACTAAGCATCAGCTAGCAGATATCTTCACCAAAGCAGTTGCAAAAGATCAATTTTTGACACTAAGAGATAAGCTAGTAAGCCCTCATTAAGCATTAAGGGGGATTTTTGAGAATAATGCTTAAATATTTCCATGTAATTGCTGACATTAGCCAGAAAATTTTATGATTCTCTGTTATTAAAATTTAGTGCAGCAAATTATTAGGATGGCCAGTGCTCAGAATCATTGGTAGTGGTCAGAATGAATAATTAGTAGTTGATAAATCATAGAATTAGTAATAGATTTATTATATAAGAATGTATAAACATACATGATTCAATTTGAGATTTACAAGTTGAGTAGTGATCTTATCTGTGTGTGTTTTTTTTAATTGTCTTTCATTGTTTTTTTATATGTCATAATTATTCTGGTTTATTAGTTGGCTTAAAGAGGAGTGGCCATTTCAAATTCTACATCCCATAGGTCACGTCCCCAAAATACCACAAGAGATTGCACAAGAAAATGTCGGGCTAATAAGAACCGGACTAGCGTGGTAAGTTCGGTAGCATGGAGTAGGTCAGGATGATTTAGAGGTCGTGCATTGGCCGACAGAATAACGAATCCCCATGAAAAAAGGATTATCATGATTTTAAGAAGTTTAATTCAAGTAGTATTGCAACAATTGACACAAAATTTTCTATCTCGGAGTTCGTCTCTCGGAGGTGGCAACATGTAGCGCTCATGAGAGAGTCGAGATGACTCAACACTGGGCTATTGTGGTAGCAGCAAGCTCGTCAACGTTGTTAATTAGGAGCAATATCCTCTGAACCAACCAAGAACGTTGACAATGCAAAGGTGTGGACCCATCAGGACACGTAAGCCCGGAGGTCGACCCCCGAAAATTCAATAGTAGTATGTATTTAAAAGGCATGCGGTGACTTAAAGCAAGACATGGTGCATACATGTGAGCCTGGAAAACTGCTCATTGACTCCAAGGCAGACCCACAAACAAGTCAACCTAAAAGGTCTTCCCTCGAGCCACTTGTGAAGGCACAAATGAGAAAGACTTCGGTAACAAAACTTGGGAAACGAGAATGTTTCTACCAATTGATGGGTTGTTAGTTGAATAATAGATAGTGTACGTGGTTGGTGGAAGTGGATGGCTAGGAAGCCACATTGCATAATGATAACATGGTGCCATCTGAAGCGCTTAAATTCTAATGGTCATATTTCTTGATTTAGATGTTAGATTGAGAGAAAGTTTATATCGTCGAAATCATCTCAACAAGATGAACACAATGATAATTTCTATTTATAATTTTGAATAATTTAAGAAAGATCGAAATTTTTAGACCTTATTTTCATACCGATACTTTGCTTTTCAGGAGAGCATAGTAACCACCACCTTCTAACCTATGTTTTGGTAGGGATTAGGAAGGGGTGTGTTACAAAGTGGTATCATAACATCTAGGTTCAACACTTGGACTTGATGGGCTGTATCATGAGCAAGACAAGTCGATACTATATTAATGGGTTAATAGAGCAAGGGATTTCACAATGATTTTTATGATATTAAATAAACTAATGTTTTGGTGGTAAAATTTGGTCTATGATTGATTGATTTCATGCATGATTCATATGCTTTCCTTGTGACTTCATCATGTACCATGGTACTGATAATTGTTATAATCTTATTATATTGATGTGCTCACATAGTTGTTTGTTATAGATAGATTATTGTAACCACCCCAAATTAGCAAGCTCAAGGGCATGATTTTGTCACTAATTTATATTATGACGTATAACTAAAATTGTTTATGAATAACAACACATCACAAGCAATCAGGGACAGTGATAAAAAAAAGATGAGGACAATAATGGCGCAATATAGCTCTGATCCATTATAACATGGATATGAAGAAGCATGGGATAAATGAGGAAGAAAGATCAATTGGCCAAGGGGGAGGGGAAAACTCTCATGATTGGATAGATACCTTGAGGATCCTAAGTGTCAAGATCAAGATTTGTAAGGTAGATAATGAAATGATCATGAGGGTTCAAGAAAATAAAGTTGAAGTGAATGCAGTCATACTACAAGCCTTTCAGACTTACAAAGACAGAGGCAGTATAAGCTGGGAGCTATTCATAGAGACAAGCATATATATTTTGCATAAGAAGAGGAAATATATGGGGTAGATGGTAGTATGCTCAAGAAAATAAATAAAAAAGGAAAGTAAAGACACAGTGAGAGGGAATGCACCATTAACCACCCCAGAGAAAATATCTAGCCCTCATGGATAGTATTCTCATAGAAAATATACCTCTACTACTAAGAGACATCATTACCAATCTCATCAGCGTTATCAGAGAGAGTGAAAGGGAATATATGCCCAAGGAATTCAAGAAATACAAACCCCCCATCTTTGATGGAGAAATGAATAAATTTTAAGATGTAGAAGCTTGGCTACTGGGAATGAGAAGTTCTTCATAATCCATAACTATTCTGAGAATATGAAAGCAAAGGTAGTCACTTATAACCTAAAAGGAAAAGAATACATATGGTGGGAAGACTTGAATAATTTCAAAGTAATAACTAAAGATGGATTGAATTGGAATGAATTTGAAAGGATCTTCAGAGTTAAATATTTATTGGACAACTACTATGAAAGAAAATCAAAAGAATTTTATGAATGTAGGATGGGAAAAATGTTGGACGAAGATTATGTCACCAAGTTCCCAGAGTTTCTAAGATATGTGCCATATCTTAAGGATGAGAAGGAAAATGTTAAGAGGTTTATTAGTGGGTTGCCTTTATCATTCATGGATCAAATTGAGATCCATGAGCCTCGGACATTGAATGATGCCATTACAAATTTGAAACACTACTATACTTAGTCCAAAATTCAAATGTGATTAGAAGTTTAAAAACAATTCCAAATTCAAGGGGAAGAAGTAGAAAACGAATAAGGAATCGCATGTTACCCCAAGAGATTCAAAAAAGTTTAGCACTAGATGCAAGGACCATTATGTGGCAAGAAGAAGTCAAGACTCATGGGGAGATTCCATATATGTGCTAGACGTGCAGAGAGAACCACTTGAGGAAGCATTTCCCATAGAATAGGAACATTGGTTCAAGGCTATACAATTCCAAGGAAGCGCAGACTATGGGATATATAGCATTTTGTATGCCTAAGATCTATGCAGCACTGTACAATTGATAGGCATAACATTAGGCTTCCAAAATTGAGATGGAAGGTAAGATTTGAAATCAACCATTTATATTTTGATTGACCCTGGTTATAATTATAGCTACATTATCCCAATTCTTGTGGAAAAAGGCAATTTGAATCAAGAACCACATGAGAAATATTGGCTAGTTAAATTAGCCATGGGAATAAAGAAGAGGGTCGAATACTAGGTGAAGGTTTTCCCAATTGAGTTAAATGACATGCCAATGTTGGTAGACCTCAATGTGATACCATTGGGTGCATGTAACATGTTGTCGAGCATGGATTAGTTGTATGCACATAGGACCAAAGTCAATTGTTTTGAAAAAAAAATCTAGTTCTTAGATGAGCAAGGAGAAAGGAATAAATTGTAAGGGAGGCTAAAGCCTACCTTAGTGAGGTTGGTCGCAACCATGCAAGTTGAAAGAAGTAGTAGAAAAGGTTTTCATTTATTTGTTGTGAAAATTTTAGTCAATGAAAAATCCACTAATAGCACTGAAGAAGGGGAATTTAAACTATTAAAACGATATCTTGTATTGCAGCACTTCCAAGATGTCTTTCTAAAGGAAATCCCTAGACTACCTCCTTGCAAAGAAGTTTATTTCTCTATTGAATTAATGTGTGGAGTAGCACCAACCGTCTAAAGCACCGTATAGGATGAGTACAACTGAACTGGTTGAGTTAAAATTTCATCTTAAGGAAATGTTAGATAAAGGCTATATGTGTCTCCATGGGGAGCACCAATTAAGTTTGGAAATAAAAAGGATCAGACTTTGAATTGACTATAGGAAACTAAATAAAGTGACCATAAAGAATAGGTATTTTTTTCCATGGATTGATGATTTATTCGACCAATTGAGGGGAGTAGTAGTCTTCCCAAAGATTGATTTTAGGTCAAGGTATCATCAAGCGTGCATCAAAGAAGAGGATATCCATAAGATTTCATTCCGGACAATATACAGGCGTTATGATTTTGTGGCGGCGCCCTTTGAGCTTACTAATGCCCCGACCACTTTCATGTGTGTTGCACCCTTATTTGGATAAGTTTTTCATAGTATTACAACATTTTCGTCTATTCAAAGACTAAGGAGCATCACGAAGAGCAATTGTAAGTTTTGTTCCAGATGATAAGGCAATACAAGCTTTACGCAAATCTTGGAAAATGTGAAATACTCTAGTCACAAATACATTATATAGGGAACATTGTGTCTAAAGAGAGGAAATCAACTAATCTAGAAAATATCAAGGCCATCATGGAGTGGCTAACATCGAGAAATGTGAATGAGATCATATCATTCATGGGGTTGGCAGGTTACTTTAGGAGATTTGTCAAAAAATTCTCCAAGATAGACCATCCAATCACTTCCTTGCAGAGAAAAGGAAGGAAATTTTAGTGGACAGTTGAATGTGCAACACTCTTTGAGAAATTGAAGTAGTTGCTCACTAATGCACCAATGTTGAGGATGGCAGATCCAAATAAGGATTTTGTGGCTTATATAGATGTCTTCATGAAGGGTGTAACATGCCCAAGAAAAATTTCATGTAATAAAAGTTAATAAAGGAAAAAATAAGATCATGGGAAAGGGGCACTTATTCCAAGCTAAATGTTGGTAAAAAAATCCTACTGGGTATCACTAGATGTGTAGTTATGCCTAAGGAAAAATGACAAAGGAAAAGGCAAAGGAATTAAAGAGGCAAAAATTAATTTTGGCACATTTATTTATGAAAATAAAGGAATTTAGGAGAAAAGGAAGGTAAAAGGTGACAAGTTGCATGTGAGGAGGAAAATGAAGAAAATAGAAGTCTCATTGATAAAAAGGCTTCTGAGGATCAGTTGGTGGGATTTTTTCAGCTCGGTTTTGGAGCTCTCTCATTATTCTCTCTCTCTCTCTTTCATACTCTTTGATACTTATAGTTTTCTTGGAGAAATTCAACATTGTACCAAGAAGGAGGAAGCAAGAAAAAGAGGGACAAGAAAGGAAAGGAAAGCAAGGATCAAGTAAGGAAAAGCAGGATTTAGTAGCTTCAACAGGAATAATTTCAGGAAGCATATCGCATGTGTGATTTCCTAGATGTTTTGGAAATGCATGGCTTATGCATGTTGGTATTTGGTTATTTTGATTTCGATGGCATGGTTTTGTCAGGTTATGACAGTGGTTTTTAGCCTTTCCTTTCCTTTTTCCGAATGCCATGGTATGTTGGGATTTTGATCTCAGGTTTGAGCTTTGGATTTTCTAGATGGATTTGAGAATCTGGGGCGGAGGTAGTTTCAAGGTTCATTCCAAAAGGCCTAGGAATCCCTTGACCGTTTTTGGTGGGATACATGGTAAAGCCTGAGGGAGGTGTCTCGGTTTAGGGCCTAATGATCCAGGATTGGATTGTGGTAAATCCTGAGAGACAGGGATATGGAAAATTCCTCAAGGGTAGTGATGGATTCCGGATGGCACTTCCAAGTTCTTCTCGGTTTTGTGATTAGAGCATCTATTTGGTGTGTTCATGGCATGGTGAGGGTGGAGGCGGTTTAGCCTCTAGATTCCCTTAGCTATTTTGGATTGGTTTATCCATGAGATCCAACATTCATGATTGGAATATGACACGAAGTTGACTAGATGAAAATAGATTCTTCTCAGCCATGCCTATGGTCGGGTGGAACATGGAAGTCCCGAACCTGGTCGGTATTTTCATATGTTTAATGGAAGTTAATTTCTCTTGCTTTTGTACCTATTAATGTGTGTATTTAATGGATATTATCTAATTTTTATTTCCATGGTTTTATGCTGGTTATAAGAATGTTTAAATGGTTGGTCCATGTCATGGTTATTTCATATATTTACTTGTAATTATTAAGATGATGGAAAAAAGAGGTAATTGTTTTCATATATGGTTAAGGAAGATGGTGGTGATCCTTCTTGTAATGTCTCACAATATTTTTAATTCATTTATGTTTTGCCTTGTATCCTAGACCTGTAGATTGCATTGATGTCAAGTGTTTGAAAAAATGTCAGTCCCGGTTGGGGATGGTCAGGCCTAGTCCTAGAGTTAGTTTTTGGTTTATTAGTCTTTTCATCATATGTTTGATGGATTCTGGAAGTTACAACAAGTTCTCAAAAGTGGCCTTAAATCCTGCAGACTCTGGTACAATTCTTCTACAAATAGTCCTTGGGCACAGGCATGCAGGGTTGTGCATGCGTCCATAGCCTCCCAGACGCAGGCATGTAGGATTGTGCATGTGTTGAGAGATTAAGTGGGTTAAAACTCATTGGGACCTAGGGAAAAGTTAGGCAAATGACTGGGATATCCTATGGGGCTCCTATAGTAGGTGTATTAGACTTTGGGGTAAGAGAAGATCATCATATAGGCATTGTATGCTTGGAATGCAGGTATGTTGGTTAATGGTTGTTATAAGAATTATGGTTACTTATATAAAATTTTCCATTTTATTGTTGTTGTGGTTACATGTATGATAGATTCTAGTGAATCATTGTGGTTACATGCACATATTATGTTGGATAGTCATGCATGATAGTAGCTTGTTGTTGTTTTATGTTAGTTAAACTTGATGATTATGTTATATGTTTTTGATGCATATGTTATATGTTGAACTGTTGTTTTTATATGTTATTTAAATCAAAGATGAAAAAATCGCTATCGGGATATTATCGCCTAGGGGAAAAAATCGGAAAAAATCGTAAAAATCGGGAAAAAATCGTAAAAATCGGGAAAAAATCAGCACATACAAAAATATTCATTTTTTTTCAATTTTTTTAATATCTAAAGCATCTACAGCATAAAATAAATGCATTGACACATAAATATGAAAAAAAAACTAATATATAAGATGTGTAATATCATGTCTAGTGCTACATCACACATAATAGTGAATCATGTTCTGAATACTAAGTCCTGAGTCTCAACTCAACCTCAAAATATCAACAAAAAAATAATAATGTATCTCATATCATGAGTCATAATGTTTTTTTTAGCTGTCATGAGTCATAATGTTATATACAAAGGAATGCACCAAATAACCTATACTACTGATCTCCTTTACCCCTCTTGCGAGAAAATGTAACAACTTTCCCTCTAGACGAAGAAGCTGGCGGGGCTGGCAATAGACTCTGTTGTGCTCCAGATCCTGAAGCACCAGGAGCTAAAGTAGGCAGACCACGTCCTCTACCGGTAGCAGGGGTAGGTGGTGTCACCTCCTCCTCCTGTTGTTGCTCCTTCTCCTCCTCCTCATGAAACTCATCATTGATTCATCGCTACTAGAAATGGGATCATCAACAAGAGATACATAAACATCATCTAGCTCAAAGTCTTCAGACTTGGATTGCTCAACCTTAAAATGCGGTAGAAAAAGATTAACATGCCTAACCAATTGTTTTCCTTTGAGTGAAGGGTACATTCTTGTTAAGGCCACAGTAGGGGAGTTCAACAATCAATACCACCAACATCAACAAAGTTCAACAATCAATGCCACCAACATCAAGGTTCTTAAAGGACATTATACTCTTGATCAAATGGCAATCTCATACCCTTACACATAATATAATCAAATGGAAACAATGGAAATCCCCAAACCATGAAACCTTGAAAACCATTAAGTCTGCTGAATTTTGAGTGAAATCTAAAATTCTAGTTTCTCCATATGAAATCCAATGAGGTCGAAACCACTCTTAAACATCCTGAGTCATTTCATGGTAATGTTAAAAATTTAAGTAAAAGGATGAAATGAAAAATAAAGGAAATATCACTTTTACTTTAAGAATTTAACATTACCATGAACTGCCAACAGGGTGTGTCAGGAAAATGAGAGGGCTGCAAAAATGACAAAAAAAAAAATCGATTTTTGAACTTATAGGGTTGCTATTTGATGGGCCCACGATTTTTACCAAAATAATCGCGATTTTTTCATAATTATCGCGATAATATCGCGCTAACGATAATTTCAAAAAATCGTCGAAATTATCGCCGATATAATCGGCAGCCTGAAAAACTCGCGATTTTTTGAAATTATCGCGATAAAATCGCGATTTTTTCATCTTTGATTTAAATTTATTATTATGGTTATGGAATTAAGATATTGGTGTTATATGTATTGTGATAATTTAGACTGGCCTTTGCAGATGGTTATGGTTATGACATTCATGTATGAGTTAATATGTTGTGATATTATGGTGTAATAATCTAGAGTGACTATGCATGTGTGATTGTTATGCAACAAAGACAATTGTTTATGAACCTATGATGTGAATGTCTTAACTAGTTATTGTTATGGATGTCATGGCCTTATTTATGTTTGAGTTGATGTGTTGTGAAGTTATATCATGCTCATCTAGATTGATTTTGCAAATAAGGTAACCTCCCCTGAGATATATTAAGGTATGAGTTTTCTTATGTCATCTACTTTATGCTTAATTGTTTGATTATGTCATCTATGTGGTGTTGAGTGTTTGGTGTCTATTATATTGTCTAGTTGATTTATCTAACATGGTAAGTTTATAGTTTGTTTGAATGTTGATTAATCACATGATATGAGTATGTGTTTATAAGATTTCATGAAGAAATGATCTTGTTTTAAGAAGGTTGTACTAATACATTAGTGTTGAGATAGATGATATGTACTTGAGTGTAAGTAGGTGATAGTTGTAGAATTATGTATGATGACCGATGAATGTAAGTTGATTGTGGATTATGACATGGTTATTAGTATTCAGGAAACTTGATTTCAAATTGATAGATATGTTTCCTTTATCTTTGTTACATATGGCTGACGTGCATATTCAATTACAGGTCAGGGTGCTTGGCACAACAAGGTGAGATACCTGGTATATTGCTATATTTATTTATGCGCTGACAATTGTGGGATTATGGAAGTATGATGCAGGGATTGCATGGAAAAAGAGACTACCATAAAATATGGGAGAAGGATCAGATTGAGTTTTATTTCGGAAGCACTAGGTGCCCTTTGGGATTAATTCATGGTGTTTGTTGCTAGTCTTTCTCTTTTGGTCTTTTGTGATTTGTTGTGCTTGATTGAAGTCCTGATTTCATCTAGTGCATGATCATGCCATTTTTTCGTGGTGTCGTATTGCTTTTGGTTTTCATGGTATTCTTATTTCTTGCTCTTGTTCTTTCCTTTTACATTTTGAGAGCCTTGGGAATTGGTTGGGGAAAGAGGAAATCAATGGAGTTTGGTAAGAGATGTGAGGTACTCAACAGGTAATGAAAGGTTCAGATGAATCTCAGCGCATGAGTAAGCACAACGGAAGGTAATAATATAAAATTCAGATGGAATGATTGGGCCTATTGTGGTAAATGGACGTGTAATATCCCAGAATGGGAATGCAGCAATGTATGAACACAATAGAAGTGTAAATAAACTCATAAGGTGTGAAAGGAACACCTAGCTATCAAATTAATGTTCAGCAGCAAGATTATGTCCCATTAACTCATTCCAAAGTGAGGAAATGCAACAATATAAGGAATAAAAATGTTATTTACAGAGAATTACGCTATAAATGTGATAAATGGGACTTGGATCCCTTATTTCATACTATATATATCTCACATACAGAATTGGATAAAAAAAAATCTCTCTAGCCATGCTAAACAGATCTCCCCAAGTCAATACAACTCAACAATGCCAAAACCCCATGACTTATGACATGCAGAATTCTTGCAGCATGTGACAGCGTTATTTTAATGAGGGTTTATGCAACAAATTATCAAAAATAATATATCTGGAGCTTACAATCATCTAATGGCTGAGAAAAATGGAGATCTCTTCCTTTTTATACAGTATAAGAATGACCCGGCAAGGGCTCAATGAAAGTACAAGTATAAAATACCAGATCTGTAGATCTAGGTCTGAAACAACGCAGTTATACTGCAACTCTATAATAGATAGCTGAATAATACAAGAAATAGAATAAGATGCTTTATACAATCCTTCCGGGAGAAGGGTTGGTCTTTCCCCAAGGAACAAGCTCAAGATCAAGGGTCTTGACCCTACTACTGCAACACAGAGAGAAATGATGTAGTTCTTGCAAAGGAATACACTGTAGGAGATAGAAAGTACATTGGCCACATGCTAATATCTAAAAATAAGCTCAAAGACTTCCTCACTCATCTCCCAGAGAAAGAAAGGCTTCCTCCTTTGAAATACAAAATCTGGAAGTGGTGTTGTGGACCTTCCACTGTAACACCCTGCAACACAATGTTATACTCTACAGAAATAATGTTGTAGCTGAAGGAGGATGCTTGGCCTCAAGGTTGAATGTGGAAAAATGAAGTACAATTCTCCTCCAAGAGGCCTCTCAAGGTAGGAGAAGGAATTCCTAAACAGGAATGCCTTGTGCTAAACAGCACTGCAACTCTGCTAAATAGCAAGAGAATGAAAAATAGTCATGCAGACCATCAAATCAATAATCATCAAGCTAACCTCAAATGGTTGCCCTCCTCTTCCTTATAAACTATGTGAGCCTCCTCACCTTGGGTCCCACCCATTAGGGTTTCCAACCTCATATGATCAATCTCCCTCCAAAACTGCGTTGTATCTCCATTAAGGTCACTCCTCCAAAATCACGTTGTTTGATTTGGTCAAAGTTGACCTCTTGAACTCGATTCACCCCTTTTCACACCCAAGTGCCTTCAAGCTAGCTCTCTTGTGTTTGTTTAAACCGATCCTTGTTCATATTGAGATATTTTCATTGATGATCCACTCTTCTTCATAAATGCTATTGACTTGGTCAAACTTGACTTTGTCCACATCCAATTGCCCTTGTTCACACATGATGGTGTCAAATCCATCTACTAGAATGATCCCCTTTCACACCAAGAGGGATTTTATGCTAATTCAAGTTAAGTATGGGTCTCCTTCCCCATTTATTCATCTACTAGGTGCAAAAATAAAAAATCAATATTCCTATTAGTTGCATGCTAATGTAGGAATATTATAGTCCTCCCCTCCCAAATGTTGCTTGTCCTCAAGCAACTACAAGGATAGAACTGAAGATTTTCCTCTCATTCTCCTGTAGCATCCTCATATGATGAATTCATCCAAGTAATATGATGTTTTCTCATCAATGAATCTCCATAGTGCCCCTTCCAAGCATGCAAGCTAGAATTTGGTGAGCATCCCAAATAGCCATCATCATGAAAAGGTGAAATACTCAAGGAGGAAACTATGTGCTATCTAGAGGTCCTCTCAAGGCATGGAGTCTGAAATGTGTTGGGAACTATCATTCCCATGTAAAACCTTCACCCCCAAGCTATCATCCCTCATAAAAGATCTCCTCCATCTTTGGCTCCTGCAATGTAGGTGGGCTAAATACCTGAACATGGTAGACAAAATGGCCTACCCCACGCTATCTTCCTCTCCACTTATGATAAGTGTAGAGCATATGATGATCTTGGGCTGCAATAAGGTTACCCTCAAGTGGCAAGAAGAAGATTATATCTCCAAATATCCTTTCTCCCATGTCATGAATCATGCTGGCCCAAATCATCCCATTCAAAATGAATGGCACATCATCACCATTTTTCATCCAAATCAGAAAAATGTTGAAGGTTATGTGTAAGTTTGGATGATACCAATGGTTTCTCAAGTGGATACAACATAGTTTTCCCAATTGTTGCTTTATATCATCATGTGGCAAGTGGCCTTTCAACAAGATGACAGTTGTGCATGTTTTCACATCTACCATGAGGTGGTAAATAGCATTACATATTAGCTGAGTATAATGACAACACACTTGTCCAAGGTCATGTAGAGAAGGGTAATCTCCATCATAGAGGTTGGTTCTATCATGACCATGAAGCACATAAATAATCTTTCCCTCTTGTGGAGCAATGCACTGTACATACATGGTGAGAAAGTGTACATACTCAATGAAATAATCAATAAGTAGAGAAATATATTCCTTACCATGCATAATAAGTAGGCTAAAAGTGAGGTCCATGGATGAGTCCTCCCATGAGAATATTATCATAAAAATCTGAAACAAGAGAGGACGCATTCTCCCCTTGGAACACTCCATCAATAGAAACATACTCCCAAGTGATAGCACTGTTGGCCCTAGTGATAAGGCTCTTGTCACTCCATGATCCCCTTCCTTGACATTCCACATGTCAAAGTCATCCATTATCATGCTTCTATGTGGGGAAATCTTCTTCCTATTTGGAAGCCCCTCCTTATCCTTCAATGTTGAAGGGTAGCCTCTTTGCACCTTGAATGTGCCATACATCCCTCTTGAAATATCATGATGAGTATGGAGAAATTTCTGCCCATACTCGCCCAATAGTAACCATAGCAACAAGGACTCTTTTTGCCTTCTTGCATTATCATGATGCAAATCATGGAGCAACAATACAGTAATGGACATGTGAGATGTCTCGTCAACATAGTACAAACAAGCTCCCTTATGCCACATCATGTGGGAGTTATCCTTCCTCCCAAACCAAAGTACATACATGAGATACATCTCAAACAGAAATATATGTAAATACATGAGACATACCTCAAACAAGAGTAAACACATGGACATAAGATTTAACATGTGATGTCCAAATTCTCTTCTTAAGAACCAAAGCAACCATGCCTTCTTTTTATGCATTCTATCATTAAGACATGAGGCATGAGACAAGAAAATATGAATCTTTGGGTAGTAACAATACTCACCCAAGAGCAGCCAGCACATCCATGCTTCTTGCTGGCCTATATCATAGATCTGCAAGTGGTTTGGAAACCCCTTGCTCCATACTATCGTCCACTCATCCCAATGTGGGTGATGGATCTCATTCTGCAAATACTTGGCATCCTCCCATTGTAGGACACCAAACTCCTCAAACCTTTGAAGAACCTTGCACTTCATGAAATGTTGAAGTGCACCTCCAATGGGATCTCTTAATGAGACCTTCTTCTCATGCATGGCCTTCCAAAACCAATGGGGTCTTGGATCTTCTGCAGGTAGAAGTCTCTCTTTGAGCTGTGGCATGCTCATTGAGAAAGTGTCATCTAGAGGGGAGAAAATGTTTCTCATCTCAAGATGTCTACCCTTTGTCATTTCTTCCTCCATTGCTTCCTGAATGAAGCTCCCATGAGGAATGGGTCCTCCTTTCTTCACTGCTTCTCTTTGACAGTGCAGTGCAATTTGGTTGCCCTAAATTAGCAATTTGTGTTGATTCTTGGTCATGCCAAGGAATATTCCCACACTCCTATAAAATATTTGTTGCAATAATAGAAAGTGGAAATTCAATCGTACCTTGATGGGTTTTGGGAACACCTTGTATGGCTGCAATATTTCCTTCTTCTATTGCGTTAGTTCCCACAACTATTGATGTTGAAGGCTGCTCCTCCAAGGTTGTGACAACGCTGGTACAAGTCTCCTCAAGTGGTGGTGAGGGCTCCTTCCTCTCTGATTTCTCTTCATCAAATCTCTTGATCACCCTCTGAGTGAAATCCACAAAAGTAGATACTCTTGCATGACTTATGTGACTGAACCACCAAGTGCTTGCCTTACCCTCCATGTGCAGCGCTGCAATCTCTACTGCCTCTCTCTCTACCACTGGATGTAGTAGGAAGAATGCATTAAGTCTTCTTGCCCAAGCCCTTGCTACAGATGTCCCATAAAAAGTGGACAATAGAAACATATTGCCCTTGATTTCCCCTTTGCTGTAGGGCCTCCTCTCTTCCTCCAGTTGAAGGAACTGTGGGAAGGCTAGAGTCTCCTTGAAGGCTCTAGGTTGAGATTTTTACTCAATAAGGTATTAAGTTAGAATCTGATGATCCAAGTGTCTTCCATGTTGCTTGTATTCTTCTTTATGAGAATAGGAAGTGCATGGTCCTTCCTCTTCTTGAGACCCTCTAGGGGTTTCACTGCATTTCTTCTCCTTCATCTGCTTAACCTCCTTGGAGAGGTTCTTCCTGGATCTAAAAAGTGATGAGATAAGACTCATCCTCTCCATAATTCTAATATTGCTTCTTTTCTTTGACTTCTTAGTCTTCTGATAGCATAATGGCTAGAACTGACAGGTTGAGCCAACATTATGCTTTGATACCACTGTAATATCCCATAATGGGAATGCAGCAATGTATGAACACAATAGTAGTGTAAATCAGCTCATAAGGTGTGAAAGGAACACCTATCCATCAAATGAATGTTTGGCAGCAAGATTATGTCCCATTAACTCATTCCAAAGTGAGGAAATGCGGCAATATAGGGCATAAAAACATTATTTATAGAGAATTATGCTATAAATATGAAGCATGGGACTTAGATCCCTTATTTCATACTATATATATCTCACATACAGAATTGGAGCAAAAAAAAATCTCTCTAGCTATGCTAAACAGATCTCCCCAAGTTAATACAACTCAAAAATGCCCAAACCCAATGACTTATGACATGCAGAATTCCTGGAGCATGTGACAGAGTTATTTTAATGAGGTTTTATGCAGAAAATTACCAGAAATAATATATCTGGAGCTTACAATCATCCAATGGCTAAGAAAAATGGAGATCTCTTCCTTTTTATACAGTATAAGAATGGCCTGGCAAGGGCTCCATGAAAGTACAAGTATAAAATACCAAATCTGTAGATCTAGGTCTAAAACAACGTAGTTATACTACAGATCTATAAATATATAGCTGAATAATACAAGAAATAAAATAATATGCTTTATACAATCCTTCCCGGAGACGGGTTGGCCCTTTCCCCAAGGAACAAGCTCAAGATCAAGGGTCTTGACCCTGCTACTGCAACATAGAGAGAAATCACGCAGTTCCTACAAAGGACTGTGCTGTAGGAGATGGAAAGTACATTAGCCACATGCCAAGATCTAAAAATCAGCTCAAATACTTCCTCATTGATCTCCTAGAGAAATAAAGGCTTTCTCCTCTGAAATACAAACTCCGGGAGTGGTGTTGTGGACCTTCCACTGTAACACCCTGCAACACAATGTTATACTCTGTAGAAATAACCATGTAGCTGAAGGAGGATGCTTGGCCTCAAGCCTGAATGTGGAAAATTGAAGTACAATGCTCCTCCAAGAGGCCTCTAAAGGTAGGAGAAGGAATTCCTAAACAAGAATGCCTTGTGCTAAACAACACTGCAGCTCTGCTAAATAGCAAGAGAATGAAAAATAGACATGCAGACCATCAAATCAATAATCATCAAGCTAACCTCAAATGGTTTACCTCCTCTTCCTTATAAACTATGTGAGCCTCCTCACCTTGGGTCCCACCCATTAGGGTTTCCAACCTCATATGATCAATCTCCCTCCAAAACTGTGTTGTATCTCCATCAAGGCCACTCCTCCAAAACCACGCTGTTTGATTTGGTCAAAGTTGACCACTTCAACTTGCTTCACCCCTTTTCACACCCAAGTGTCTTCAAGCTAGCTCTCATATGTTTTTTTAAACTGATCCTTGTTCATATTGAGCTATTTTCATTGATGATCCACTCTTCTTCATGAATGTTGTTGACTTGGTCAAACTTGACTTTGTCCACATCCAATTGCCCTTGTTCACCCATGATGGTGTCAAATCCAACTACTAGAATGATCCCCTTTCACACCAAGAGGTATTTTATGCTAATTCAAGTTAAGTATGGGTCTCCTTCCCCATTTATTCATCTACTAGGTGAAAAAATAAAAAATCAATATTCCTATTAGCTGCATGCTAATGTAAGAATATTACAGGATGGTGGTAGTACATGCATGATAAATCCAATGAAAAAGGTAAATAAAATGGATTTGAGGTGTTATATGCCTCAAATATGTCGAGAACTATTGTTTTGAATGTTGTGCATGTTGTGCATGGATAAAGGAAGCTCTCTTAACCTTGACCTTATGCTATCTGGTAATTATGATGTGATCATGATTATGTTGGTTTTTATATATGTATACATGCATGTATATATGTATATTGTGTCTAACAGGGTCGTCATGGATCATGGTTGTTTGATGTTGAATGTTTATATGTATATATATATATATGTGTGTGTGTGTGTTAGTATGAATCCTTTGTCGAAGTGTACGAAAAAGGACCACTTTAGCTACGCATAACTAATAGCCCTAACAACAAAAGTGGCTGCCAATATCTTCAGATCTGCGGTTAGTTGAACATAAAAGAGCTGCAAAAACCATATCTATGCATGGAAAGACATTAAGCAGAAAAAATAAGGGTTTGCTCCATATACCAATAAACAAGACAAGAACAATTTTTGAAAGAATTTTTATATTAATTGGGCACCTGGGAGGAAAACAAGAAGGCGTATCCAATTCTCCTCAGTGGGATGGGTTCTTGGAAGTCCTCAGCACTTCAGATCTAAGATTTCTCTCTCTTGTTGGTGTAGAAAACCCAATGCAAAGAAAGGAGCTCAATGGGAGCTCACACAACAAATGATGGAAAAATGTGACCAAGTGTATAGATTCAGAGTGATCTAATAGGAAACAAAAGGTGAAGAATGATGGGAAAAACCCTCCTATTTATAACAAAATCTTGGGTCATTCTAGATCTTGGTGCATGATTAAAATAATGTTAACCAAATCTAGATCCACCTTTTATGGAATATTTTATTATATTTGTTGGAGGGAAAAGGTATTTGACTCGGGTCAAATCCCTTGATTAGTCAAAAATAAATAAATAAATGATTTATTTATCTTTTTAAGGAAGCGGTTAGAAGATAATCAAATAAATAATGATTTATTTAATTATTTGTGGGTGATATGGTCATATTTAACAAGGAATATTATCTAAATAAGATTAAATAATTATTCCTAGAAAATAATAAGATAAATAAAGGTTTATCTAATTAATTTCTTTGTTTTTGGGTTAAACATGACTAGGAATAATAATTAAATTATGGCTTAATTAATTATTCCATGAGGAAAATTAAACAAAATGGGTTTGTTTAATATTTCCTTTTGGGGTTTCCTGTTTTGACCATAAACAACCTAATAAATGTGGTTTATTAAGTTATTTTACATAGTGAAAGCAATTTTACTTAGAGTAAAATTGGTCTTACATGGTGTACTTGGGTCCATCTAATGATAATAGGTTAGATGACCAAAAAATGGTGTAACAATGTGTATGCAAGTCTTTTTTTGACAGGATGATAATTGTTTTATGTTAATGATTATATATATATATGTATCGATGTATCTATGTCACTATTTGATGGGGTTGTGAGGGATCATTCTTATGGAGGAATTATTTCTTATGAAGGTGAATGTCATGCAGAGGTTCCTGGCTATGAGGAATCAAGTGGCAGAGTAGCCTTAACAGATCTATGAGGCTAGTATCATGTGGATATCATTAAATGTTATATTCTTGTACTATTCCTATGTTTATGTTATAGACAGGTAATGATGAGGGGTACATCATAGAAGTGATGGTAGTGTGATATGTGACATGCTACGATAAGCATGGATAGTGGAAAGACACTAGAGGAAAGGTTCCTTGCGGGGTTAGTGTGTAGGCTTTGGATTTGCAGTTTTACTATTGTGTACATTTCATATGCAATGCTAAGTATAGATGGTGCTATGTACATGTTGGATATGCGGTGTTGTGTGCACATTTTACAGTGTGCTTGTAGGATATGTGGTGTTATGTGCATATGGTGTTGTGTGCATGTTGGATATGTAGTGTTATGTGCATATGGTGTTGTGCACATGTTGGATATGCAGTGCTGTCTATGTCATTAGGGAAATTTTGAGGTCTAAAATGGGCCTCCTAAGGAAAATGTACAATCAAATTCTAGTTTATAAGAACCAATCACATTTTAGGGGATGACATCATCCCTAATGGTTGAGGTGGCATTGCTTGAGTTAAAGGTACTTACTTGTCACATTCTCAATGGTGAATAAAAATTCACGGTTAACCATGGTAGTGTTCCAAGTACTTTTAAGTCATAAAGTAAAGTACTCATAATAAATGTCATTTCACACTTTTTGAATGAAATATTTTTATTGTCATTTCATATTTTTTTAAAGAAACAATGCATATCCCTACACAATCTTCATGTATTTACATACTTTTCAATAGATATTATATTTGTATATTTTCAAATATTTATTTTTGAATTATATATTCATCTCATTTTATTTAAAATTACAATTTCAAATGAATTATAAGTTAATATCTATATATATGAAATCAAAATAAATAAAAATATAACCTTGTAATTTTAGGATAAATCAAATCTATAAATAATATCATTATTGTATTAATAACAATACAAACATATTAAAATTAAAGAAAAAAGACATTTTAGTTTTGTAGGATGAAAAAAGGTATATTAGTTTTGTCTGTTGAAAAAAGATATATTAAGTTCAACATAGTTTGGGACAAATAAATACTAAATTTAAATGTATATAAATATAAATTAAATTTATTTCAATACTTTTTTTCTTTAATTTTAAATAAAACACAATTCATTTCATTATGATTTTATTAATATTATATATTGGTATATATAATATTATGAAAAATAATATAAATGTTATAGAATATATATTATATTCATTTTTATATTATATAGTATTTCTTCTTATGTTATAAATCAAATCAATTCAATATGTAATATAAAATTCATACATAAAACAATATATTATATTATATTATATTATTTTATTTTATTTTTATATAGTATATTAATTACATGTTATTATATAATTTAAATAATATAAATTATAATTAATAGTATATTCTATAATTAAGAATTTATGAATTTACATTTATATTTTATTTTAAGTTATTTAAGTACAAAAGACAAATGCATTAGTTGTGCAATGATAATGACTTTTTCTTGAAAAGCTCATTCTGATTTATAGTCATATCGATTAAAAAAATTATTAATTTTATTTTGATACAACTTTTGAATTGAATTTAACCATGGTCACATGGATTTTGGTGTAAAAAGTGAATTGAAAATTCATAAATATTATTTTATTGGTTTAGTTATTATTTTACTATTTCCTTAGGAGGCCCATTTTAGACTTCAAAATTCCCCTAATGATGGTGTTATGTACATGTAGATGCAGTGCTATGTACATATGGTGTTGTGTGTGTGTGTGTTGTACATATGGTGTTGTGTGCATGTGGTGTTGTGTACACATTGTAAATGTGGTGTTGTGTGTACGTGGTGTCATGTACATGTCCTGCATGTGACGATGTCTACATGTGGAGTTGTGTACATGTTGTGTTGTGTACATATTGTACAAATGGCATGAATTTCATTTGGCATTGTGTACACGTGGTGCAGGCGGTGCCATGAACATGGGATGTTGTGCACACATTATGTAGGTGGTGTTGTGTACATGTGGAACTGTGCACCTTGTTGTGTATAGGTATACATGTAGTATTGTGTGCATGTAGTACGTGTTGTGTTGCGGGCATGCGGTATTATGTATGTGCATAGTGTATCGTGGTATCGAGACGTGTATTCATTTTGTTGTACTCTATGTACGTATATGTATAAGTATATGTATTGTGTTGTGTTGTAAACCAGATGTAGGTGCATGTGTTGTGTTGTATTGTACACCGGGTGTAGATTTATGTGTCGTATGTGGTGTGGGTGCATGTATTATATGGTGTTGTATGTCATATGTGGGTGTACGTGTTGTGATACACACTATGTGTATGTGTACATGATTGAAGAGAATAAAAGGCATTGTGTGTTTGCATAGTGTGGCAACTGATCTAGTGCGTGTACAAAAGAACAAAGGAAAAATTAAGGGACGATGAAGGATAAGTATTAGTATTTTATTTCAGTGTTATTATGTTGGTCAAGGTTATTATTAATGTCATTAAGAAATTATTGGAGATGGAAAATATTCTCGTAATACATTACTTCATGCAAACCCTAGGTGCTAAGGATGCCCTTACATTATGAACATGTCAAGCCATTAATGAAGAAGCCTAAGATGCCCAGGATGCCCAAGTGATTTGTCCTTGTGCTTATGTGTTGAAACAAGGACCTCACTATTGCAGCCCTTATCTTGAAGCCCTAGCATAAGCCTTACCAAATCAGTGGATGAAGAATCTCTAGCATCGTTCAATTTAAAAGCATTCAAATATTTTTGGTTGGAAAGCCCCAAATGATTCTCTAGATATTTGATACCAACATTTGTTAGAACATAGCCTAATCCTAATGAGAAGAATCTCCAGCATAACAAAAACTCTAAAGGCTATCATGAATGAACAGTTATGAAAAATCCCTAGCCCTAGATATAACGTCGTTCAACAAAGGGAGTCACAACGTTGAGACTAAACAAAAAACTATCACAAAGAATATCAAGCTTTGTGTTTAAAGATTAAATTGTTGGCTGCTTTTTTTTTATTGGATTAATTCTAACTACATGATCTATGGGCTCAATCGTAAGTATGGTTATATATATATATATATATATATATATATATATATATATATATATTAAAGTGATTATGACTCATAACATGAAGTCAAAGGAAGCACATGAAGTCAAGGCTGGGAAATCATAGGTCAAAAATAAAATAAATAATACAAGTTGGCTTCCCCATTTTCATGTCGACTCTCCTAAAAATATATGATTGCTCATAGCCTCAAATAACTATAAATATGAACCTAATGCACTCAGATAAGATTAGGGATTTGAGGTCTGCAACTCAATGATCAATTTCAGAGAAGGAGGACGAGGATCAATAGAATTTTATATACTCCATTCAAGATCAGTCTACACCACAGAAGGAGCTCAGATTTATGCTTCAAATTTCAGAGGGTTGAACTACTATAAAATTAAGGACCCTCGAACTTGTGAACTTGTTGTAGCCACTACAACACCCTCCTAAATGTTGTCCCATATTAAAATTTCTAAGCCCCTAATCTCTCGGTAAAGATAAGTTTGATGCGCCTTCGGCCTTGAGCCTTGAGAAAATTATTTTCCATGCATTATCCCTTCAGAGTCTAATTCAGGACTTGGTCTCTAAATAGTTGTTACACCATTTTTTATGGTCATCTAACCTATTACTATTAGATGAACCCAAGTACACCATGTAAGACCAATTTTACCCTAAGTAAAATTGCTTTCACCATATAAAATAACTTATTTGTTTATATTTCCTGGTCATATTTAACCCAAAACAAGGAACTTAATTAAATAAATCCTTATTTATTTAATTATTTCCTAAGAATAAGTTATTTAAATCATTATTTGAATAATATTCTTAGTTAAATTTGACTAAATCATCCATAAATAATTAAATAAACCATTATTTATTTAATTATATTCCCATCATTTCCCTAAAATGATAAATAAATCATTTATTTATTTATTATTTATAAACAAAGGAATTGACCCAAGTCAAGAATCCTTTTCCCTCCAACAAATATAGTAAAATATTCCTAAAGGGTGCTTCTAGAATTCGATTAATAATATTTTATTCATGCACCGAGTTCTAGGCCGCCCCAATATTTTGTTATAAATAGGAGGGTTTTCCCCATTCATTGGTCACCTCCATTGCATTAGATCACTCTAGATCTACTCTTGGTCACCATTTTTCCATTTTTGCTTTGTGAGCTCCCACTGAGTTCTATGTTTGTTTTTCTACACCAATAAGAGAGAGGAATGTTAGATCTGAAACACTGAGGACTTTCAAGAACCCATCCCACTGAGGAGAACCGGAAAACACCTTTCTTGTTTTCCTCTCAGGTGCCCCATTCTTTAATATAATATAAAATTCTTTTAATTACATTGTTCTTGTCTTGTCTATCGGATGCATGGAGCCATATTATATTTTATCTGCTTAATGTCTTTTGTGCTTAGATCTGAATTTGTGCAGCAAACTTAAAGATATTTTGTAGCCATAATCGATGTTAGGGCTATTTTTTATGCGTAGCTAAAGTGATCTTTTACGACGAAAGATTCATACTAACAATTGGCAACTCCACACGGGTTTTCTTTTGCGACCACTGTTGTTTTCTATATTCCTGCATATCCAGTTGTCTCAGACCCTAGGGTTTCTCTTTCATTTTCTGTTTTTCCTACTTTTATGGTGTTTTTCACCCCTAAAACCCTCAAACAGTCAAATTTTTAACTTCCGTGTGTTTCTAGCCTTATTGCGCAGATGACAGACATTAGCTGCCGCTGAGACGAGAACTTTTTCTGAAATCTGCCGCCGAGAGAGCCAGATCTGCAGGTCGCGCTTATCGGCCCAAAAAGTGTGACCTGGCCTTGAGGTCGCACTTTTCTGCCCCAAATCTGCGTCCTGGACTACAATCAGGTCAGAACCTGCGACCTGCACTTTTTCTGCAAATTTTCCAACACTTTTTCTGGGTTTTTCTGAAGCTTCTGTCAGGGTTTTCTAGCCTCTGTCTCTGCCCGTTTAGACCTGTTTATGATCTGCTTCACTCAACTAACAGGGAATCTTGCCCCTTAGGGCTCTAGTACCCTCCACTTTTTGTGGGAGAGACTTTGCTATTTCAGAAGTCTGAATTTTCAGAGTTTCAGCCTTATTTTTCTCAAATATGATACCTCCTTTTCAGATCCCTTTAGATCAGCTCTTCTCCCTCTCAAATCACCTCATATATTTTTGTTTGGGTTCATTTCTAGGGCCGCCTCCTTGTCCCTTCTAGTTTTCGCTGATCTCCTCCTTTTTAGCAACAACCTTGCCTCTGCCTCTTTGTTGTTCTCTGCAACTCTTTTCAGCAGATTTCCCCTTTAGATCCCAGTCCCTCCCGACCTTTGATCTATTGGCCTCTTTTTAGCGTGCTTTGCTTAGTTTTTCCCTTTTATAGACTAGTGTTGAGATACCCGCCTTCTTGGGTTAGTTTGATGCATTAGTAGCTGTTAATTTTCTGTTGTTTTAGTCTTATTTACTACAGATTTATTTTCAGTTACGCAACACACTTTTTCTTTTACTCTCAAAACGTCTGGGTTTAAACAATTAAAATTAACGCACGCCACACACTGACCCTAAGTGAAGAAGCGCCTGGTTAACACTGCCTGGAAAATACTTTAAAATCAATTGTCACTGCACCTCTCTGCCCTTGACCTCGTTTGATTTTGTTACTCCCTGCCCTTGTCGGTTTTTCTTCTTCCTGTCACCATTGCGCCCCCAATGCGCCTCTCCCGGAGATTTCTTGGCCTTCACCCTCAGTTTCCGCTTGGTCGACTTCCTCCTTCCCGTCATCATCGTGTAATTCCTCCCCTGATTCCGCACTCCAACTCTTCCTCTGATTGTTCAGGTTCTCCCCCTCCTTTTGGTTCCCCCCTATTACCTTCACCATGTCTAGTTCCGGACCTAGCCCTAACCCCAGTTCTACTGCTGGGTCCGTTTCCAGTGGAACCCCTACGGGACCTACCTCGACTGCCCCATTACTCCCTTATATGGCTGACCTCAGTCTCCCCAATTTCAATCAGCTGATCAATGATCCTATTCGCCACGATGTCAGTTGGCCTGCTATGCCAACCAAGCTCCCCTCTGACATTCCCAAGTTCGAGGGCTTTGCTAGTGAAGATCACTCTAACCATATTCGATCTTTTCACATGTGGTGTTCCTCCAATTCCATCACCGATGACTCCATCCGTCTTCGATTGTTCCAACGCACGCTTACCGGCGAAGCTTCTAAATGGTATGTTGACCAAGCCACCTCTTCCCATACCACCTTTGCGACCATTGCTCAAGCCTTTCTATCTTATTTCCAGCTCCCCCTCGGATACGACACCGGTACTGAACTCTTAACTTCTTTCCACCAATCCTCTTCGACCCGCCTTTCTGCTCATGTCCAGGAATGGTAGCAAAGATGGAGCTTGTGTCGCGCTCCCCCCTTTGAAGATCAGGTTTATATGGACTGGTTCCTTCGCTCTCTCTTACCTCCCATTGGCAAAGATGTCGCATCCCATTTTCCCCAAACCGAAGAAGCCGCCCTCAAAATAGCCTTGAAATATGACCTTATTTACGCCCAATCTGGTTATGTTTATACCGTCCTTCCTGACCTTCCCAAGCCCGATGGCCTACTGCCTCGGGGGCATCTCACTCTGCCGACGGTATCGTTGGAGCCCTATCACATACCTATACCCAACCTCTTCTGGGCCATGGTTTCCTCCAGAGGCCAGCCCCTCCGACACTTTTCCCCCTCCAGGTAGCATGTATTCAGGCTACGACATGCCTCCTCCTTTTGCCCACCCTCCTGCTTACCTCATTGCTGCCCACCTTACCCCTTATCCATACCCGCAACTTGGTGTCCCAGCCCCTCCAGCATTTGGACCTCCCACTCCCTCGCCTCTTCCACCCCCACAACCACACTTACTCCCCCCTCCAGGACAAGTCTTTGCACAGCAGGGGGCACCTAATTTTCTTCCTTCTCAACAAAAGAGAAAAATCAACCAATCTGCTCCTGGTAACCGGGGACCCAATCCTTCCAGTAGCGACCCTACCACTGCCAACCCGCCACAGGGCTCTCAGCCCAAGCCGAACAGGCCACTTTGCACCAATAAGCCCTATTCGTGTTGCGGTGTTTATGGTCATTACACTCACGATTGTCCCTTATTACCACAAATGCAGCAGATGTGGGATTCTCAGGCCACCGTGTGGGGACAACACTCCTCCCCTACTATCTCTCCCACCCCAGCTACTTCTCAACCCGCTGTGTTTACCGATCCTTTCCCTCAATAAGGATTTGTGGCCACTCAACCCCCTCATGCCCCGGTAACCACTCAACCTTCCCCTTCTGGTTCCTCTGATTACCAGATTCTCATGATGGCCTCTGACCCACCTCTCACCATCGACCTCAACCTTCAAACTCGGTCCCGTCAGTATTCCACACCGCCTGTTCCATCTGTCTCTGAGTCTCCATCGTCAGGTCCTACAGAGCCTCTATTGACACCCAATGGTCCCTTGCAACTCCCTCCGCCCAACGCCGAGGTTCATCCCAAGACTCCTGAGGGACCATTACGCCGAAATGCTACCTCTGGTCGGGCTACCCATTCATACAGCATAGTGGATGATCTGGCCCAATATCCTGCTGCCATTTCAACACTGGAACTCCTCCAGTCGTGTCCTTCTCAAAAGAGGGCTCTACTATCTTCCATGGGCGCTATAGATCTTGCTGATGAACAATTGATTATTTTCGACACTTGTCAGTCAGACCATCCCCCTGTTCCTCCCTCGGTTGCTTTCCAAATCCTAGTCAAAATCTGAAACGCCAATGTTGCTCGGTGTATTATTGATGAGGGGGCATCTACCTGCGTAATGTCCGCTTCGGTTTGGAAACAACTCGGATCCCCTGAGCTGGCCCCCTCCACCATCACCCTTCGTGCGTGGGATGGTCATGCCTCCCAGCCCATTGGCCTATTCCGTAACTATCCTATCACCCTTTCCGGCAAGACTGTTTGTGTCGACGTTGAAGTTATCGACGCCCCTCTTGACTAAAACATCCTTTTGCGGCGTAGTTACATCTATGCCATGTCTGTCATCCCATCCGCAGTCCACCACAAGATGTTCTTCCCTCAAAATGGCAAGATCGTCACCATTGACCAGTTGACCTACCATGAACCAAAATATCTGACCTCCCCTGAGCCACCATCTCTACTGTCACCAACAAGAAAACTGTTGATTCTTTGACCAGTGTTTCCCCCGGCGTCTACAAAGACTCCTCCTTGCTTGGAACCTTTTTGGACTCCCCTCCCATCTCTGATCCTAACTTGGTGAACGTTTGCATGATGCAATTGTCTTGGGCCAACCTTACAGAGCGCACTTTGGCTAGTCATCCACCTCAACCTCCACCAGCTCCTAGCCCTTTGCCCCCGTTAGCCACCCTTCTTCCTTCTGAATCTTCTTCTACAAACACTCCTCCTAGGTCGATTTCACCCGAAATCAACCACCTTGACCCCATTCCTCCTGGCCATTTCCATGCTGGTCAGATCCCTTTCCTTGCTCCTCCTCCCAGAGCTTATTCGGTCCCTACCTTGGCCACCCTATCCCTCCCCAACTTGACCTTGGGTATACCCGTCTGGTATCTTGACCCTCCAGCCACCACTCCGCCAGGTCAACCTAAACCATATATTACTTTGACTCTGGTTCAACCAATCCCCACAACTTCTCTTGCTACGCTGGTACCTCAGTCACCTCAACCAGCACCGCCTGCTGTTGCAACTGCTTTGAGTAAAAATGGCAAAGCTCACAGGGGGGCATCAAAGCACAAACCTACCCTACCCAACCCTGCCCCTCCTCGGCCTCCTAAGCATCCCATCCAGTGTGCTCTGTGTGATGTTGTTGGTCACGCCACCCATACCTGTCCTGAATTACCGCCTCTCAAGACCATGGTTAATGAAACGTTTCTAGAATCATACATCCCAGAAGTCCATGCACCATACCGGATTCTACCTTGAAACTTAAGAACTTGCGCACCAATCACCCTTGTTCTTTGTGCAATTTCTATGGCCACTATACCCACCTTTGCCCCCACCTTGACGAGTATCGTGTTTCTTTAGCCACATACCGCCAATTTGAAGCCGCCCTCACCCATACTCCTTCTTCCATCACACCAGACCACATGTCTACCACAATTACCATTTATCCTCCTAATACTGAAATGACCGAACCTTCAGCTACCATTTCCTACCTTTCCTCATCACCGCGGTTCTCGGCTACCAACCCCTTAGTACCTTCCCCCGACGCTTCGCCTAATCATTCCTCTGCTCACTCTGTCACCTCACATGACATCGTCCCTGTGGGCCCTTCCCACCACAACCAAGAGTCTCATCCCTCTACCTCATCAGGTCAACCTCTTCCATCCTCTCTTCCCATCTTCCAGTCCGATGAAGACATCATGGAAGCCATGACCAACCCTGATTTTCCATGGGACGATATGCACCATCGTGCATATTTCCTCCCACATCAATCCCATGACCAATATGCCCTTGAATCCAAAGACTTCATTCCCGATAAAGTTGATTGGTTCAAAAACCCCATCCCTGCACCTGATGCTCTCAAAGAAGGAAATATGGCTAATATCTCTCCCACCATCAAAATAGACATTTCTGTCAAACCAGGTATTGAAGAACATATCACCATGGGCACCCAATGCACTCCGGAAGAAATTGAAGCCTACACCAAACTCCTCAAAGAATTCTGTGATATTTTCACCTGGCCATACTCAGAAATGCCCGGACTTGATCCTTCCATTTTCAAACATCACATCGACACATGGCCTGATGCCATTCCAGTTCGTCAAAAGTTGAGACCCATCCATCCTTCTAGACGTGAAGCCATCAAAGCTGAAATCGAAAAGCTCCAGAAGGCTGGTTTCATTTACCCCATCGAATATACCACTTGGGTGTCTAACCCAGTTCCTGTCCTTAAAAAACAAGGCACCATTCATGTTTGCACCAAATTTCGTGATCTGAACAAAGCTTGTCCCAAAGACAACTTCCCCACACCATTTATTGACCAAATCATCGATGAGTGTGCGGGGCACGAGATTCTCTCCTTTATGGATGGCTTCTCAGGATACAACCAAATTGTTATCCGTCATGCTGATTGACTCAAAACCACGTTCATTAGCCCGTGGGGCACTTTCGCATACCGAGTCATGCCATTTTGCCTCAAAAACACCGGTGCCACCTTTCAACGAGCCATGTCTTATTGCTTCCATGACTTAGCCCATATTATCCTTGCCTATTTAGATGAGTCTATGCAGGTTAGCTTGTAGCTTTTATAGTGTCCCAACAAGGGATTAGATTGGACCCCCTCAAATTCCAAGCCATCAAATAAGTTCCACCACCTCAAACCCTCAAGCAACTCCAAAGCTTGTAGGGAAAATCCAATTTCCTAAGACGATTTGTCCCAGATTACGCCACTTGCGCTCAGGGATTACTATGCCTTCTTCATCGATATATCCCGTTCAAATGGGAAAATCAAGCCCAAAAATTGTTCGAGGCACTAAAAGACGCATTATATTCAACTCCATTGATCATCCCACCAAACTACGACAAATATTACACCCTATATCTGTCAACATCCAAAACCACTTTGGTCTGGGTGTTAATCCAGGATGGCCCCAATTGTAAAGAACACGTAATTTATTACGTCAGTAAAAAATTATCAAGCCTCACATTAAGGTATGAGTCCGAAGAGAAAACTTCCCTAGCTTTAATACATGCAATCCAAAATCTTCGGCACTACATTATCTTACAAACTACAACAATCGTCGCAGATATTAACCCCATGAGATGCTTGCTGACCTGTCGTTTGATGAACCACAAATACGCTCACTGGATCATTATTTTGCAAGAGTTTGACTTACAATTTAGCTCCCCCAAGAGCAAGAAAGATTTGATTTTATCTAATTTCATCACTGGCCTCCCAAGTCAGACCAAAGGATCACCAATCAATAACTCACTACCGGACAGACATCTCTTTCTTGTGACAGCTGACAATCCTTGGTACGGAAATATTATCTTATTTCTACGAACCCAAAATTTCAAACCAAAGCTCACACATGACGACCGCAGGTGCATATGCCACCAGGCCCCCCGATACCTCCTCATGGGAGATTTTCTTTATCGGCAAGGCATCGACACCATCCTATGTTGATGCCTCACTCACGACCAAGTTGAGAGAGCCCTTACTGATTGTCATAGTGGAGCTTGCGGTGGCCACCTCTCCAGAATGGATACCACCCAAAAATTTCCACGGGAAGGATATTTTTGGCCCACCTTATTTCGCAGCAGTCAAAAGATGCGAGCGATGTCAATGCTTCACCCACAAGGCAAGAGCACCTCCCACTCCCCTGCACACTGTCATTGTAGCTGGTCCCCTCTACAAATGGGGGATCGACTTCATGAATTGCAACCTCGTGTCATTTGAAAAACACAAATACATTATTGTCATTGTCGACTATTTCACCAAATGGGTAGAAGCCATGCCCACATACGACAATACGGCAGAAACCACTGCACGATTTCTATTCAACCATGTCATCACCCAGTTCGGTGTGCCAAAAGAGTTAGTCTCTGACCACGGAAAAAATTTCAAAAAAAAAATTCCAGGAACTGTCTCACCATCTAGGATTCACACACGAATTCGCCTCACTATACTATCCTTAGTCCAATGGACAGGTAGAAGTTATCAACAAAGTGCTCAAAACAATGTTATAGCGTATGGTGAATAACCATAAGACAAACTGGCACCATTGATACAAGTATCGTTGTGCACAAAATTACCACATATCTGGTTTCGAAGCCCGTTCACCAACAGATTCATCCTGTGCACCAGAGAAAGGTTGCCGCCATAAAGGGTGAAGTTGAAAAACTTCTATTTAGTCAATTTATTTTCCTAAGTTGTTTGCATTAATTATCAATCCAAGGTTTGTAAATTGATGAAGTGTGGTGCACTATATGTGCTTAAGCAACCTATTCCTTACTTTGTCGTTTTGTTTTTTATGTTGTTTTTAGGGGGATTTTTTGTTCTTTGAGATCTAAGAATGATTAACCTAAAACTATGAAAATATTTAAGTAATTCTAATGAATTTTAGAAGGAAGAAAAGGAAGTTTTCCTTAAAATAATCTAATTTTCATAAAAACAAACCAAAAACTAAGGGCTAGTTAAGACCTAATTTAGAAAACAAAGCATCTATCTAATTTGTTTATTTGTCCTAATCCAGGGATCTGTTTCTAAAACTAAGATTTGAGAATTACAATGCCTATCTTAAATGAAAAAAAATGAACAACTAGGGTACCTTTGGTTACTTCAATCATTCAATGATTAGGTATGACCCTATTGAGAGGATGTCAAGAAAATGTTTGTATCTTTAATCTCTTAATGTTTAGAACAACAAGCAACAAATATAATGAAAACTTGTAAGGTATGTTTAGTTACTCCCAATTATTCAATTTGTAAAGAGTGGTCTTCTTGAATTAATGTTGGGTAACTAATTACACCTGTTGAACTAAAATTCTTCAAATGGATAACTCAAAAATTGCATTTCATTAATCATTCAACCATCCCATCTTGAAACATGAACAAATCAATTCCTTTTAGAGTGATTTTTAGAAATATTATTGTTTGCAATTCAGTGAGGGTATTGAAGGAAAAAGCATGTAAGTTTTAACTAAAATCAACTAATGTACAATTAATTTTTCTGCAACATTCAATTGTAAAGTGTTTAGCTTCTTGAGATGCCTTTGGAGAAATCAATTATGCCTTAGCCTATGGAAAGAAATGATAGTAAACAAGGTCATTTCAACTACTGCATATGTGAGATATTTAACCATTCAATGTAGGATTAACATATTAAAAATGGCTTTCATAAACATCTGTTAACACAAAAATTGACAACTTTGTTCTAATGGAAATAAAGGACAAGAACAGTAAAGCTAAACAACTGTGGTTTATTAGCACTTTAATCCTTAATTCAATATTGAAAACAGAGTTTCTATTTTCATGAAATGTTTTGGAAGAATAATTATGCACAATTTTGTTTTAACATTAAACTATTTGAAAACTGGAGATGAAGCATAAGCGTAGTTAGAAACAGAAATTGCTAAAACGGAGTAAAGGAAATTTAACTAAAAACACAAATAAAAACCTCCTTCAGAAGCAGGGGCCCTCTGCAACTGTTATGGTTGAACTCCTAGCTTGTTAAAGGTGTAATCAAGAAATCATTGGAAAATTGATCTTCTTATTATGATGAAAACAAAGTTTGGAAACAGAGTATACACTTATAAATCTGAATTGTACTGAACTGTCTCTCGGTTCTGTGGAACCAATATTTAAAGGGAACTACATAACTAATTACAATAAAAATAGCTACAGATGTCTAACTTTGAATTGCAATTTAAATAGGGTTGTTGGACTCATGATTTGCTACGAAGAGAAAATTAGGAGTCCTATTGTTGCGGGTAACGTAGTTTGACTTGTATCTTTGACCATGAGTTTAGGCTCCTTTTTATGTTGATTTGGACCGTGTGAGTAGGATAGAATCCATGTAGGAAAGATTCTAGAAATACCCATGTGGCCCAATTCCTCAGCTGACACCTGGAACCTGCTAAATCATAAGAGTGGCTACGGAACACACAGTTAGCTGTAGAACAGGCTGCATTCTATAGCTAAATTGCAAAAACTTATCCAAATAGAAAAATCATGAAAATATAATATAACAATCATTTAAATGCATCCTTAAGACAAAACTAAGAATTCTTCATTGATTAGGGTTTGTGATCTTATGGAAAAATGATGGTATGAGGTGAGAAAATTTTTCAAAGAGAAGGTAATCCTTAGGATTGACATACCCCCACTACAAAATCATTGCATGTCCTCATGAAATTTGACAAAAATGTGAGTTCTTCTCCCCTACTGCATCTGCTCAGATACCTCAGCTAGGACATCCAACCTTCTTCTTTTTCTCTTCTTTGAAGTTAATGTCATTCTGGGCGTTTTCATAAGAAGTTTGAACTTAAGGTTAATGATTGCTCTGTTCAATGACTTGTTCTTCTTCTTCAATTTCCTATTTTTCTTATGCCATAGTCCTAGTTGCAGAGTGGTATTATCATGCATTGCCTTGTCCAATTTTTTTGTGTTCCTTCAAAATCTCATTCTCCTGCTTGATGTGCCTATTCAATATCTCTAATTCATGAATATCTTGCTTAAGAGCATCAATTAGAGGTTCTTGTGGATTGACAAGTTGCTCTTGGTTCATCGAGGCACTTCTTCTTTCCAATGATTCTAGATAATCATATATTTGTTTTTGAACTAGATCTATGCCAGGAGATCTTCTGCTAGAGCCTTCTTCAAAAGAATAAACAAGAGAGTCTTGAGGATTGTGCATAGAAGAAAAATTAACAGGTGATGATACTTGTGTTTCCTCTTCTATACTTATAAGCTTTGTCCCTTTTGATGGTGTCTTCTTCATAATGCCTCGGAGTCTAGAGATCCTTCTTAGTTTTGGAGGACTTTCATTTCCTTCATTTGTAATTTCACTCTCTTTCTTTTTCTTTACTCTAGCCTTGATTTGTTTCCTAATTTTTGTCAGTTCCTCTGAAATTAGTTTTTCATCATTCTTCTGTAGTGAAGTTACAGGTTTGTCTTCAACAATTATTTCAGTTTTCTTTCTTCTACTTCTCCTGACATTATCTTCCTTGGGAGGTGACTCTGATGGTTCTTGAAAATGATTCCTAACAAGGAAATCCTCCCAAGTGTCTCCTATGTTCCTTAAGTGAAATTCAATCAATATTTTCACCAAACCATGATGATGCATGGTGGTCTCTATGAATTGTATTCTGTTTTGTACATTTTAGGCCATCCTTCTTAAACTATTGAGCAGAAATAAATGAAGGTTGATTTCACCATTTTCTAGAAAATTCATTAATAAACGGATATGGTAAACATACATGGCTCCAAATTTTCCTTCACAAGTTATGAATTTCTGTAAAATCAAGAGCATATTTCTCCATTTTCGTTTAACAGTTGTACTGGGGATTCCTTTTCTAAAAAATGAGACATCCATACCTAGGTTTTTGATTATCACCTTCCAAGATTCACTGTGGAACTCTTTGTTCTTGAACAACCTTTCTCCATGCCTTGGAAGTTTTTTCGCCTCAGCCAAGAATGACTCTGTCACTGTAAATTTAATGTCCCCAATCTCTACTTCGGTTCCATCAAAAGACCGGGCAAAGGTCTTTGTAATTTCTTTATGAAAGCCAATGAATTTTTCTATGAACCTCAACCATCTAGCTTTTTGTAGAAATTATTTGAGCTGTGGGTATCCTTCCATGTATCTTACCCCCACTAGTTCTGTTCGGACAATCAAACCCACTTTTCTCTTATGCAGAGTACTTTCAATCTTTAGAATTACCCCTCTTGTTCTATGGAAACGAATTAGTTGCAGAATTGATGGAGATGAATTGGTTGTGGAATCGATGGAGATGAATGAGTTGCGGATCTAATGGAGGGTTATGAATAATTGTAGGCAATAAGTAGATGGTATGGTCTTGGAGAGATGTAGACAAGTATGTCACGTCATGATCATGACCATTAGTCATCGATCACGGGTATTAATGATGGACCGTTATGCAACTTTATACAAAAGATATGACTGATAGATAGTATGAGGATTGCAATCAATTCGAATGATGAGTTATCAAGGACACATATGAGTGTTCATATTATACACGTTTCATGTTTTTAAATTTTCTATTTAAAAATAAATTTTTACACTTTACCTCATAACTTAACCTTTGTGATTGATGTCTTGCCTTGATGTTGTTCTTTAGGTACTTTTTGTAGCATGGTATTCTTCAAAACATAACTCTTTAGTCCCTTGCAATCATCATGTCATAACTGTTGAAGTAGTTGCAGAATCAAATTAGCTGCAGTATGTGCTCAGTTGTAGAATGTGTTTCTTTTTAAGTATGGAACATGAATGGAATGAGTGAAAAATATGGAACGAAAGTGAAATATTACTTATGGAATGAAATGAAAGTGGAATGAGATGGAATGACAGTGGAGTGTGATGGAATGAAACTGAAAAATGACAATGGAGTGTGAGAAATGAATTTGCAGATTATGGACTGCAAATATGAATGTAGTTTTTTGTCACTACTTATTACAGAAAATAAAATGGAAAATATAGGATGTCAGAAATCTCTGATTTTCACTCTGTATTTTCTACATAAGTATGCCAATCATTGATTGGTTTTCATACTTATACACTTTATTATTATTTTTTATGGTTTTTTTTTCTCTTTTTTTTATTATTTTTTTTTTTATAAAAATATAGGAAAAATAAAAGCTAAGTATGTGAAGAAGAAGAATTCTTCTTCACTAACTCCATATCAATATTATCTTGAAATTTCTTGACAAACTCTTCTTTTGAAAGTGGTTTATGATATACTTTCAACCGATGACCATTCACAAGAGGAGATACCTTTTCTTCATCTATTGTTCTGATCTTTACTTATCCATTATCAAAGACTTTTTCAATCTCATATGCCCCAATCCAATGAGTCTGAAACTTTCCTTGAAAATCATTGAATTTTGAATCAAACAAAAGTGCCCAATCCCCTGCTTGAAACTTTTTCTCTTTGATATACTTATCATGCCATTTTTCCCTTTGCTGCTGGACTATATTGGTTCTTTGGACTACATCTTGTCTTATTTCATCTAGTTCATTGAGTTGCTCCAGTCTATGCTTCTGTGCTTCTGATAAATCAAGTCCCAATTTGACTACCATCTTGAAGGTTTTGATCTAAATATCTATATGAAACAGGACTTGCTTCCCATAAACAAGTTCATAGGGAGTATGTCCTGTTGTGTTCCTCCATGTAGTTCTATAGACCCATAAGGCTTCAGGAAGCCTATCTACCCAATCTCTTTTGTGTAGATGAACATTCTTAGTGAGAATTCCTTCAATCACCTTATTGGTAGATTCAACCTGACCATTTGATTGTGGATGGTAAGGAGTAGAATTTCTGTGCTTGATCTTGTAATCTTCCACGAGCCTTTTCACCATATTTTATGTAAATTGAGTGCCCTAATCTATTACAATTTCTCTTGGAACACCAAAACGAGTGAAAATATCCTCAAAATTAACTACAGATCCTTCATTAGCAAAAGGTAATGCTTTAGCCTCTACCCATTTAGTGACATAATCAGTGCATACCAAAATATACTTATTTTGTCTATATGGAGGATTGATAGGTCCGAAAACATCCAAGGCCCATTTTTCAAAAGGTTCAATGAGTACCTGAGATTGCAATGGAATTTCATTTGAAGGAGCAGGCTTCCCTACCCTTTGGAAATTGTCACACCTTTTGACATATTCTTTAGAATATTTGAATATGGATGGCCAATAATATCCTAAATGAAGGATTTTATAGGTTGTCCTCTTGTCAGCAAAATTTCCACCACAAGGTTCATCATGACATGCTTTAATAATTTCAGGCATTTCATCTTCTCGAACACATCTCATGATAATGAGATCTGGACCTGTCTTATACAATTCATTAGTAATCCATGAGTATCTTGCACTTAATTGAATGATTTTTCTTTTTTCTCTAGAATGCCAATGTGAAGGTAATTTTCCTGTAACTAAGTAATTTGAAATATCTGCAAAGCAAGCGGTCTATAGTTACTACAAAAAGATATTCATCGGGAAATTTATCTTCGACAAGAGTGTTATCTTTGATATTTTGAATTCTAAACAGGAAATCAAAAACTGTGTTTTGTTTTCCAGGCCTGTCTAGAAAAGTAATGTTAAATTCTTGTAGGAGCAATAACCATCTTGTAACTCTGCCATTAGTAATAGATTTATTCATTAAATACCTAATTGCAGAGTGATCTGTATGGACAAAGGTTTCATAGCCTATTATGTAATGTCTGAATTTTTTTATAGCATGAACAACAGCTAAGAATTCCTTTTCAGTTACAGTGTAATTTAACTCTATGGGAGTCAATTTGTTGCTTGTGTAATAGTTGACATAGGGGATCAAGTCTTTTTGTCCTAACACAGCTCCTATAGTTGTGTCTGAGGCATCTGTTGAAATGTGAAAACGTAGTTTCCAGTTAGGACCTCTTAGAATGGGTGCTTCAGAAATTTTTTCTTTTAAAGTTTCAAATGCTAACTGGCAGTCAGAGTTCCGACTAAATTCACAATCTTTGGTGAGTATTTTGAAGAGTGGGGATGCTATTTTGGTGAAATTTTTTATAAATCTTCTATAATACCTTGTAAATCCTAGAAAACTTCTAACATCCTTTTGGAAACTTCGAATTGATAACTTGGAGATGACTTCAACTTTAGATTTATCAACTTTAATTCCATCTCCTGAAATGTGATTGTTATAGGTTGATTTGGGCACCATTCCCAATGACCTAGTTAACTGGACATCATCTCCAGGACCAATGAATAGGGTCTATCATCCCCTATCATTTCAATTGTTACATGCCCTAAGACAAAGAACAAGACAAATCATACATGACTTCCATTTGCAAAGGTTTCCAAGATTTGAAGTTTATTATATATCATATGAGAGCTCACCAACACTGCCTCTAAAGGGACTAAGTGTGTTTCATATTCAAGTAGCCCCATTCAAGGATGCTCTGCAAAGTACTTCTCAACATTATAGGGTGCGTTGGTCACATTGGGAGCGAAATTGTCATTGTTCCAGAATCTCCACTTGGCCAGTTCCTTCTAGAAGAGTTCACATGTGTCAAAACTCGAATCCATGTGTCCATTTGACATCTAAAATATTGGGAACATGCTTTGCCTATTATTATAAATTCATTGATTGCAAAACTACCTTCAGCTTCTCTATAAATTGAGCACAGATCCTAGTGCTTGGTAAGGAAGAATTTGAGTAGAGAAATGTTGGCGGAATTTCAATTGAGGAGTTGATTTGTGTAACATGTTGCTAGAGAGATATACACTGTGATGAGGTTGGGGTGCTACTGGAGATGGTCACTTCAAATCAATCACTGGGTTGTAACCTCCCCTTCTATCCATTAATAAATATTACTGCTTACTTTTCCCTATATGCATCTGTATAAGCTTTGATTTTCCATATTACGAGTTCTTATTTGATGTGTATGGTTTATGTTTCATTGATTTAACTAAATAACTTGAATAGACATCTGTATTATTTCTATCTCTTGATGTTTAGTGTTCATTCTTATAGGAAAGATTTTGTGCATCTGGCTAGAATTTGAAGCTACAACAAGAGCGATAAAAGGAGGCTTGGAAGCGCTTGGACTCCAAGTAAGCTTATTTATTCATTATGTGTGTCTGTTCATAATTATGAAATGTAGTCGTAAAGTCTTTAACCTGTTGTTCTAGATAAGTACATGTCTAGGGAAGAATGTTTTATCCGTAATACATAATTCCACATAACAAATTGGTGATTTCGCTGGGGAGTTTACCCTTCATCCTAGGTGTATTTTCCTTTGTTTATCTTTGTTTATTCACCCAGTAGCTTTTACTCATAAAGATTAGACTTTTTGAAATCTAAATTTGCATTAGAAGTGTGTTAAACAACTGTGTTTTTCATTTTACACTGCGCCCAATGCACTGTTGGACAGGACACAGTGCTTTGCAGAGCACTGTCTCCCTTTCAGGGGTGCGTTGCAATGCTCTGTCTCCCTTTAGAGATCGTGTTGCCCCCAGAAACCAACCAAATTCCCTTGAATTTGTGATTGCATTTTCTTTTAGTTTTTTGTCTGTTGTGTTTTGAAAATTCTGAAGCCTCATATTAACCAGTGAACTTATCTACCTCTTCCTCCTTTGAAAGAAACGTTTGTTCAATGTTTGTTTAAAGCGTTTTTCTTTATCATTGACGAATTAATTTCAAATTATTTTCATTGTTGCATTAGATCCATTTTCTTTGAAAAGGAAATTGTCATAAATTCTTCGTTTCCTGATAGGAGAAATTATTGTTAAATTCCTCATTTTTCCTTCAAAAGAGAAATTGTTGTTTGATTCTTCATTTCTAAAAAGTAAAAGGCATTTTTTTGTTGTTGATTTCATGCACTTAGTTTCCTTTTCTGAATTCATAACATTAAAGGGATTGAAAATAAAAACTTGCATTTTCATATAGTGTATTGTGTGTTTTGCAAAGGAACAATTAAGAAAGTTGCATATTAGTTTGTGCTCTTTGATTGTTTTTGCTCTCCCTTTAGTAGCTAAGACTTTCATTGAAAAATCTAAAAGTGAAAATTTTTCTTATCATTCTTAGTTTGCATTTTTGGAATTTCCATTACATCATCACGGTGAACCTTGAAAGGCAAATTGATAAACAAGATCAACTTAAAATTTATCTCAATTTACCTAACAAAGCATTGGAACCATTGTTGGGAAAAATACTGAGAGGGGGGGGGGGGGGGGGGGGTGAATCCGCATTTCATCGCATATTCAAATCACTTTTCTTTACTTCAAAACCCATACGCTACTTTCCTGAAGAATACTCGCGTATATACGCGGATACCCTTTATCAAACTCGCGTATACACAGAGAACCAATTATGTCATTAATTCTTCACTTAAAACCATTCCATCATTTATTCATCAGATATTCAATAAACAGTAAACATGTGCAGTAATAACAGAATAAACCATCACACAAAGCATCACACATGAACACCAGGATTTTTAGGTGGAAACCCAAGTCGGGAGAAAACCACCGCTGCAGTTGCTCAACCTTCAATATTTTATTATAGAGAAAACATCTTACAACATATGTGCTGGCGCAGACTTGACCAGCACGCAGGCACCCACCTGCGCTCGTTTACCAGCCTCTCCTGGAAGGGAGCTCCAACCCCCTGACTCGTTTACCAGCCTCTCCTGGAAGGGAGCTACGACCCCCCGATCTCGTTTACCAACCTCACCTGGAAGGGAGCTACGACCCCCTGACTGAAGGCTACAACCCTCAGCACCACCTTGGACCACGTTTCATCAATTTTCACACTGGATCCAACCACTTCAATAGAACACAACTTGCATGCCACAATTCATCATATTTCCAGACCGAACCCTTTCCATACTTTTAAGCACAAACATACATCATCAACAGATACATATCAACACAGATCAGATAGCAGAACAGATCAGATATTTCATACCCCTTGCTTCAGCAAACCCTAGTCTGCATACGCGCTTTTACTTCACTGATGTCGCGTATATACGCGCTTCCTCCGCGGAGAAGTAGCGTATAAATCTTCAATCATTACAGAGCAGCATACTTCATCAGATCAGATATTCAGTTCAGATCTACCCTTTTGCTTCAGACAGATGTTCGCCTAGATGCTCGCCTCATCACAGATCTAAGTCTTCCATAATCAGATCTAGCAAATACAAGAGCAATTCAGATCTAGATCCCCTTCTTCATCATTGGTGCATCATACATTCATATTTATCATTCAAGTGTAACCCTTTCCATTCAGATATACTTCAGAGAGAAGTATTCATTCAAGCTCAGACATCTTGCACCCACTTTTTTGATTTGCACAATGAAATTCTTCTCCTTATATAGGTTTTCCTTTTTCAATACCATGAGCCCCTTTTTCAATACCATGGGCCAAAAAAATACCATGAGCCCAAAACTACCTGGACGGGGTCAATTAGGCGGATCATTACCCAATACAATGGGTCAATACCATGGTGGTTACCCTTGGTTTTGTACCTTTTTGAGCGCTTTTGCCCATACGCGACTTGGAACGTTATTTTCCGCGTGCATACGCGACTTCCCCTAGGCCAATCCGCGTATACAAAGAGACATACTCTTTTCATCATATTTTGAGCACATTCTGAATTCCTTTCTTCATTTCCTTCTGTACACACTGTAGAAACATCATATTTTCTTCATCAGGAACATATTCTCTCAAGCACAACTTCATCAAGTAAGTTTTCATCATCTTCATCAAGTGGGTTGACTTTCAAGGACAACACTCAACAACATATCACATCAGATTTACATCATTTACCAAGTCCATCAAGTCAAGCATAACTTCATCAGGTGGATTGCCATCAAGGACAACACATGTCAACAGTCACATGTCTTCATCTTCATTCAGTGGGTTGCCATCAAGGACAACACTATGCATCATATTTCCAACAATCTCCCCCTTTGGACTTGATGGCAACCACGATGGTGTTTGGTTACCACAACAGATAGATAGCATGTTACTCTCCCACAAATGTCACTCTCCCAAATATTTGACATCATTATCTTCTCTTCATTCAAACACCATGTCACTCTCCCCCTTTGACATCAAGGGCAAAGGGCGGATCAAAAACCAACACTCTCTTCCTTATGCGGAAGAAACATTCTGCAGATCTGATATGTGCTGAAGTGGCCAAGCTCCCCCTGAGTTCATGCTGAATCTTCAAACATATTTGTCAATGAAGTACATGATTCTATGAACTTCCTATCACCAAAGACTCATACTTACATCCAATATCCAACCAAGTGGATTTACATATAAGACTCAAGTACCCAACCAAGTGGGTTTACAAAATTTGACTTAGCTACCCAACCAAGTGGGTTTACAAAAAGACAAGTCCTTACATGAATGAATATTACAATTTTTACATCATGGGTCTCAACAAGACCTTTTCACCAAAATATAAATATGACCATTTATGACCAACACCAGAAATTCCTCAAGAAAGAGAACATATTTCAGAACCATAATAATGCCAACACTGCATTATACTCAGCAAAGCTAATGCTCCCCCTGAATCTGTGCAACCAAGCAATCTTTCCAAATGACTAAGGCTCCCCCTTAGTTTGTGCATCCAAAAATTGTCAGCAACCAACCATACGCGGTTTTCTGTGCAGGAACTCGCGTATATACGCGACTGTGTTTCAGGAAACCCGCGTATCCACTGCCACATTCTAAAAATTATGCAGATTTGTTCTTTTGACTGGCAGAGAACACTCCCAGCTTCTGTCTTAGATATTCGAACGCTTCCCTGGGCAGAGGTTTGGTAAAGATATCAGCAACTTGTTCTTTGGAGGGAACATACTCTAACTTCACCTTTTGTTCAAGTACTTGTTCACGTAAGAAATGATACTTGATGGGAATGTGCTTGGTCTTCGAATGCATAACAGGATTCTTTGAGATACTGATGGCACTTGTATTATCACACATAATGGAGATAGGAGTTGCACAATTGATTTGAAAATCTTGCAAAGTTTGCATCATCCATAGGAGTTGAGTGCAACAAGATGCGGCAGCTACATACTCTGCTTCAGCTGTTGATAAGGCAATAGAATTTTGCTTCTTGCTGAACCAAGATACTAACCGGGGTCCCATATAGAATGCACCACCACTAGTGCTTTTTCGGTCATCAACACTTCCAGCCCAATCTGCATCAGTGTAAGCATGAAGAGTAAGATCAACATTCTTTGGATACCACAGACCATAGTCTTGAGTTCCTTGTAGATATTTGAAAATTCTTTTCACAGCCTGAAGGTGAGACTCTTTTGGATTGGCTTGGAATCGTCCAACAATCCCAATTGCATGCATAATGTCTGGTCTAGTCCCAGTGAGATAAAGTAGACTTCCTATCATTGATCTGTAATCTGGTTGATTCACCGTGGGAGAATCATCATGAGAGCTGAGATTGCATCCTGTTATCATTGGAGTGCTTACAGGTTTGCATTCTTCCATGCCATACTTCTTCAGAATTTGCTTAAGATATTTTTCTTGTGATAGGAATATACCATTTGTAGATTGATGCACTTGCAAGCCAAGAAAGAAAGTTAGTTCCCCAAGCAAAGACATTTCAAATTCTTGCTGCATGACAAGAAAATTTCTGACTCATAGATTCTTCGTTACTCCCAAAAATGATATCATCAACATATACAACAACAATCAATAGTTTATCATTTTCAACTTTTGTGTATAAGTTGCTATCAGCAGACCCCTTTGAAAATCCTTGTTGATGAAGATATTTGTCAAGACGATAATACCAAGCCCTTGGAGCTTGTTTGAGACCATATAGAGCCTTTTTATGTCTATAAACAAGATTTTCATCATTTCCCAAAATGAATCCTTCCGGTTGCTCTATATATACTTCTTCTTCTAGATCACCATTAAGAAAAGCAGATTTAACATCCATTTGATAAACTTTGATTTGTTGATAACTTGAAAAAGCAAGGAACATTCTGATGGCTTCAAGTCTAGCTACAGGAGCAAAAGTTTCTTCAAAGTCTATACCTTCTTGTTGAGTATACCCTTTGCAAACCAGTCTAGCTTTGTTTCTTAAAACATCCCCATTCTCATTTAACTTGTTCTTGAAAATCCATTTAGTTCCAATGACATTTTTATCATGAGGTCTTGGAACCAAATCCCAAGTGTCGTTCTTCTCAATTTGAACAAGTTCTTCATCCATGGCTTGCCTCCAACATTCATATTTTCTAGCTTCATTGACATTGTGTGGTTCAATTGTGGATAGAAGTGCCAAATGATTAGAAGATCCCGTAAGAGTTCTCCTTGTTCGTACACCAGATTCCTTGTCACCCAAAATTTGAGATTCAGGATTATTCTTTTGAACATATCTGGATGGAGCTTTTTCAGACAGATCATCTTCAGGTTCTTCATTGGATCCACTGTCTACATCATTGCTATCTGATGTAGAAGGCCATATGTCGCTATCATCTTCATTTGCTGTTTGTTTTTCTTTTTTAGGAGCTACAGGAGACTCATCAATAACAACATCAATACATTCAACAACCTTTCGAAGCCTTTTATTGTAACATGTGAAAGCTTTGCTTGATGATGAGTAACCAAGAAATATCCCTTCATCTGATCTAGGTTCAAACTTGCCAAGCTTTTCATCATTATTTTTTATAAAGCATTTACTTCCAAAAACCTTAAAATGCTTCACAGTGGGAGAATTACCATACCAGAGTTCATATGGAGTTTTGTCACTATTTACCCGAACATGAGCTTTATTGAGAATGTTAACTGCCGTATGAGCTGCTTCACTCCAGAACATGTCAGGAACATCAAAATCAGCAAGCATAGCTCTAGCCATTTGAACAATTGTTCTATTCATTCTTTCTGCTACACCATTTTGTTGAGGAGTGCCTGCTACAGAGAACTATCGTTTAATGCCATGTTGTTCACAAAATTCAAAGAATTCATTTGATGAATATTCTCCTCCTCGATCAGATCTAAGACACTTGATTTTTAGATCCGATTCATTTTCCGCCAAAGCTTTGAAGCTCTGAAATTTTTCAAGTGCTTGATCTTTGTGTTTAATGAACCCGATCCAACACATTCTAGAGTAGTCATCAATAAATAAGATATAGTATTCTTCCCCACGTAATGACTTTTTCCTCATAGTTCCACATATATCAGTATGAATGAGTTCAAGAGGCTTACTTGATGATCCTTCTTTGGCATTAAATCGTACTCTGGTTTGCTTACCAAATTGACAAGATTTGCATATGGTACTTTCCGGAAGATTGACCTTGGGAAGATCACGAACAGCTTGAAGTCTGCTTGCTTTGTTGATTTGAGAGAAACTCAGATGCCCCAGCCTTCTATGCCATAGCCAATTTTCTGAAGACTTGCTCAAGTAACATTGATCTATGCCGTTTAGTACATACAAGTTGCTTGGATTTCTTTTTCCTTTTATAATGATTTTACCTGTATCAAGATCACGAACCATACATTCTTTGGAACTGAAGACCACTTCTGCTCCTTGATCACACATTTGACTAACACTTAACAGGTTATGCCTTAATCCATCCACATACATGACATCTTTAGCCTTCACCTTTTCCTTTAGAAATACTGAACCTTTTCCTTTAATTACAGCAGGAGTATCATTTCCAAATGTAACTTTATTTTCCTTTTCTAGAGCATTATAAGTATGAAGTTTGCTTTTGTCACCTGTCATGTGTCTTGAGCACCCACTATCGATGTACCATTGATTTTCTTCACCTTCTGCAAATAATGCTATCCCACAATTTTCAACCGGCGGTTCTTTCTTCTTCCACACTTTAGAGCTTGAGGGAACATGTTCTTTAGGCTGGATCTTGTTCCCGCATTCAGATTCTTCATGGCCAAAGTTATTGCAATAAGTACATTCGACTTCACTTTGAAGAGGAGAAAAATTGTTATAGGTATTCTTCTTTGGTTCAGTATCCAACCTTTTCTTTCTTGCTTCTCTTGTCATGATGGTTTTATATGCCACACATTGAATAGATTTATGACCAAAATTGTGACAAGTGAAACATTGCCCATTGAAGTAGAAATTTCTGCGATCATGGAATCTTCTATTTGAGTTTACCTGTTGGTTGTAGTGTCTTTGAAAGCTATCCCTGTTAGTGTTCCTTGAATTGAGATGGTCCTGCTTTCCCTGTAGAGATCCACTATTCCCTTGCTGAGTGGCTGAATGTAGTAAACCACCTGTAACTGCTTTTAGATAGTTTGGTGCTGAAGTTTGAGAAGATTCTTCGGTATATCCCAGACCTGTCTTTATAAGAGGAGAACGTTGTACCTCGATAATCTCATCTAAGGTTTCAGATCCTTTAGCAAATCTAAGATTCAAGGTCTTTGCTTTCTCTACTTCTTTTCTTTGAATTACCACTTCACATTCTAGCTTTTCAATATGTTTCTTTGCTTCTTCAAGCTGCTTTTCAACAGTCTCTCTGATCACCTTTTGTTCTTCTAAGAGAATTTTTCAATCTTCTAAGCGAAGTTTGAGTTGATTATTTTCTTCAAGAAAATCATTTTCCTCTAGAGCATCCATAAACATATCCTTTTCTTCCTTTTGTTCAAAGGCCATGAGAAGTCTAAGATCTTATTCACAATCTTCCTCACTATTAGATGACCCATCACTATCTTCATTAGCATAGTAACTTTTCTTAGAGCTAGATCTGTTCTTATTCCTTCTAACAACTTCTTTTCCTTTATAAGGACATTTTGCAGCATAATGACCAACTTTTCCACACTCAAAACATTTGAATGGAAGCTTACCTTTGAATCTTCCAGTTCCTAGTTGGAGTTTTCTTACGAAATTTGCTTCTTCTTCATCGGAAATATAGCTGGATTCTTTGACAACTTCCTTTTCCTTTCCTTTTGTAGAAGCCTTAAACGCGGCTTCTCTTACTTGAGAAGGACCTCCTTGTCTCATTTCAAAAGCAGTCAGAGTCCCATGTAATTGAACAATAGTAAGAGTTTGCAGATCTTGCCTTTCTTCAATAGCGGAGACTTTAGAGTCAAATTTTGGAGTCAAGGATCTTAAGACTTTTTCAACCAGAGTAGTATCAGTTTTAGTTTCACCCAAATTTCTCATTCGATTGACAACATCATCTAGACGAAGGAAGAAACTGGCAACACTTCATCACTATGCATCTTCAAACTTTCATATTCAATTCTGAGAGTTTGGAGTTTTGCATTTTTTACCTTTGTATCTCCTTCATAGCTCAGAATGATTTTGTCCCATATATCTTTTGCTGAATGTAGCTGCATCACTTTAGCAAATTCTGATTCAGACATGCTTCCCAGCAAAACATTTACTGCTTCAGCATTGGTTTCATACTTCTTTCTTTCTGCTGCATCAGTAGGAATGCTTGCCGGGTATTGATAACCTTCTTCCACGATTGCCCATACATCTGCGCCAAGACTTTGCAGATATGCTTTTGTACGTACCTTCCAGAATATCAGATTGCTTCCATTGAATATAGGTGGCTTTATAGACATTATTCCTTCTTGACTTCCCATTGCAACGGATCTCCTTTAAGCGATCAAGCTTCTCCACAAGGACCTGCTCTGATACCAATTGTTGGGAAAAATACTGAGAGGGGGGGGTGAATCAGTATTTACTGCATATTCAAAACTTTCACTTTTTCCTGCTTCTAAAATGCATACGCTACTTTCTTGAACCAGACTCCGCTACTTTCCTGAACCGTACTTGCGTATATACGCTAATCGCGTATATACGCTAATACCCTTTATGAAACTCGTATACGTACATTCATTTTCTCTATGTCATTAATTCTTCACTAAATCATTCCTTCATTTATTCATCGCATATTCAACAAGCAAGTATAAACATGTGCAGAAGAATAGAATAAATCATCACACAAAGCATCACACATGAACACTGTGATTTTTAGGTGGAAACCCGTGTCGGGAGAAAACCACACCGCCGGCAGCTTGCTCGACCTTCAATATTTTAATAGTAGAGAAAACATCTACAACATATGTGTCGGCGTGCGTACTGACTAAACATTTGTGCACCCACCGCGCTCGCTACCGGGGACCTCTCCGGAAGGGAGCTACGACCCCTCGACTCGTTTACCAGCCTCTCCTGGAAGGGAGCTACGACCCCCTGATCTCGTTTACCAGCCTCTCCTGGAAGGGAGCTACAACCCCCTGACTCAAGGCTACAACCCTCAGCACCACCTTGGACCACGTTTCATCAATTTTCACACTGGATCCAACCATTTCAATAGAACACAACTTGCAGGCCACAATTCATCATATTTCCAGACCGAACCCTTTCCATACTTTTAAGCACAAACATACATCATCAACAGATACATATCAACATAGATCAGATAGCAGAACAGATCAGATATTTCATACCCCTTGCTTCAGCAAACCCTAGTCTTCATACGCGCTTTTACTTCACTGATGTCGCGTATATACACGCTTCCGTCCACACAAACCAGCGTATACCACAGTGTATATTTTATTGCGCATACGCGCTTTCTCTTCGCTGAAGCCGCGTATATACACGCTTCCTCCGCGGCGAAGTAGCGTATAAATCTTCAATCATTACAGAGCAGCATACTTCATCAGATCAGATATTCAGTTCAGATCTACCCTTTTGCTTCAGACAGATGTTCGCCTAGATGCTCGCCTCATCACAGATCTAAGTCTTCCATAATCAGATCTAACAAATACAAGAGCAATTCAGATCTAGATCCCCTTCTTCATCGTTGGTGCATCATACAATCAGATTTATCATTCAAGTGTAACCCTTTCCATTCAGATATACTTCAGAGAGAAGTATTCATTCAAGCTCAGACATCTTGCACCCACACCCATGATTTGCACAATGAAATTCTTCTCCTTATATAGGTTTATCTTCTTCTCCTTATATAGGTTTTCCTTTTTCAATACCATGAGCCCCTTTTTTTAATACCATGGGCCAAAACAAAACCATGAGCCCAAAACTACCTGGACGGGGTCAATTAGGCGGATCATTACCCAATACAATGGGTTAATACCATGGTGGTTACCCTTGGTTTTGCACTTTTTGAGCGCTTTTGCCCATACGCGACTTGGCACGCTCTTTTCCGCGTGCATACGCGACTTCCCTTAGGCCAATCCACGTATACCAAGAGACATACTCTTTTTCATCATACTTTGAGTACATTCTGAAATCCTTTCTTCATAGCCTTCTGTACACACTGTAGAAACATCATATTTTCTTCATCAGGAACACATTCTCTTAAGCACAACTTCATCAAGTGGGTTTCCTTTCAAGGACAACACTCAACAACATATCACATCAGATTTACATCATTTACCAAGTCCATCAAGTCAAGCATAACTTCATCAGGTGGATTGCCATCAAGGACAACACATGTCAACAGTCACATGTCTTCATCTTCATTCAGTGGGTTGCCATCAAGGACAACACTCTGCATCATATTTCCAAAAACCATAACGATAACATTTAGAAGGTCTAGGATAGAGACGTGTTTCAGCGTCGTAAAACATAGCAGTTGTCGTTAATTGTCTATGAAACATTCTGAATCTGATACCTCACTCCATGTACGTAAGTATATCGTAGCTCGTCCACGTACTTTCGAGTATATCGGGCGGTGTAAAAGTACGAAAAGTATAAAGGGGTGCTCTCACTTTGCGGTTTCACATCAGACAGTGCTAATATGGACTTGGGCCTCCACGTACCTTCGAGTATATTTTGGAGGACAAATTTTAGGTGCTATCCATCCATAGTGAACCAAGTCGGCCGCCTTGTAAATTGTTATACACCGAACACAGCATTCGGGGAGATTGTTTGTACGTACTTCTTGGTTCGCTAGGAGGTATTCTGCAGTTCACAGTTTCTTAGTAAACCTTTTGCCTAGCATTACCCTTTTATGTTGTTTATTTGTTTTTGGTTAAAATAAATCAGTAATCGTGGAAGGAAAAAATCCTTTCCCCCGTCGTTCACGTATATTAGCATTGAAACCACCTTTACCACCATAAGTTACTTCTCTGCAACGAAGGAAACATCACTCTACCGAATCAAGTACTATCCTTTGGTGAAGCATCATCATCCCATATACTAGAGTTAACTCAAGTTGTTTCTACACATCCTGGTTCATCTATTGTTGTCAAGATGGAGCCTTCACAGCTACTCGTGGTCACGATCCATCCAATCAATGAGACCATACATCTTGGACCCGACGTTGTTCAACCAGAAATGATCCAAATCTTGTCCCTTTTTTGCCAGAACATCTGAATCTTGAATTCAAACAACCGGAAGTTGTTCCTACCTTGGTCATTCCACAATTTTCAGTAGCCATTGAATCTCCCATATCACACAGTCAACCTCCAGAAATATACTTTGGGCCTGACGGTGAAATAATTCCACCTGGTTTAATCTCGATTGAAGAAATCCCACAAGACGGGACACCTTTAACTCCAACCCAGTTTTGGGAGGACCTTTACCTGTACGAGTCTTTTCCTCAATCACCACCCTCTACTTTTGTTGATTCTGTTCCTATTCGAACTCCCGTCAATTCAAAAGGGTATACCTTTGGTCAAGTAACCATGCCTGAACCACCATCTTCCGTTGGGCCATATGTTCCAATTACGTCAGTGCCTGCCCTCGCTACACCATTGATGTTTACAACTTCACCAGATTCATATTTTCATGGTGGCCCTATGGTCCCATCAGGTTATAAATATTTATCTAGAATTTTCTCTGGTGCATCTTCAAAACCATGGAATTCACCAATGTCATCATCCGGTATTTTATCTGATAAACCTATCATGAGTACTGAACGACTTGATTCTTTATACACATCATCAAGGAAATATCAAGCTAGTCCTACTGGGTCTATTCCATCCAATACTTTATCAACTGGAGTCCTAGCATTTGGAGAGCAATATTTTCCATCCTATTATCCTCCTCATGCTGGGGGGAAACCTTTTGTCACCCAATTTGACCATACTCTGCTACTTTTTGATCAACCTAATGTCGAAATGAATGTTTTTCAATGGTAGCCCACTTTTCCTATCCAACCACAAATGGTTGTACAATCGTATCAACCAGTCCAACCTGTCACACCCACATCATTTCCACTTGTCAATACATCTTTACCAATGTTACAGAATCAAAATTTTGTACAACAACCTTTTCAAGCAGGTCCTTCAACTCAACAGCCTCAAGTGTTGGGTCCACAGACCCCAAATCCTCTGGTTAATTTACAACAACAACCTATATCTGGCATTATTTATTCACAATCTGGTTTACCATTTTATGGGATGTCACAGCCACAACCTGGTTATACATATCCTCAACCGAATCCAAGTTATTCAAATTTGGGTTATAACATTGGTGGACAGACTCCTTGGCAGCCTCAAGCGCAAATGCCTCAACCTTCATTTCAACAAGTATCATATCCAAGTTTTGGTCAACAGAATCCTCAAGCGTTTTATTTTAAAAACAACCCCTATCTGGGTTACCAGCAGTAGATTCCTTATGTTGGTGCTCAAATGCCTATTTCTCGAGAAATTCCATCATACCCTCGCTATGCTCAACCTGACCTTAATAGACAGTTGCCATTTGTTGCAACTTTAGAGTTACCATATTTAAGTCGGCTAACCAACGATCCAATTAACTATGCTCCTTGGTGGTTGGTGATACCTCACAAATTACCCTCGGATATTCCTAAGTTCAATGGAAATCCTGGCGAAGACCCATCGACTCATGTTATGACTTATCATTTGAGGTGTTAATCAAACTCCCTGAATGATGATTCTGTTCGACTACATCTTTTACAGCGTACGCTCACAGGTCCAGCTGCAAAATGGTATATTGAATTACCTAGAGATTATTTTGATAATTTCACTGCCCTAGTTGTTGGCAATATGGTTCCTATGTCGTAATATATTGTAATTTTCTCCTTAATGGAAACTCTCTGGCAAAGGATGGAGTATATGTCTTTTTGGAGATCCTCAGCAGTTTATCAGAAGAATTGTGTAATATCCAGCAGAAGATTGGATAATTTTCATATTGCAAGATCTATACACGGGTTTGTAAAGGTGAAGTCGTGTATACACATGGATAAGTACATTCCAAGTCACGTATGCCTTTTTCGCTCCAAAAAGTTTGATACCAAGGGGCACTACCATGGTATTTTCCCACAATATTGAGCGCTGAGTTGTCTATTTGATTCCGTCCAACAATACCATATGTTGTTGTGTGGTTTTGACTCATGGTATTGGTAAAGCCTACATCTATATAAGGAGAAGAAGATAATAGTGCAAAAGTGTGCATATGTAAGGGTTGTCACTAATACTTCCCTCTGAAGTATATCTGCATGGGATGAACTATGTTTAAATGATAAATCTAAATCTATGATGCACCCTTGGATAAAATGATGAATCAAGATCTCTAGATCTGAAATGCCTATGTTCCTGCATGATTTATTGAAGAGATGATTAAGATCGATGATCTGGCGCATGCTTGCTGAAGTAAAGTGAAGAAATCTGGGTAAGTCCTATAGATCTAGTACATTTTGCAAAATTCATATTTACAAATCTATACGCTAGTTTGTCATGGTGAAAGCGCATATATATGCATCTTTGTCTTAGAAAAAGTGCGTATGGAAGTTAGGGTTTTATGAAGCCTGTTGCAGAGGTTTTTCTGGTTATTACTGCTATATTTTTGTTGTCTGTCAATGAATTATTCTTGTAGATCTAGGTTGTTTGAATACTGTATATGCTGCTAATTTGACTAAGTAAAAATCTGATCAATGAGAGAATAAACATGGTTGATGGTGACTAACTGATGAAGGGATATGCAATTCACAAAGCTATACGCAGGTTGGTTTTAAGGAAAGCGCGTATACACGCGGTTTTAGTGAAGCGAAGTAGCGTATACATTTTAAGTTGATGAATGTTCAGGGTTGAGTTTGATTCTGCATACTTATTCTAAAGTCTGGGTTATTTCTGTGTTCTGGTCACAGTGTTCTCACTGTTCTGATTGAAGTTTGGGTTAAGTTTATTATTGATATCTATGATGAGTTGAGTTGAAGTTGTGGGATCTAGTATGAAAATTGATGAAACGTGGTTTGCAATGGTTCTAAGGGTTGAAGCCTTTAGTATGGAAGTAGAATATTCCTTCCAGTAGAAGTTGGTGTTCTGATCAGGGGGTTGAAGCTCCCTTCTAGGAGTGGTTGGTAAACAAGAAGCAAGGGGGTTGTAGCTCCCTTCCAGTAGTATCTGGAGAACGAGAGAATGTAGCAACCTTCTGCAAGTAGTTTCCTGCATACTGATATAAGTCTGCATCAGTACAATATTGTAAGAATTTTTCCATATAATAAATATTGAAGAGAGAGACGACAGTAGCGGTGGTTTTCTCCTGAATTGGGTTTCCACCTAAAATCTTGGTGTTCATGTGTGATTCTCTTGTGATTTGTTATCTTTTTGTTACTGCTCATACTTACTGCTTAACTAACAGATGCATAACTGATAAGTTGAGTTAAACATTTTTTCTGAAAGTTTTCTAACAATTCAATCATATCTATATACGCGAGTTTCTTCTGGCATATGCGCGTGTATATGCGAGTTGGGTTCATTAAAGTCGCGTATGGTATTCTGAAAATAAAATTTAAAAGTTATTAGTATACTCTATATATTGATTCACGCCCCCCCACCCCCTCTCAGTATTTTTCCCAACAATTGGTATCAGAGCAGGTCCTTCTAAAAAAGCTTAACCGCCAGAAGGAAGATCAACTAAGATGATCAATCAAGATGGGATAGCATCTATCAAGTCTCCTCTCTTCAACGGAAACAATTTAATATTCTAGAAGACAAGGACAAGATCTTATATTTAGTCTTTTGGAGCAGATGTATGGGCTATAGTTGAAGGAGGTTATCAATATCCAGCCTCAATTCCAACAGATGCAATGGCAAGAAAGAACTATGAAACTAATGCAAAGGTGGTCAATGCATTATTTGGAAGTCTGACTGAATCATAATTTGTCAAAGTCATGCAACTGAATACAACAAAGGAGATATGGGACAAAATCATTCTAAGCTATGAAGGTGATACCAAGGTAAAAAGTGATAAACTCTGAACTCTCAGAATTCAATATGAAAATCTCAGGATGCATCATTGAGGAAAGCATTGCCAGTTTATTTTTACGTCTAGATGATATTGTAAATCGTATGAGAAACCTAGGTGAAACCATAACTGACATTGCTCTGGTAGAAAACATTTTAAGATCTATAACTTCCAAATTCGAGTCAAAAGTGTCTGCTATTGAGGAGAAACAGGATCTACAGACTCTTATTATTGTTCAACTTCATGGGATTCTAACTACTTGTGAAATGAGAAAAGGAGGTTCATCTGAAGTAAAAGAAGTTATCTTCAGAGCTGCTACAAAAGGAAAGGAGGAAGAAGCATAAGAAGGATCAGGGTATGTTTCAGAAGAATATGAGATAAATTTTGTAAAGAAACTACAACTTGGCACTAGAAGGTTCAGAGGTAAGCTTCCCTTTAAAAAATTTTCTTGTGGAAGAGTTGGTCACTATACTGCTAAGTGTCCCTATAAAGACAGTCATGAAAAGGGAAAGGAAATGGATAAAGTAAATAAGAAACAGTTTATCAATAGAAAAATATATTATACTCATGAAGATAGTGATGGATTATCTAATAGTGAAGAAAGAGAATCTGATCAAGATATTAGACTACTCATGGCTTTTGAAAAATAATCTAGTGAGGCTAAAGATACTTTTATGGATGCATTAGAAGACAATGATTTTCTTGAAGAAATAAATCATCTCAAGATATGTTTGGAAGAAAAAAAAATTCCATAGATACTCTAAAGAATCAACTTATAGAAAAGGAGAAGCACAATGAGAAATTATAATGTGAAATAGTAAGTCTAAGAAAGGAAATTGAGAAATTGAAAAAATTAAATCTTAGATTTTCTAAAGGATCTGAAAACTTAGATGAAATTATCAAGGTTCAATGCTCTCCTCTTGTAAAGATAGGTCTTGGATATATCGGATAATCCTCTCGGTCTTCAACACTAAGCTATCTAAATGCAGCAAAAGCCATCCTGCAACACTCTGTCATTTAGCAGAAGAACAAAGAAACTTCACAGGCAAAGCATTACCACTTCAATACAAGGAAGAACAATAACAAAAATATCAATCAACAGGTAAACAATAGAAGGTTTCATGATCGCAAAAATTTCTTCTTTAATGGAAAATGTTTCTCATGTCATAATTTTGGTCATAAAGATGTTCAATGTGTTGCATACAAAACCATCATGAACATAGAAGCAATAAAGCAAATAAATGAGAATGAAATAAAGAAGAATACTTATAACAACTTTTCTCCTCTTCAAAATGAAATTGAATGTGCTTATTGCAATAACTTTGGTCATGAAGAATCTGAATGCAGGAGAAAACTTCAGCAAAAAGAGCATATACCTCCAAGTTCCAAGGTATGGAGAAAGAAGGACTTACAGGTTGAGAACTGTGGCATAGCCTTATTTGCAGAAGGGGAAGAAAATCAATGGTACATTGATAGCGGATGCTCAAAACACATGACAAGTGACAGAAATAAACTCCTTGCATACAATGCTCTAGAAATAGAAAAGAATGTTACTTTTGGAAATGATACTCCTGAAGTCATTAAAGGAAAAGGTTCTGTTTTTATAAAGGAAAAGGTGAAAGCTAACAATGTTATGTATGTGGATGGATTAAAACATAACATGTTAAGTGTGAGTCAAATGCCTGATCAAGGAACTGAAGTTGTCTTTAGCTCAAAATAATGTGTGGTACGTGAACTTGAAACAGGAAAAAAAATAATAAAAGGAACTAGAACACCAAGCAATCTGTATGTATTGAAAGGTTGCAAAGAACAATGTTACTAGGGTAAATCTTCAGAAAATTGGTTATGGCACATAACATTGGGGAATTTGAGCTTCTCTCAAATTATCAAATCTAGCAGACTCAAAGCTGTTCGTGATCTTTCCATCATCACTCTGCCTGAAAGTACCATATGCAAATCTCACCAATTCGTTAAGAAAACCATAGTGCAATTCAATGCCAAAGAAGGATCAACAAGTAAGCCTCTTGAACTCATTCATACTGACCTATGTGGACCTATGAGGAACAATTCACCCAATGGAGAACAATACTATATTCTATTTATTGATGACTTCTCTAGAATGTGTTGGATTGGGTTACTAAAACACAAAGATGAAGCATTTGAAAATTTTTAGATCTTCAAAGCCCTGGTTGAAAATGAATTAGATCTAAAAATAAAATGTATTAGATCTGACCGATGAGGGGAACATAAATCAGATGAATTCTTTGATTTCTGTGAACAACATGGCATAAAAAGACAATTTTCTGTAGCGAGTACCCCACAACGAAATGGCGTGGCAGAAAGAATGAATAGAATAGTTCAATAGATGGCTCGTGCTATGGTTGATGATTCTGGAACACCTAACACCTTGTGGGGAGAAGCAGCACACATCGCTATAAATATTCTTAACAAGGCCCATGTTTGTGTGAACAGTGATAAAACTCCCTACGAGCTCTGGTATGGTAATCTTCTAACTGTAAAGCATTTTAGAGTTTTTGGAAGCAAATGTTTTATCAAGAACAATGATGAAAAGCTTGGTAAGTTTGAACCTAGAGCAGATGAAGGAATATTTCTTCTCTATTCTTCTAGAAGTAAAGCATATAAATGTTACAATAAAAGGCTTCGGAAAATTGTTGAATGTATTGACGTTGTTATTGATGAGTCTCTTTCATCTCCTAAAAGGGAAATAACAAAAACAAATGAAGATGATGATGATATATATTTTCCCTCATCAAATAGCAATAATATAGAAGTTGAACCCAATGAAGCACTAGAAGAAGATCTATCTGAAAAAGCTCCATCCAGGTATGTTCAAAAGAATCATCCAGAATCTCAAATATTGGGAGAAAAGGGATCAGGTGTCCAAATAAGAAGAAATCTTGTAGGATCTCCTAGTTATCTGGCATTCTTATCCACTATTGAACCACAGAATGTAAATCAAGCTATTAAAGATGAATGTTGGATTCAAGCCATGAATGAAGAACTAGATTGGATTGAAAAGAATCATACTTGGGAATTGGTTCCAAGACCTCATGATAAAAATGTTATTGGAACAAAATGGATATTTAAAAACAAGCTAAATGAAAATGGAGATGTTATCAGAAACAAAGCTATACTTGTCTGTAAAGGCTATGCTCAATAAGAAGGTATAGAATTTGAAGAAACATTTGCTCCTATAGCTAGACTTGAAGCCATAAGAATGTTTCTTTCTTTTTCAAGCTTTCAACAAATCAAATTTCATCAAATGGATGTTAAATCTGATTTACTCAATGATGATCTAGAAGAAGAAGTTTATATAGAACAACCAGAAGGATTCATTCTGGGAAATGATGAAAAACTTGTTTTCAAACATAAAAAAGCTTTATATGGTCTCAAACAAGCTCCAAGGGCATGGTACTATCGTCTTGACAAATATCTTCATCAACAAGGGTTTTCAAAGGGATATGTTGATAGTAACTTATACATAAAAACTAAGAATGATAAAATATTGATTGTAGTTGTATATGTTGATTACATCATTTTTGGAAGTAATGAAGAGTCCATGAGTCAAAAATTTTCTTCTGTCATGCAACAAGAATTTGAAATTTCTTTACTTGGGGAACTAACATTTTTTATTGGCTTGCAAGTACAATAAGCAACAGATGACATATTTTTATCACAAGAAAAATATCGTAAGCAAATTATGAAGAAATATGGGATGGAAGATTGAAAACCCATGAGTACTCCAATGATAACAAGATGTAACCTTAGTTCTCATGATGATTCTCCCACGGTGAATCAACCAGAATATAGATCCATGATTGGAAGTCTTCTTTATCTAACCGGGACAAGACCAAATATTATGCATGCAGTAGGGATTGTTGGACGATTCCAAGCCAATCCAAAAGAGTCTCACCTTTAGGCTGTAAAAAGAATATTCAAGTATCTACAAGGGACTCAAGATTTTGGTCTATGGTATCCAAAGAATGTTGATTTCACTCTTCATGCTTATATAGATGCAGATTTGGCTAGCAATGTTGATGATAGAAAAAGCACTAGTGGTGGTGCATTTTATATGGGACCCCGATTAGTGTCTTGGTTCAGCAAGAAACAAATTTCTATTGCCTTATGTACAACAGAAGAATAATATGTGGTTGTAGCATCATTTTGCACATAACTTCTATGGATGATGCAGACACTACAAGACATTCAAATCAAATGTTCACCGCCCATCTCCATCTTATGTGATAATACAAGTGCCATTAGTATCTCAAAGAATCCTGTAATGCATTCCAAGACAAAGCACACTCCTATCAAGTATCACTTCCTACGTGAACAAGTGCTTGAACAAAAGGTTAAGCTGGAGTATGTTCCCTCCAAAGAACAAGTTGGTGATATATTTACTAAACCTCTTCCCAGGGAAGCGTTCGAATATCTCAGATAGAAGCTGGGAGTTGTCTCAACCTCTCTGATCAAGTCTGCTTAATTTCAGAAGATTAAATTTGGTACGCGAGTTCTATAAAGGCGAATCATGTATATACATGAGTTTCTGTGCATAAAATCGCGTGTGAGTTTTTGCTGACAATAATTCCCTAGGTCAACATTCAGAATATATATGGGGCAGTTGGGTGATATCTGTTTTGATTCAGTATTCATTTTCTGTATCATTCTCTGATATATTTTACCTTGATGAATTTGCTTTGATGAATTGGTTGTTGAAGATTTTCAAGATGCACAAACTCAGGGGCATCATGGTCAATTCAGTGCACGTCAGATCTGCAAGGAAAGAGAAACCTTGTTTTGGTATTAATCCGCCCTTTGCTCTTGATGTCAAAGGGGGATAATATTTTGGGCATTTGAATAAAGGTTATGCTTAATGTATCTATGATAATGGTTGCCATCAAGTCCAAAGGGGGAGATTGTTGGCAATATGTTTCCTATGTCCTAATATATTGTAATTTTGTCCTTGATGGCAACTCTCTAGCAAAGGATGGAGTATATGTCTTTCTGGAGAACCTCAGTAGTCTATTAGAAGAATTGTGTAATATCCAACAGAATATTGGATAATTTTCATATTTCAGGATCTATACACGGTTTTGTAAAGGAAAATTCTTGTATACACATGGACAAGTACGTTCCAAGTCAAGTATGCCTTTTGTGCTCTGAAAAGTTTGATACCAAGGAGCATTACCATGGTATTCGCCCACAATATTGAGCGTTGAGTTGTCTATTTGATTCCATCCAAGAATACCATAGGCTGTTGTGTGGTTTTGACTCATGGTATTGGTAAAAGCTACATCTATATAAGGAGAAGAAGATCATAGTGCAAAAGTGTGCATATGTAAGGGTTGTCACTAATACTTCTCTCTGAAGTATATCTGCATTGGATGAACTCTATTTCAATGATAAATCTGAATCTATGATGCACCCTTGGATAAAATTATGAATCAAGATCTCTATATATGAAACGCCTATGTTCGTGCATGATTTATTGAAGAGATGATTAATATCAGTGATATGGCACATGTTTTTTGAAGTAAAGTGAAGAAATCTGGGTAAGTCCTATAGATCTGGTACATTCTAAAAAATTCATATTTACAGATCTATACGCTAGTTCATCATGGTGAAAGCGTGTATATACGCGGCTTTTTCTTAGCAAAAGCACATATGGAAGTTAGGGTTTTCTGAAGCTTTTTGCAGAGGTTTTTCTAGTTATTACTGCTATATTTATGTTGTCTGTCAATGAATTCTTATTATAGATCTGGGTTGTTTGAATACTGTATATACTACTAAGTTGACTAAGTACAAATCTGATCAATGAGAGAATAAACATGGTTGATGGTGACTAACTGATGAAGTGATCCAGGTGGATATTGGTGGCCACCCGCCTATTCCACTTGGGCCCCCACCATTGTCTCTTTCAGTTTTTCAGTTTCGGCATAACTTACTATTTTTAGCAGTTTTTCGGGTCCTGAACTTCCGGAGCCGTTTTGAGGCCCTAAAAGACATTTTTTGGGCATCACGCCTCCAGAAAATATCATTCCATTCTAGAATGATATTCATGGCGAAAGTTTTAGTCCTCGGATAGAGCTTTCTAATGATGTATCATGTGCGTCAAACGGAGATAGTATGCCAAAGTTACGTCCGTGGGAAGTTGAAACACCAATTTACCCAAACGGGGCCCATAGTTTTGGCGCTTCATCTCCTAGGGTTAGGTTTTTGGATGTTTAGAGTTCTCCATTGTTTCTCAATAATAAATAGGCCCTCGAGCCTCATTGTAACTCAGTTCAGAGGCCTGTAGTAGCCACATCTCTTCTCGCATATACACTTGGCCGCCCTAGCTAGTTAACTTCGTCTTCTGCTCCGTGCTGGGCTCTTCCTCTTGATACGGATGAAATGAAGTGTTATTTCCACCGCATTCTGTATTTATGGTTGGCATGTTTGGCTCCGTTGCGTTCTTGCATAAATCCGGATCAGTGGTATCAGAGTGGTCTGCTTTTTCTCGATCCTTCTTTGCATGTCCCCAACGAGGTCGGGGTATAAGGAGCTAGGGCTTGCTCTGGTGGAACCTTTGCAAGATCAGCCTCGCAAACCTAGAAGGACGCCCATGGGGGACGAAAAGAAATATGAGGGAGCAGGAGATCCTATCAAAATATTGCTCAAGGAGGCCCTCGAAAAACAAAGGAACGCGATGATGGATAACTTTGCTCAGATCCTTCAACAGCTGCCCACCAGCGGCGCATCTGCATCCAGCAGCCACTCTGGAGGTGCGACTCCTTTTAAGGTACAAGTAAATTTTGACATTCCGATATTTGAGGGTCAAATAGACGCAGATGCCGTAGATAGATGGTTGAAATCTATTAGAAGGATATTTCTCTGTTCATGACTTTTCAGACCGGGAGAAGATTATTTTTGCACTCCTCAAATCTACCCCCCATGTTAAGGACTGGTGGGAAACCTACTGTGAGAACAAGGACCAGACAGAACCCTCTCTATTCTCAGCTATACCAACTTGGAATTCTTTCCGAGACGTCGTCAAGGAATAGTATATCCCATGGGGAGCTATGAGGACAAGTACATACAATGGACCACGCTACGACAAAAAAGGGATCAAGATGTGCATGAGCTGACGAATCTGTTCCATACCCTGCACACAAAGTTGGGTATCAAAGATTCAGAGAAACATTTACAAGCAAAGTATTCTGTAGCTAAATCATAGAGATACATTCGTGAGGAAATGAGTTCCTCACAGATCCTCGCTGAAGATACCCAAGATGCCCATAAGATTGAGCAAATTCAAATGTATAGCGAGACTTTGTATATGTGAATAAAAAGGAAAGGTGTTCAACCTAACAAAGGATGAGTTATACATGCCAAAGACAACCGTCAAAGCCAATAATGGTGAACAACATCGCTTGATCGCACACACGGAAAGTGGTGAGTTCCAGAGGCCCACTCACAACACAAGAGTGGGGGCCGGGCGGGGCCGCTAGTGGCCGAGATGAGGGCTTCGATTTTGATGCATGTTCCGATCAATCGTAACCTGAAAAGGGGAATGAAAAAGGGAAACAGATTATTGATGCAGAGCCCAACACCACTGTTGCCACTACAAAGGTCCAGAAGGAGGAACCGGAAGATCCAGAGGAGGAGGAACGTTTCTTCCACTCCCAGATGTGGGTAAAGGGCTCCCCTGTACAGTTCATTGTCGACAATGGGAGCCAAAAGAACCTCATTTCAGCAGACGCCGTGAAGCGGTTGGGCTTGCCGACCACAGCTCACCCACATCCATACAACATCGGGTGGCTTCACCAAGGACGAGATCTCCGCGTCAGCCAGCAGTGCCGCCTTCCCTATAGCATCAAGCCCTTCACGGATGAGGTATTATGTGACGTTGCTCCTATTGATGTTTCTGATGTATTATTAGGACAACCATACTTGTGGAAGCGTCATGTTGTGTATGAGTCTCGACCTCGTGTTGTTATTGTTACTTTGGGAAATAAGTTGTACAGGATACCAGAGGTACCACCTCCTGCGGCTATCTCTTTGGTTACTGCAAAACAATGTAGTAAGCTCATTTCCCAAACCAGGAAATTTGTTTTCCTGATGATCCTCCCCCAGGGCAAGAAGAAGACTGTGGCCACGACCTCCAGACAGGGCTCCTCTGCACGACAACAACAAATGGATAAGGTTGTGGAAAAGTACAGGGACATCTTCACCTCACCCGTAGGGGTTCCTCTGCACTGTCAGGTCAAGCACCCGATTGATCTGACCCCAAGTGCACCGCTACCCAATGGACCGATCTATCGGTGCTCTGTTCTGGAGAAAGATGAAATAAAGAGGCAGATTCAGGAGTTGTTGTAGAAAGGTCACATCATACCAATTTCATCGCCCTATGGGAGCTTGATCGTGTTGGTACAGAAGAAGGATGGGACGTGGAGACTCTGTATTGACTATCGAGCGCTGAACAAGATCACTGTCCAGAATAGGTACTTAATCCCACGGATTGATGACCTTCTGGACCAACTCAAAGTTGCAAAATATTTCAGCAAGATCGACCTGAAGTCTGGGTATCACCAGGTACCAATTGAACCCTCTGATGTGTGGAAGACTGCCTTCAAAGCCAAGGAAGGCCTTTTCGAATGGCTGGTCATGCCTTTCGGGTTGACGAATGCTCCCGCAACCTTCATGAGGATGATGGATGACATCTTGCGGCCATTCACCAACTCATTTGTAGTGGTGTACTTGGATGAAATTATGATCTTCAGCAAGACTTGGGAAGAGCACCTTCACCACATCCGACAAGTCCTCCAAACACTGTGGCAACACAAGTTGTGTGCCAATTTGGAGAAGTGCACGTTTGGCATGACCCAGGTTCAATATCTGGGATACGTTATTGATGAAAGGGGGGTGCATGTGGATCCAGCCAAGATCCAAGTCATTCGGGATTGGCCAGCCACAACCACTATAACAGAGCTTCGCAGCTTTCTGGGTCTTGCTAATTTCTACCGTAGATTCGTGTTGGGATTCTCTCATATCACTTGGCCCTTGAGTCAAGTCACCAAGGGGGGAGCGAGAGAAAAATTCTTTTGGTTGGAACCTCAATAGAAGGCATTCACAGAATTGAAAAATCACCTCTGTTCTGCCCCAGTTCTCACATTACCAGATTTGCAACAGCCATTTGAGATCGAGACAGATGCCTCTGACTATGCTATTGGGGCAGTTCTTACTCAACAGGGACATCCAGTGGCATATCATAGTGAGACATTGTCGGAGACAGTTCGCAAGTATCCCACCTATGACAAAGAAATGTATTCCATTGTGAAAGCCTGTCGACAATGGAAGAATTACATTTTGGGGAAGGAAACAATCATCCACACAGACCACCGGCCCCTGCAGTTCATACAAACACAAGGGAAGTTGCAGAATGATCGCCATCAGAAGTGGTCCACATATTTGCAACAGTTTCATTTGAACATTAAGTACAAGAAGGGTAGCACCAATAATGTTGCAGACTGCCTTAGCCGACCACCGATCGTGGTGCTCACCACCATGCTCAACTCTTGTGGGAATGAGACTTCTGATTGGCCGCTTCTCTATGAGAGTGACCAAGAATTAGGCCACACTTACAAGGCACTCTTGGGGGGTACGCAAGTTCCAAATTTTCACCTCCAAGATGCACTTTTATGTCACCTGGGACACCTTTGTGTTCCTTCAAGCGAGCGTGCAGAGATGATATGGGAAGCACACTACAGTCGAGTCGCTGGGCATTTCGGGGTCGAGAAAATAGTGGCAATACTACAAAAGTATTTTTATTGGCCAAACCTTCGAAAGGATGTCAAGAAGCACATCAGATCCTGCACTGCTTGTGCGATTACCAAACCGACCATCAAGAAGCAAGGCCCATATACTCCAATACCTACCCCTAGTCGACCTTGGGAATCCATCTCCATGGATTACATGTCGGGCCTGCCTTCTACTAAGAATGGAAATGACTGTGTTTTCGTGGTCGTTGACAGATTCTCGAAGATGGCCATTATGGCGGCCTGTAAGAAGAATATTACAGCAGAAGCCACTGCTAAACTCTTCCTTGAATGAGTGTGGGTGCACTTTGGGATCCCACAGTCTATCATATCAGATCGAGATAGCAGGTTCCTTAGCACATTTTGGTCCAGCCTCTGGTCAATGTTGGAGACAAAGCTCACCAAGTCCACAACTTTCCATCCCCAAACAGATGGCCAGACAGAAGTCGTCAACAGAATGATTGTACACATTCTGCGCATGTAAAATTCAAAGCATCCCCTATGTACAACATAGTTATAATCGGGCTCTCCACAGTTCAATTGGCCATAGCCCCTTTCAGGTGGGCTTGGGATTCCAGCCACTATGTCCCATTGACGTAGCCATGCCATTTGCAGCTGCTCAGGCCGATTCAGCTCATGTCCAGTCTGAAGTTGACAAAGAAAGTAGCTTCATCAAGCGCATTCAACACATCCACCAACAGGTTCATGATATATTGGACAGAGCCAATGCGAAGTACAAGCAGCGCCATGATCAACACCGAGTGCCACACAACTTCCAGGTGGGTGACAAAGTATGGCTACATTTGCAGAAGGAGCGCCTCACTGGACCCCACCGCAAGCTTCGTCCACTTTGATATGGGCCGTACATCGTCACAAAGGCTGTAGGGAACAATGCCTTCGAGCTTGGTATTCCACCATTCCTTGGTCTGCACCAAGTATTCAATGTGGATCGCCTTCGTCCTTACTTCCCACCTCTACTGGACACCTCGGACATTGCAGAACAACTCACACCAACAGAGTTAAACCCAGACTGCATGGAACAGACCACCATAGATTGTATCATGGACATGCAACTCAAGAACACTCGCCAACAGAAGATCCAACTGTATCGGGTTGTCAAAGCTGGCCAACTCCTGCACCAAGGAAAGTGGTTCACCAGGGACCAAGTTCAACAAAAATTTCCTCATCTCATGGAGGAACTTAACGCAATGGGGACCATTGCTTCCTAAGGGGGGAGGAATGATCCAGGTGGATATTGGTGGCCACCCGCCTATTCCACTTGGGTCCCCACCATTGTCTCTTTCAGTTTTTCCGTTTTGGCATAACTTACTATTTTTAGCAGTTTTTCGGGTCCTGAACTTCCGGAGCCGTTTTGAGGCCCTAAACGACGTTTGTTGGGTATGAAAGCGCCAGCGAATTTTCTGATAAAATTCGTCCCGACAGCTGTAGTCCTCGGATAGAGCTTTCTAATGATGTATCATATGCGTCAAACGGAGATAGTATGCCAAAGTTACGTCTCTGGGAAGTTGAAACACCAATTTACCCAAACGGGGCCCATAGTTTTGGCGCTTCATCTCCTAGGGTTAGGTTTTTGGATGTTTAGGGTTCTCCATTGTTTCTCAATAATAAATAGGCCCTCGAGCCTCATTGTAACTCAGTTCAGAGGCCTGTAGCCGCCACATCTCTTCTCAGAGATAGCTACTGTCGCCCTAGCTAGTTTTATTTCCATTCTGTCTGTAAGCAAATTTCAGTTCTTTGATATTAATGAAATGAAGTGTTATTTCCACTGCATCTCTGTATTTATGGTTATATGTTTATTCTGTTGCGTTCTTGCATAAATCCGGATCATGAAGGGATCTGCATTTCTAAAAGATATCTGATTGGAAGTCTCAGATTTGGATCTGAGACTAATTACATTCTGAAAAACAGTATTCACAAAGATATACGCAGGTTGGTGTGAATAAAAGCGCGTATACACACATTTTTAGTGAAGCGAAGTAAAGTATGCATTTTAAGTTGATGAATGTTTAGGGTTGAGTTTGATTCCGCATACTTATTCTGAAGTCTGGGTTATTTCTGTGTTCTGGTCACAGTGTTCTCACTGTTCTAATTGACGTTTGGGTTAAGTTTATTATTGATATGTATGATGAGTTGAGTTGAATTTGTGGGATCCAGTATGAAAATTGATGAAACGTGGTCTGCATTAGTTTTGAGGGTTGAAGCCTTCAATATGGAAGTAGAAGCTTCCTGCCAGAAGAAGCTGGTGTTCTCATCAGGGGGTTGAAGCTCCCTTCCAAGAGTGGCTAGTAAACAAGAAGAAAGGGGGTTGTAGCTCCCTTCCAATAGTAGCTGGAGAACAAGAGAAGGTAGCAGCCTTCTATAGGTAGTTGTCTGCGTACTGATATAAGTTTGCATCAGTAAAATATTGTAAGCAGTTTTCCATATAATAAATATTGAAGACAAAGATGACAGCAGCGGTGGTTTTCTCCCGAATTGGGTTTCCACCTAAAATATTGGTGTTCATGTGTGATTCTCTTGTGATTATTATCTTGCTGTTACTTCTCATACTTACTGCTTAACTAACATATGCATAACTGATAAGCTGAGTTAAACATTTTTTCTGAAATTTTTCTAACAATTCAATCATATCTGTATACGCAAGTTTCTTTTGGCATATGCGCGTGTATACGCGAGTTGGGTTCATTAAAGTCGCGTATGGTATTCTGCAAAGAAAATTTTTAAGTTATAAGAAAACTCTAAATATTGATTCACCCTCCCCCATCTCTCAGTATTTTTCCCAACACTAGATACTGTATTTTTGACTCACTTCCAGTTACCCATACGATATGAAACTGGAATGGAACTCTTGACCAATTTCAAACAGAATAATTCTACTCACTTTTCTGATCATATTCATGAGTGGTGTTAATGTCGTCGAATGTTTAATACCTTTGTTCCCGATCAGCTACTTGCTAAGTTGTTCATAAAGTCCCTATTACCATATATAACTGAGGATGTGGCTAAGAGTGGCATCATCACTAAAGAGCAGGTTATTTCTCATGCCCAATATTTAGACTTGATTTATACTCAATCCGGCATGCTCTATGAAAAAATTCATAATGTGCCACGATCTAATTTTACTGTTCCTCCTCAAGTAAAGGACTCTCATGCCAGAGACGGCTTGATTGGTACTGCAAGAACACATCATACTACTGCAAATGATCTTGCTTCTTCTTCCAAAATTAATGTCGTGTCATTTGACAAAGGCAAAAGTGACATGCAACCCAGAAGTAAGGAAAAAGGGAAAAATAAGAAAAATCAAAATTCTAACTCGCGGGACTGATCATCTGATCAATCGTCTGGACCTAGGAAACCTCGTTATCCATGCATAATCTATAATGAGGAAAATTTTGTTAGGGATTGTCCTCATCACGCTAAATTCTCAAAAATCATTAAGACTTCTCATGCATCAGCTGTGTTGATAGACCCATTTCCAAATCCTGACACAAATTTGGTTGCTACGGATCCAAATTCTAGTTCCCAAGTACTTATGTTATCTTTCAAAAAACCTTTAGCAAATATTTTGGTGTCAACAAGAAATAAATATTATGGTAGTCAAGCCATTGATCAACCTACTACCTCGACTACGAATTTGTCTACAAAATCAATACCACCTACTTCTATTTCTGAATTGACGATTAAGCCACCAAAGGGAGTCGTTCATAAATCGACATATAATCCTCGAGCAAGATCTGCTCAGAACTATAATATAGTTGAAGATTTGGCTCAATCCCCTTCAGCTATGTCGACTCTTGAGGTATTACAAAACTATCCCTCCCAAAAACAGGCTTTATTGTCAGCTATTGGTGGAATTGATCCGACTGATTCTAATCTTGTTTTCTTTAATCATACAGGCTATGTGTCGCAACTACCAGCAGAATTGGCATTCTCCATACAAGTAAATTTTCTCAATCACGTTGTTCATCATACTATTATTGATGAGGGAGGATCTACGTGCATTATGTCTCTAAACTATTGGAAGTCACTTGGCTCGTCGCGTTTATCTTAATCATCAACGACGTTGAAGGCTTTCAATCGACGTACATATAAGCCTTGTGGTATTATTAATAACCTGCATGTTGAAATAGGTGGAAAAATAGTGAATGTTGATGTCGAAGTTGTTGATGGACCACTTGACTACAATATTCTACTTGGAAGGCCATGGGTATATGCTATGACTGCAATTTTTACTACATATTTTATAATGATTGCCTTTCCATATAAAGGTACTATCACAGTCATCAATCAACTATCCTTCTTTGCCTCTACTTCGCAGGTAACTGGAAGTATTTCGTTCGTTCACACACCCAAACTAGCACTTCAGAACATTGGTGTAGGACTTTTAAAGGATTCCACTCTTATGGGAACCTTTGCATTACTGCCGCCTGCAACGTCGGAAGAAATTGCAAGTATAGAGATCTGCTACATGATCTCTTCCACTCCATCTAGCTTAAGGGAGAATACGGGTGATTCTAAAATTGTTACGTTGGATAAGTTTCTATTGCCCAACCCTATTTAGTTGGCATAGCAATCAATCTATCTGGCTTGGGCGGCGAATCCAAAATCAGCGTCGCCAGTTGTTTGGGTTGATCGTTTCTTAGATTTTGGTACTCCTGCTGATCCTTTTTCCTCAATGTTCTTGACAGATGAGAATATTTGGAAGCTTTGATGTTAGAAGGAGAACCATGGGAAGATTATCATCATCGTTCCCATCTTCCTGATTATGAAAAAATCTATCTTAGTGAACTATATCACCCATCAATCAAAAATTTCTTTTCGAATTCTTTACCTATTAATGCAATCGATTCCGAGCGAAATATTTCAAATATTGAAGAAACCATTTCTATCGATATTTCAACCAAACCTGGCGTTGTAGAAAATATTCATGTCGGTGTGTCTTGTTCTCCATCAGAACTTGAATCATATCGCTCTCTATTTCATGAATATCATGATTTATTTGCTTGGTCTTACAAGGAAATTCCAGGCATAGATACTAGTATCGTTGAACACACTATTAATATGTATCATGATGTCAAACCGGTGCGTCAACGCCTTCGTCCTATTCATCCAAAGAAGGCTGCTGCCATCAAAGAAGAAGTTGAGAAAATTTTGCGTGCTAGTTTCATTTACCCTGTTCCACTAACTGAGTGGGTTTCCAACATTGTTCTTGCTCTGAAAAACAAGGAACCATCAGAGTGTGTGTCGATTATCGGGATGTCAATTTTGTTTTTCCAAAAGACAACTATCCTACTCCCTTTATTGACCAGATTATTGATGATTGTGCAGGATTCGAAATCTTTTCGTTCATGGATGGATTTTTTGGCTACAATCAAATCAATATCCACCCAGAGGATCAACATAAGACAACATTCATCTGTCCCTGGGGCACATTCTCTTATAGGAAACTACCATTTGGTTTAAAGAACGTTGGGGCAACTTTTCAGAGAGCAATGGATTATGCTTTCAATGACATCAAGCACATTGTTCAACCTTATCTAGACAATTTATCAGCGCATTCACGAAATCGGACTGATCACCCGATGCATTTGAGAGACATCTTTTTACGCTGTCGACACTACAAAATTTGCCTCAATTCACATAAATGTGTGTTTTGTGTTGGTTCTGGTCGTTTTCTTGGATTTTTCGTCTCAAAAGAAGGAATTCAAATCGACCCATGGAAGGTTCAGGCCATTCTTGATTTGCCTGCGCCATACAATTTTCTTTAGGTACAGGAACTTCAAGGAAAGGCTAACTTCCTAAGGAGGTTCATACCCAACTACGCTGAAATGGCTAAAGGATTTACTAGCCTTTTGAAAAATGGGTTTCCGTTCTATCGGGACCAAGTTGTGCAAGCTTCTTTTGATGTTGTTAAGGATACTCTTTTCCAGGCGTCATTAATGTATCCCCCAAATTATCAAAGTGATTATTTCCTATATATCGTCACGGCTGAAACGACCATTGCTATGGTATTGGTCCAAGTAGAATATGGGGTAGAACATCCAATCTATTATTTGAGTCGTAATCTCAATGATACGAAACTTAAGTATTCATACGTAGAAAAGCTTGCCCTGACAGCTGTTCAAGCTATCCAACGATTTTGCCACTATATCCTACTCTGAAAAAATACTGTCATTTCGGATTGCAACCCCATGACTTATATCTTATCACGTCAATTGCTGGGGGGGGGAATATTCAAAATGGATTTTCATTTTGCAGGAATTTGATTTGGAATTCATCAAATCCAAGTCAAAGAAGTCTTTAGTTTTGGCTGAGCTTCTCTATGACCTTCCCTATGATAGTACTACCACTACGTCAGAACCATCAATTACTGACAAGTCTATGTTTCTGATTGGATCATCTGATCCTTGGTATGGGGATTTCATCATTTATCTCCAAACTCAAAATTTTCGGCCTGATACCTCTCGCTCTGAACAGCAACGTATTCGATCCCAAGCAAAAGATTATCTGATCGTCGGCGATACACTTTATCGTCGCGGTGTCGATACAATTTTAAGAAGGTGCCTCACTCATGAGGAGGCCAAAAAGGTTTTAAATGATTGTCATGCTGGGGCTTGTGGTGGAAATTTGTTTGGATATGCTACCGTGCAGAAGATACTTCGTGTCGGTTACTTTTGGCCTACCATATTTCACGATTGCATTATCGCGGTCAAAATTTGTCATGCGTGCCAGATTTTTTATTGTAAAATCCGCAAACCGCCAGCACCAATGCATCCTGTTGTCTCTGTGGGACCATTTTCGAAATGGGGTATTGACTTCATGACCTGTAACCCTCGTTCGTCCGAGGGGCATGGTTATATTATTGTCGCAGTAGACTATTTTACCAAATGGGCTGAAGCAATGCCTACATTCAACAACACAGGACAGACAGCTACATTTTTTTTCTTTTATCATTTTATTGCACGGTTTGGGGTCCCACATGCTATAGTTACGGATCATGGGAAGTGTTATCACTCAGATTTTCCTTGAAGTTGTGGAAAAGGAAAGTAAATCTGAGGTAACCACAAACCAACCTTTCAAGATATTTAATCTAGCTTCTTTGAGAGGGTGACAGTGGCTCTCTCTTTAAAATTTAGCTTTGTTCTTAGAAAATATTAGGCTAGTTATAAGTCCAAGAGTTTTGTTTGAATTTAAATGGTGGAATCCACCAACTAAGGGCACGATTGAGTATTTCATGCCATTGGGCTATGGAGTCGAAAGGATGGCTTTACTGGATTAAGTTTTTACACAGAAGATGGCTTTGCAAGGCAAGATAGCCAAACAGAGAGCAATTTTGGATATTAAAGTGAATGGAATGGATTTTTAAAGAGATGAAAGGCAATTAAGAATCTTTCAACATGTTTAAACGAGGGAAAGTGAGTGATTACCAATAAAGAGCAATTAAGAATTCTTTACTAAGTAATCAAATGCTTAAACCAGATAAACAAGAGCAATTAAGAATTCATTGTTTATAACCGGTTTAGAAGAAAACATTTAGAATAATAACAATTGAAATCAGAGTACACTTAAGCAATTTCTGATTTAATCATTTTTTGTTAATTATTCAGAAATGAAACACAGTGATATAGTAAACATATATAAAACTTAAAACACAAGATAGAAATGACTTATTGAACTGTAGTCTGACACATGAATCCTGCAAAAAGTCTTGAGCTTCAATTCATCATCAAGCAAGCCACAAAGAAATTTCTCCAAAATCACTTTATTCCAAAAGTCAATGTTATATAAAAGTAGAAGAATCCACCAAAAAAACTTCCAAGAGTGAAGTATTTATACAAATTCTAAACTAAAATATCTTGAAAAAATATCAAGATTGGTTCACAAATCTCTCCAACTATTTTACATAAATAGAACTTAAGTAAATGACACTCAAAATAATGCATCTATTTGGCACTATTTTGTATGGATAGGTGATGAAAAAGAGGAGAATTCGAATTTGATCCAACTCTTAGTTGATGATGAGGCATCCAAGTCACTAACTGCTTCCTTTCTTTGTGCATTCTGCTCCAACAATTCTGCAAACTTGGGGTCCAATGATATCTTTTTATTTCTCAATACGTAATAGATATGTAAAAAGTGAAAGAAATTATTGTGAATTAATATGTTTGTGAGATAAACCTCTTTCAGTTTCCAAAAATTCCTCTCCAGATGTGCACAATAGGCTCTATAAAAATATGTGTAAAACATAGATTTACAGAGTCTGAACAATAGCCTCTAAAGATGTGCATGTATCTCTCATTCTGAAATCACTGTGAAAAACGTGAGATAGGTTTTTGTATATGGGTCCCTTAGGAACAAAAACCTCCTTCAGTTTTGTAAAATGTATTTCTAATTGGCCAAAATATTCTCTGCAAAATGATGCCTTAACAGGAATTTTCTGCAAAATGTGCTTTCCAACATTGTTTAATATTTCCAAAACCATAATAGCTGTTAGAAATGTGAGAGAGGTTTTTGTAGATGGTATTATTAAGAACATAAACCTCCTTCAGTTTTGAAAAATTCATCTTGGATTGATCACAATATTTTCTGCAAAACAATGACTTAAACATGAAATTTCTGCAAAAATGTTCCTTCTTATTGTGTTTTTCATCTTTTCACTTTTTTGTTCTTTTGACTATTTTACTTTCACTTATATAAACTTCAATGTGGCTAGTGAAAGTGTTTTCATATTTTTTTAACCCTTAATATCTTCATGTTTACTTTCACTGTTTACTGTTTACTTTTTACTTTTTACTGCTCTATTTTTTATCTGTCTTCACTTTGTCATGAACTTGTATGTTCTGTTTTGTAACTGTCTTCCCTGCTGTTTATCGTCATGCTAGTTGATTTACTTGACTTGGCCTTCAATCTGATACTCTTCAATCCTGATACTCTTTGACTGTTCTTTACTGTGTCCTTTTACCTTCAATGTGTAGTTTAGGTTTTTACTATCTGTTTCAACAGTAAATCGTTTAATATCCTGTTTCCTTTGCTTGTCTTTCAACTGTATGTTTTATCTTCCATCTCTGTTTGAATAGATTTGATAACACTCTTGGAGTAAACAAGTCTTATGACTAGTATTAAGACTGTTTATCCAAGGATGTGGTCTTCTGATCACATGTAAAACAAAACAAATTGTTAAGAAAGCATTGGTTTGCAAGGGAGGTTGAAAAGGTTTTATTTGATTTTGAGAGGTCTATGGAGTGAATCTAGAATGATTTTTGGGAGGTAAACCATGCTCGAATTGGTTAACAGAGGCTTCAGGTGGCGTAGCTGGGTTACAAAGGGTTTTACTGCACAGTCAGGTGAAAATGAGCAACACTAGGGTGTTTGAACAAGTTGATTAAACAAAATTTGTTATAAAGAGATGAATTTAACGACCGGACCGTGATTTTCAAGAAAGTAATGGTCAAGAAATACAATGGTTGATTTTTGAATTTTGCATGGGAGACTATCTTGTGCACTTAACAATGAAAAAGATGATATGCAATGTGTTTTATTCACAAAGTCAATGGGTGGCGGAATTTTTTATTAATTTATGGGATGACGTCAGCATGTACGGGAGATGAGTCATAGGAGGGTAGGCGGTAAACGGTTTTCATCGCACCGTTTTTTAGGGAAGGCGGTATTGAGCGGATCGGCAACGATTCTACAAAACAAATGACACGTGGCCATGGTACTGTTTTAAAACCGCTGGCAGTTCGCGCGTTAATGCTCGGATCGGGGATGGCCAGCGGAATTAATTACAGCCGTCGATCTTGGGGCGACCGATTGAACGGTGGACGGGACAGGGAGTTGATAGGGTTTTAATGGTGCGGGCCCGACGTGTTTATTTATCAATTAATTTCTTCGGGAGTGTTTTGACTGGTGGGTTGTTTTTGTTTTAAACACGTAAAACATGTTTAAAAGTTTTTCCATATATTTTTTGTTATACAATAATTAAATCAATGCGATTTATTTACCATAGGGGGGCGGGAATAATATTTAAAGTTATATTTTAGCCAAAAGGGGGTATATTGTGGGTTTTTTATTTGAATAAGTGGGACTTAAATACTTTTGGCTAAAAATTATAATACATGGGTTTTTGGGATATTAGATAAAAGAAGTTATATATAATAGGATAAGATCATTTCTATAAGGATTTAATATATAAATTAGAGTTAATATGACAAGGGAACAATGTAAACTCAAAATACTTAAATATAACCAAGAAAGTGAAGTTTCAAAAGTAAATAGCATTATTATACTTTCATCACTTAAACTTAGAATAAAAAGTGATTTTGAGGGCTTTTTATGAAATATTGAAGGATTTTCCTAAGTAAAATTGGATTTTACTTAGGAAAAGATTTTTGAGAAGTGAATGAATGTGATAATGGATGATTTCAAGTACTTAGGTCTTTTCAATTATTGGGCCGAGGGTCCGGTCCCTCCAAAAGTCAAGGAAATGCCTTGAGCCCCTTTAATCTTCAAATACCTTAGTGCTTAGGGAAATTAGTAAAATCTTTGGGGAAAATGAGAGGGAAAATTAATGATTTTGACCTTGCTTTGCTTTGAAATTCTGCCAATGTAGTGTTCTGCCTTTGCACTTGTGATGAAAGTAAATTCTTAACACATTTTAACACCATCATTCATCAAATGAAAATTTGCAACATCATCTACCTACCCTATCTACTTTACTCTACCATTTTTTCTCCTTTATTAGGGTGCACTTAGACTGGCAAACCCTTATCACACTTTTCTTTTTCTTTTACATGGCAAGCCTACCTAAGTATACACTTATTACATCCAAGGGCTCAGATTAAACTGTTGAGCTCCTTTTATTAACTCTACCTATCTACTTATCTGCAAAGATTAAACTGTTTGGCCAGGTATTTATTCTCTATTCTACAACATGAAATTGAAAAATGAATGAGTCAAGTTTAAACAGTTTGAGTCTTCATAAATTGTGGCAAAAGTTTGACAAGCTGCACACAATAGCTTATTACAGAAAATGAAATAGTAGTGGCATTTAGACTTGCACACTTTCCTGGTCTATTTTTGTTTGGGGTTCATTTCTTTCACTTTTTTGACTATTTTATTCTTTTTCACCCTTTGATTTTTCTTTTAGGGTATACCCTCTTTACATTTTTTAAATTTTTTGATTTTTTGAGAATATGGAAAATCTTTGCTGCAAGAAAAGATATGAACATATTACATAGTTCATCAAGTCAATCATGAAATATGACACCTATTGGTATATGAGTCTAACACTGACTCCACTTGGGAATGGCTTTTCTTGGTGAAAAGTCAAGAACAGCAGGGCAGTTGTCCTCATCCATTGACCTTGGTGAACCTGTAAATGTCTTCTGTCTTCTACAAACTGAAATCTGATCTGAAACTAAAACAACACACAAAAATTTTCAAACCAACTTAATGAAAAACTAGCTGAAAATTGAAAACTAAAAAAAAAAATGCTCAAAATTCTGAGCTTATTGGCACTCATCTACCTACTCAATCTACTATTCAACTGCTGGTTAGGCAAAATGAAATAGCCAATGCAACCATTCAAGCATTATGTACTTTGATAGATTTTGTTGCATTTTCTTGTTGATTATCAAAACTGTACTTCTGCCACCTATTAGAAACTTGTCCACAAATGAGAGGATAAGAAAACACTTGATTTCCTTTGTTGACTCTAGAAACTGTACAAAAGGATCTTCCAAAATATATACACTAATGTTTAACTAATCTGAACAACTGTACATCTGTTCTGGATGGCCTCCATACCATGATTACGAAATGTTATTTTCATCTTTATCTCCTTGTAAACTTTCAGATAAGATTTGTGATGATATTCCTACTGATTGTAATGTTTGAGTGTTGAATCCTTTATCATCTTGATTCTGAAAATCATAGTTAGTTAATAGAGGAATGCTTTCAATGCCTTCAATATTCAACATATCTGCTATTGGATCCTGAAAATCTTGGGAAAATTGCTGGAACCTATGACATATAAAATTCCATGGGACTTCATAAACTTCAACAATTTTCCCATTCTTTTCTTTAAATATGTTATACCACATTTCCTTTAAAAGATGAAATGGTTCAAAAAATAGTGGTATGGAACTTTCTTGTGTCATTTGATCATTTATTTCAATAGGAACTGATAACTGCAATTGTGAAACTAAAAAATCTTGATCAATAGTTTCATTATCTTCTTTGTTGTCAATCACAATTCCTAAAGATTGCTGATTATTGATGGCATGATAGTTGTCTCTAATGAACTGAAATGAAGCAAAACAAAGAGGTAAAGAACCTTCACTTATTTCCACATTTTCTGCTCTTTCTTCCTCACTCTCATGGTTTATCTGTATTGGTTGATCACTGTCTTCAATCTGCTGAAACTGAGTTTCTTCATCCCAAAAACTAGCTTCTGATTGCTCTATAAAGTTAGCTTGAGTTTGGAGAACATAGCTATCATCATAATGGTCATACTTAGGCAAATCATCAAAAGAAGGAATGTCACCAAACATACACATTAGATCAACAAATTCCTCTTCTTCATATTGATCTGTAAATTCATTTTCTGATCTATGATAATTGGAATTAGCAGGAATTTGTTCATGGCTATCAACCTCTTCTATTTCTTCATGGTGATTTTGAATAAAAAAATCATCTTTCATAGTGATCTCATGTGTTCTTTCATCTAGTTTTCTTACCAAAAGGTTGAGTTTTACCTCTGTAATGTTTTTCTTTTCCTCTTCTTCTTCTTTCAACTTTTCCTGTTTGATTTGGAGATTAACTTCCACATCAATTGCACTGTTCTGCATCTGTACAAGTGTTTTTGGATCTCTTTCTCTTAATCGAAATTCTATTTCTGGATCAAAGGCACTTGGATAATGCAAGAGAGATGAATCATGAGGAGGTCTAATATTTTCTGGCATTGAATAATAAACTTGATTAAATCTGTCAGAAAATTGTTGTATTGTTTCATTTGAATGTCTTTTTAATTGATTATATTCTTCCATGATCACAAAATGATTAACTTTGATTATCCATCTATCAAGGAAAATTTTGATAAACTGTTGGAAATTTGAGATGCTAGCATTAGGTAGATTTTTGAACCAATTCTTTATTCTATTTTGCAAAGAAAGAGAAAAAATTCTGATTTTAACATCATCTTCATCAATCTCAAATAAATCCAAATAATTCTCAAAACCTTGAATATGTTTTTGGGCAGTGATACCATTCTCTCCATCAAATCTAGGAATATATTTGTAGTATTTTTTAGGAAAATCATGGAGTATATGAGGTAAAATAAGGGGTTTATATCTATCTGGAACTTTATATGGTACAGGGATATGTACAGGGATTGTAAGATCAGTCTTGATTATTTGAGGCTTCTTAATTGGAAAATGATCATCATTAGATTCATAAGAAAGCTGCTCAAAGAGATTAGGAGAATTATTACTTACAAACTTCAAAGGAAAATAACTAAAAACTAATCTAATATCTTCTATAAAATACAATATACATTGAAAAAATTTCTTAATGAGAAAGAACATAATGTCTTGGATTAAGATCCAAGTTGAAAGGCTGATCTTTCCATATTGTTCTTTGAGGTTCATTCCTCCAGTGGAGTCTTGATTGTGAAATTGATTTGGAGTCGCCAGGTGGATGATTTTAACCTTTGTGTGTCTGATCACTGTCCACCATCATAGATCAGATCTGAACCTGTAAACAATTTTGAAGAAAAATTTAGTTCTTCAGGAAACCAAACTTTGAGTATTTTATGATTATTTTGTTTTTTAATGAATTTTCAAAACAACTTCTATAATTTCTTTAAGAGGTTTCAGATATAGGATTTAAATTTTCTTAAAGATTTATTGAACTAGAGAAACTGATGAAATGTTTGAAACCAAAGTTCAGTCTATAAACTAGATCGGAGATTGACTGAAGTAGCGTTTATTTACTATGCAATTGCAGAGCAAAAGCATTTCAAAGGCTACCTGGCTAATCTTCAAGCTCCGTTTGTAGTTTATAAATCAAACAATAGTAACAATAAAATGATTCATATCCCCAGTATGCTCGCCACTATGTTATCACTCAGATTTTCCTTGAAGTTGTGGAAAAGGAAAGTAAATCTGAGGTAACCACAAACCAACCTTCAGATACAGAATCTAGCCAATCTGTATCCAGAGAGGGCTCTCTCTTTAAAATTTAGCTTTGTTCTTAGAAAATATTAGGCTAGTTATAAGTCCAAGAGTTTTGTTTGAATTTAAATGGTGGAATCCACCAACTAAGGGCACGATTGAGTATTTCAGGCCATTGGGCTATGGAGTCGAAAGGATGGCTTTACTGGATTAAGTTTTTACACAAAAGATGGCTTTGCAGGGCAAGATAGCCAAACAGAGAGAAATTTTGGATATTAAAGTGAATGGAATGGATTTTTAAAGAGATGAAAGGAAATTAAGAATCTTTCAACATGTTTAAACGAGGGAAAGTGAGTGATTACCAATAAAGAGCAATTAAGAATTCTTTACTAAGTAATCAAATGCTTAAACCAGAGAAACAAGAGCAATTAAAAATTCATTATTTATAACCGGTTTAGAAGAAAACATTTAGAATAATAACAATTGAAATCAGAGTACACTTAAGCAATTTCTGATTTAATCCTTTTTTGTTAATTATTCAGAAATGAAACACAGTGATATAGTAAACATATATAAAACTTAAAACACAGGATAGAAATGACTTATTGAACTGTAGTCTGACACATGAATCCTGCAAAAAGTCTTGAGCTTCAATTCATCATCCAACAAGCCACAAAGAAATTTCTCCAAAATTCAATGTTACAGCAAAGTAGAAGAATCCACCCTCAATACTCCAATTGAGGGAGTATTTATACAAATTCTAAACTAAAATATCTTGAAAAAATATCAAAATTGGTTCACAAATCTCTCCAACTATTTTACATAAATAGAACTTAAGTAAAGGATACTCAAACTAATGCATCTATTTGGCACTATTTTTGATGTATAGGTGATGACAAAGAGGAGAATTCGAATTTGATCCAACTCTTAGTTGATGATGAGGCATCCAAGTCACTAACTGCTTCCTTTCTTTGTGCAATTCTGCTCCAACAATTCTGCAAACTTGGGGTCCAATGATATATTTTTATTTCTCAATCCGTAATAGATATGTAAAAAGTGAAAGAGGTTATTGTAGATAAATATGTTGGTGAGATAAACCTCTTTCAGTTTCCCAAAATTCCTCTCCAGCTGTACATAATATTCTCTGTAAAAAATATGTGTAAAACAGAGTTTTACAGATTCTGAAAAATAGCCTCTAAATATGTGCATGTATCTCTCATTCTGAAATCACTGTGCAAAAAGTGAGATAGGTTTTTGTAGATGGGTCCCTTAGGAACAAAAACCTCCTTCAGTTTTGTAAAATGTATTTCTAATTGGCCAAAATATTCTCTGCAAAATGATGACTTGACTGTAATTTTCTGCAAAAAGTGCTTTCCAACTTTGTTTAATATTTCCAAAACCATAATAGCTGTTAGAAAAGTGAGAGAGGTTTTTGTATATGGTCCTCTTAAGAACATAAACCTCCTTCAGTTTTGAAAAATTCATCTTGGATTGATCACAATAGTTTCTGCAAAACAATGACTAAAACATTAAATTTCTGCAAAAATGTTCCTTCTTGTTGTGTTTTTCATCTTTTCACTTTTTTGTTCTTTTGACTGTTTCACTTTCACTTTAGACAAACTTCATTATGGCTGGTGAAAGTGTTTTCATATTTGTTTAACCCTTAATATCTTCATGTTTACTTTCACTGTTTACTGTTTACTTTTTACTTTTTACCGCTCTATTTTTTATCTGTCTTCACTTTGTCATGAACTTGTATGTTCTGTTTTGTAACTGTTTTTCATGCTATTTATATTCATGCTAGCTGATTTACTTGACTTGGTCTTCAATCTGATACTCTTTAATCCTGATACTCTTTGATTGTTCTTTACTGTGTCCTTTTACCTTCAATGTGTAGTTTAGGTTTTTACTGTCTGTTTCAACAGTAAATCGTTTAATATCCCGTTTCCTTTGCTTGTCTTTCAACTGTATGTTTTATCTTCCATCTCTGTTTGAATAGATTTGATAACAATCTTGGAGTAAACAAGTCTTATGACTAGTATTAAGACTGTTTATCCAAGGATGTGGTCTTCTGATCACCTGTAAAACAAAACAAATTGTTAAGAAAGCATTGGTTTGCATGGGAGGTCGAAAAATGTTTCATTTGATTTTGAGAGGTCTGTGGAGTGAATCTAGAATGATTTTTGAGAGGTAAACCATGTTCGAATTGGTTAATAGAGGCTTTAGGTGGCGCAACTGGGTTACAAAGGGTTTTACTGCACAATCAGGTGAAAATGAGCAACACTAGGGTGTTTGAACAGTGATTAAACAGGTACTGGTTATAGCAGATGAATTCTTGAACACTGGACTGTGATTTTCTTCAGCAAAGTAACGGTCAACAGTCTACAATGGTTGATTTTTGAATTTTTCATGGGATACTGTCTTGTGCACGGAACAATGAAAAAGACGCATACGCAATGTGTTTTATTTACAAAGTCGAAAGGCTGGCGGGTTTTAATTATTTATTCATGGGATGACATCAGCACGTACGGGAGATGAGTCACAGGGGAGAGGTGGTAAGCGGTTTATTCCGCACCACTTTTGAGGGAAGGCGGTATTGAGCAGATGGGCAGCGATTCCACCGAACGAATGACACGTGGTTAGGGTACTGTTTGAAAACCACCGACATTTCGCGCGTTAATGCTCGAATCGGGGATGGCAAGCGGAATTAACGACAGCCGTCGATCTTGGAGCGACCGATCGAACGGTGGACAGGACAGGGAGTTGATAGGGTTTTAATGGTGCGGACCCAACGTGTTTATTTATCAATTAATTGCTTCGGGAGTGTTTTGATTGGTGGGTTGTTTTTGTTTTAAACACGTAAAACATGTTTAAAAGTTTTTCCATATATTTTTTATTATACAGTAATTAAATCAATGCGATTTATTTACCATAGGGGGGCGGGAATAATATTTAAAGTTATATTTTAGCCAAAAGGGGGTATATTGTGGGTTTTTTATTTGAATATGGGACTTAAATACTTTTGGCTAAAAATTATAATACATGGGTTTTTGGGATATTAGATAAAAGGAGTTATATATAATAGGATAAGATCATTTCTATAAGGATTTAATATATAAATTAGAGTTAATATGACAAGGGAACAATGTAAACTCAAAATACTTAAATATAACCAAGAAAGTGAAGTTTCAAAAGTAAATGGCATTATTATACTTTCATCACTTAGACTTAGAATAAAAGTGATTTTGAGGGCTTTTCATGAAATATTGAAGGATTTTCCTAAGTAAAATGGGATTTTACTTAGGAAAAGATTTTTGAAAGATGAATGAATGTGATAATGGATAATTTCAAGTACTTAGGTCTTTTCAATTATTGGGCCGAGGGTCCGGTCCCTCCAAAAGTCAAGGAAATGCCTTGAGCCCCTTTAATCTTCAAATACCTTAGTGCTTAGGGAAATTAGTAAAATCTTTGGGGAAAATGAGAGGGGAAATTAATGATTTTGACCTTGCTTTTCTTTGAAATTCTGCCAATGTAGTGTTCTGCCTTTGCACTTGTGATGAAAGTAAATTCTTAACACATTTTAACACCATCATTCATCACATGAAAATTTGCAACATCATCTACCTACCCTATCTACTTTACTCTACCATTTTTTCTCCTTTATTAGGGTGCACTTAGACTGGCAAACCCTTATCACACTTTTCTTTTTATTTTACATGACAAGCCTACCTAAGTCTACACTTATTACATCCAAGGGCTCAGATTAAACTGTTGAGCTCCTTTTATTAACTCTACCTATCTACTTATCTGCCAAGATTAAACTGTTTGGCCAGATATTTATTCTCTATTCTACAACATGAAATTGAAAAATGAATGAGTCAAGTTTAAACAGTTTGAGTCTTCATAAATTGTGGCAAAAGTTTGACAAGCTGCACACAATAGCTTATTACAGAAAATGAAATAGTAGTGGCATTTAGACTTGCACACTTTCCTGGTCTATTTTTGTTTGGGGTTCATTTCTTTCACTTTTTTGACCATTTTATTCTTTTCACCCTTTGATTATTCTTTTAGGGTATACCCTCTTTACATTTTTTAAATTTTTTGATTTTTTGAGAATATGGAAAACCTTTGCAACAAGAAAAAGGTTTGAACATATTGCATAGTTCATCAAGTCAATCATGAAAAATGACACCTATTGGTATAGGAGTCTAACACTGGCTCCACTTGGGGATGGCTTTTCCTGGTGAAAAGTCAAGAACAGCAGGTCAATTGTCCCCATCCATTGACCTTGGTGAACCAGTAAATGTCTTCTGTCTCCTGCAAACTGAAATCTAATCTGAAACTAAAACAACACACAAAAATTTTCAAACCAACTTAATGAAAAATTAGCTGAAAATTGAAAACTAAAAAAAATGCTCAAAATTCTGAGCTTAGTAGCACTCATCTACCTACTCAATCTACTGTTCAACTGCTAGTTAGGTAAAATGAAATAGCCAATGCAACCATTCAAGCATTATGTACTTTGATAGATTTTGTTGCATTTTCTTGTTGATTATCAAAATTGTACTTCTGCAACCTATTAGAAAGTTGTCAACAAATGAGAGGATAAGAAAACACTTGATTTCCTTTGTTGACTCTAGAAACTGTACAAAAGGATCTTCCAAAATATATACACTGATGTTTAACTGATCTGAACAACTGTACATCTGTTCTGGATGGCCTCCATACCATGAATACGAAATGTTATTTTCATCTTTATCTCCCTGTAAACTTTCAGATAAGATTTGTGATGATATTCCTACTGATTGTAATGTTTGAGTGTTGAATCCTTTATCATCTTGATTCTGAAAATCATAGTTAGTTAATAGAGGAATTCTTTGAATGCCTTCAATATTCAACATATCTGCTATTGGATCCTAAAAAACTTGGGAAAACGACTGCAACCTATAGCATATAGGTTTCCATGAGACTTCATAAACTTCACCAAGTTTCTCATCCTTTTCATTAAATATGTTATACCACATTTCCTTTAAAAGCTGAAATGGTTCAAAAAATAGTGGTATGGAACTTTCTTGTGTCATTTGATCATTTATTTCAATGGGAATTGATAACTGCAATTGTGAAACTGAAAAATCTTGATCAATAGTTTCATTATCTTCTTTGTTGTCAATCACAATTCCTAAAGATTGTTGATTATTGATGGCATGATAGTTGTCTCTAATGAACTGAAATGAAGCAAAACAAAGAGGTAAAGAACCTTCACTTATTTCCACATTTTCTACTTTTTCTTCCTCACTCTCATGGTTTATCTGTATTAGTTGATCACTGTCTTCAATCTGCTGAAACTGAGTTTCTTCATCCCACAAACTAGCTTCTGATTGCTCTATAAAGTTAGCTTGAGTTTGGAGAACATAACTATCATCATAATGATCATATTTAGGCAAATCATCAAAAGAAGGAATGCCATCAAACATACACATTAGATCAACAAATTCTTCTTCCTCATATTGATTTGTAAATTCATTTTTTGATCTATGATAATTGGAATTAGCAGGAATTTGTTCATGGCTATCAACCTATTATATTTCTTCATGGTGATTTTGAATAAAAAAATTCATCTTTCATAGTGATCTCATGTGTTCTTTCATCTAGTTTTCTTACCAAAAGGTTGAGTTTTACCTCTGTAATGTTTTTCTTTTCCTCTTCTTCTGCTTTCAACTTTTCTTGTTTGATTTGGAGATTAACTTCCACGTCAACTGCAATGTTCTGCATCTGTACAAGTGTTTTTGGATCTCTTTCTCTTAATCGAAATTCTATTTCTTGATCAAAGGCACTTGGATAATGCAAGAGAGCTGAATCATGAGGAGGTCTAATATTTTATGGCAATGAATAATAAACTTGATTAAATCTGTCAGAAAATTGTTGTATTGTTTCATTTGAATGTCTTTTTAATTGATTATATTCTTCCATGATCACAAAATGATTAACTTTGATTATCCATCTATCAAGGAAAAGTTTGATAAACTGTTGGAAATTTGAGATGCTAGCATTAGGCAGATTTTTGAACCAATTCTTTATTCTATTTTGCAAAGAAAGAGCAAAAAGTCTGATTTTAACATCATCTTCATCAATCTCAAATAAATCCAAATAATTCTCAAAACCTTGAATATGTTTTTGGGTAGTGATACCATTCTCTCCATCAAATCTAGGAAGATACTTGTAGTATTTTTTAGGAAAATCATGGAGTATAGGAGGTAAAATAAGGGGCTTATATCTATCTGGAACTTTATATGGCACAGGGATATGTACAGGGATTGCAAGATCAGTCTTGATTATTTGAGGTTTCTTAATTGGAAAATGGTCATCATTAGATTCATAAGAAAGCCGCTCAAAGAGATTAGGAGAATTATTACTTACAATCTTCAAAGGAAAATAACTAAAAACTAATCTAAGATCTTCTATAAAATACAATATACATTGAAAAAATTTCTTAATGAGAAAGAACATAATGTCTTGGATTAAGATCCAAGTTGAAAGCCCGATCTTTCCATATTGTTCTTTGAGGTTCATTCCTCCAGTGGAGTCTTGATTGTGAAATTGATTTGGAGTCGCCAGGTGGATGATTTTAACCTTTGTGTGTCTGATCACTGTCCACCATCATAGATTAGATCTGAACCTGTAAAACAATTTTGAAGAAAAAGTTAGTTCTTCAGGAAACCAAACTTTGAGTATTTTATGATTATTTTGTTTTTTAATGAATTTTCAAAATAACTTCTATAATTTCTTTAAGAGGTTTCAGATATGAGATTTAACCTTTCTTAAAGACTTATTTGACAAGAGGAACTAATCAAGTATTTGAAACCAAAGTTCAGTTCATAAACTAGACCGGAGATAGACTGAAGCAGCATTTATTTACTTTTGCAATTGCAAAGCAAGAGAAATTTCAAAGGCTACCTGGCTAACTTCAGGCTCCGTCTGTAGTTTATAAGGAAAACAATAGTAACAATAAATTTGTTCAGATCCCCAACGGAGTCGCCACTATGTTATCACTCAGATTTTCCTTGAAGTTGTGGAAAAGGAAATTAAATCCGAGGTAACCACAAACCAACCTTCAAATAAAAAATCTAGCCAATCTGTATCTAGAGAGGGCTCTCTCTTTAAAATTTAGCTTTGTTCTTAGAAAATATTAGGCTAGTTATAAGTCCAAGAGTTTTGTTTGAATTTAAATGGTGGAATTCGCCAACTAAGGGCACGATTGAGTATTTCAGGTCATTGGGCTATGGAGTCGAAAGGATGGTTTTACTGGATTAATTTTTTACACAAAAGATGGTTTTGCAGGGCAAGGTAGCCAAACAAAGAGCAATTTTGGATATTAAAGTGAATGGAATGGATTTTTAAAGAGATGAAAGGCAATTAAGAATCTTTCAACATGTTCAAAGAAAGAAAGTGAATGATTACAAATAAAGATCAATTAAGAATTCTACACTTATTACATCCAAGGGCTCAGATTAAACTGTTGAGCTCCTTTTATTAACTCTACCTATCTACTTATCTGCCAAGATTAAACTATTTGGCCAGGTATTTATTCTCTATTCTACAACATGAAATTGAAAAATGAATGAGTCAAGTTTAAACAATTTGACTCTTCATAAATTGTGGCAAAAGTTTGACAAGCTGCACACAATAGCTTATTACAAAAAATGAAATAGTAGTGGCATTTAGACTTGCACACTTTCCTGGTCTATTTTTGTTTGGGGTTCATTTCTTTCACTTTTTTGACCATTTTATTCTTTTTCACCCTTTGATTTTTCTTTTAAGGTATACCCTCTTTACTTTTTTTAAATTTTTTGATTTTTTGAGAATATGGAAAATCTTTGCAACAAGAAAATATATGAACATATTACATAGTTCATCAATTCAATCATGAAATATGACACCTATTGGTATAGGAGTCTAACAGGAAGCATTTTTTCAACCACATGATGGCTGAATTGACTGCCAAGTTAGGATTGTCACATGATAATTCTACTTCTTATTATCCACAATCGAATGGAAAAGTTGAGGCTATCAACAATATTCTTAAACGTATGCTTCAACGAATGATAGGAGTTCGTAAAAGAAACTGGCATTTTATCTTGTACTTGGCCTTGTAGGCGTATCGAACCTCGGTGAGAAACGCAACTGGATTTACTCCTTTTCAATTGGTGTATGGTCTGGAAGCTATCTTTCCTATCCAATGTGAAATACTATTGTTAAAACTCGTAATTGACTTGTTACCTAACACCTCAGAAGAAGAAGTGTGTCTTTTTAACCTCATCCATCTTGATGAAATGTGTCGTGAAGCCCAATTGGCCAACTAAGTGCATAAGAGACGTATAAAGGTGCAATACGACAAAAATGTCCAAACCCGCATTTTCTCAGAGGGTGACTTGGTCCTTTTTTATGATCAAGAAGCTAATGTAATAGGTACAGGAAAATTTGAGCCATTATGGCATGGCCCCTATATTGTCAAAAGATTTCTTGCTAAGGGTGCCTATGATTTGGTAGATTATGATGGGATTCCATTGGCACAGCCCAGAAATGGGTTGTATCTGAAACGTTACTATGCTTAATCATGAGCGTAGTAATATTTTTGTATTATATTGTATATATATGTTGTTGATTTGCATTCACTATATTAATTTGTTTTTAGAGTTTTCTTGACGTTAGTAATCCACTTTACATTTTATTGCAGATGTCTGAATCTTCGGAACCTTTTTTTGGATATGCTGATGGTGCTAGTCATAGTACGTAGAATCTATCCTCTATAGCATAGGTCATTTTCGCTCTGAACAACGAGTTAGTGAGTTTTCAAGGGATTTGTATTTGTAGATCGACGAAAAATATCGCTGAGTATAGCGCGTTGATCTAACTTCTCTCTAATTCCATTTCATTTGGTATTAACCGCATTATCATAAGGTTAGACTCACAACTTGTGGTATTACAACTTACTAGTGTATATACTGTTAGAAATCCAACACTGCATCATTTGTTCCTAAGAGTTTGACTTTTAGAAGACACTTTGATTTTATTCAATATCAACACATTTCCAGAAATTTGAACACATTAACTGATTCATTGGCTAATCAAGTTTTAGATAGACATTTGCAACACATGTAAGTAAAAACATTCACATCATTAAATAGGATTGCACAATAAACATAGGAAAACACTGAAATCATATAGATAGATAGTTATAGGTTTTTACAAAAAAAATTTCCCAAGACACATTGGTCATCTGACCTCAAAATGTATGCAAAAATGTCAAAAGTAAACTAGTGGTTTTCATAGTAACATGTTATAGATCTAGCTATCATACACAGTAACCACATCCAACGGTTAGGAACCCCAATAGTGTGGCGCTGCATTCGCATGGGCAACTCTTTGATCCGACAATCCGGAATCCCAAAGGTCAACCCCTCTATGTGCTGTCAAAGCTCAGATAGAGTCTCAGCCATATCAAGATCCTGAAGGACTACTCTCCCGACAACCCTCTCTGTTGGCACATCTACTTCACGCTCTGGTTCCTCCATCGGTTGAACTCGACCAACATCTACATTACATAAAAAATTTAGTTTAGTCTTGGGAAAACATCAAAATACAAAAACATTGTATAAACCTTAGGAAAATCAAAAACATGGTTAAAATATTCTTACCTATTGCACCCCACTAAGCACCTTCTGGTAATGCTAAATCTAAATTTCCTCGAAAATCAACGCCTATGTATGCATACTCATCAATGGTGATGATCTGTTGCCTGAACCAGGCAAAGAACGCAATCGAGAACACAATGGTCGATTGGCCTTCTTGCCAACCCATTATTTCTACCCTTCTCTTCATCCTTGGATCTCAAGGATTAGATATATCCAGTGTCACATGTTTTGGTTGCATCAGTGGAATCTGTTCTAAGGAAAACGATATGAGGATCGAACCATAACTGAAATTCTTCTTCCTTCCTCATTTTGCTTTGTTTAGTTGTTCCTTTATCTGAGAAAGTACAGCTTCAGACCATTTGAATACTATTGGCTCCATACACTCAAGCGCATACTACACATACGATCTATTTGCTACATGTAGTGTAATGGTGCCAACAAGTTTTGTGATCGTGAAAAGGATAGTTCTCAAAGGAAAATATTTAACATCCCGGATGTTTATTTTTCCATCTTTGCTTGGCTCTACCGCTGGATAGCAATGCTACAGAACATAATCTCTGACAATCTCTCCTCTAAGAGTAGACCCTGAGAGTGAAATAGGCAAGCCTCTCCTTGACAAACCTGTGATAAAATATACATCCTCAACTATTACGGGAACCACTTGGTTCTTAATATGAAATGCCTCGATAGCTGGATCCCATTCTCGAACTAAGAACTCCAAGAGTTTTATTTGTTGTCTCATCCCTGACAATCAGAAGTACTTTAGCAGTCTGCATTCTCTTAGGGCTCTTACTGTGCCCGGATCATTTAGGGAAATCATATCATGTTCTTCATGTTCTCTTTCCCTCCATGTAATTTTCATTATAATCTGATGGAAGCCTAAAATACAACCATAAGAACCATTAGATTCCATTCAATACAAAAAATTGGGCAAATTATGGGCATAAAGCAAAAAACAAAAATGTAGATTGTGCCCAACGCAGGCTCTAACAAGATACAGTGCATTTTGTATGCAAGTAGCCTTCAATTTAGCTGCTATGCAATGCACTTTTCAACATCCAAGGGTGCGTTACCCTCTTTTGGAGCAGAATTTACCCTAGGTACCCCAAAACCCTAACAATTTGCAGAAATTGGAAATGAATTGATTATTGAAGGAAAGAGGAGGTTCATGGCACTAAACTGGATCAAACGGCAATGAAATCCATCCACAGAAATGATCGCAATCAGCAGCTGAAGTTCGGGGGAAAAATCAGGTTCAGAGCTCCAAAATGAAAATGGTAACTATGGAATGGTAAATATGAATAGTAAAACTACTTTTTAATAGTCATTTAATTATTTTCAAGTTAAATTTATTGCTATGAATATAGTTTTATTATGTTTTTTATCATGAAATAGGTATTTTTAATCCATTTGATGTTGTTCTGAACAGGATCTACAACTGATGAACAAATTAGTCGTGCAGATTTATTTTAAAGAATGATTTGACCACAAAGCATACTTTTTCTCCTTATTTTTTGAGCTTTGTTAAAAACAAAAAAGGATTTGAAGCGCACCTTTATCTCTTTTTCGAGCTTCGATAACAGCGAAAAAGGAACCCCTGGAGTCTTCTTTCAGCTCTTTTCAGACTCCGATAATGTGAAAATATTGCCGAGCACTTATCTTTTCGAGCTTGTAAAAGTAAATGAATTGATATCTACTCAGTATAAGCTTAACCCTTTTCCAGACTGAGATATATTATTTACGAAAAAGGAATACCTAGGTTAAACATGACCAAAGAGGTTCTCTCATATATTATTTTACACTTTTTCAGATCTCGGCGGAAACTTTACGAAAAATCACTTATGGAGTTTTCTTTCGTCCTCCTTTTCAAACTCTCTAAATATGAAAATGACTGGGCTCTCACTGTCATTAGGCTCGTTAAAACATAAAATAGCAACAGGCTTGTCAATCATGGCAAGAATCGAGTTTCATTCATTGCTAGACTCGTTAAATTATTAAATAGCGATACTTTATTCGCCCGAAGGGTTGAATTATAGATCAAGAAAATGTTATCCTCCTCAATCTTGTTAAAAAATAAAGAGGTACTGGTCGAAAAATGACAGGGGAAAATTTGAGAAAGTAAGCAAGAACTTTTACGGTAGCAGGTCGCTCTTGAACATGACACTTCACTCCATCATCATGATTGTTTGGGTTGGGTAATCTTCTTGACGGTTCATTCATACCTATGGTTCATCATACCTTCACTTCGGTTTTGGGTCAATGCTGCCAACTCATCTCAGTGTCGCCGATATGTTCAAGAGAAGTCATCTAGTGAATACTCATAAACCTTCATTCTCATGAACGTCATCCCTAAATTTTGCTATATCAAGTCCTACCTTTGTCTCTGAAATCAGTAACTCTCATTTCGCAATAAGGTGACTTCCTTTCAACGACAAATCATTATCCAAGAATTTTACTCAGAAATATCAAATTCCAATACCATGAGGCTTGTTACAGCATCGACAAGATCCTCGCTTCCAGAATTTTGACCGAAATATTTTTTTTGGCGTTCGACATCAAATCATCTATTCATGCCTTACTAAATGTACTATAGTACCTTGAGCTCCATTGACATCAATGGTGGTTCTCTCATGTTTGTTAACAACTTACATTATTCGCTGGTAATCAAACGATGTTGTACCATGTTCGGCTACAAATCATATATTCGCATGGCTAGACTTATACCCGAATGATCGAGTGAACCAAATAAGAAGACCCTGAATCTAGTTTCAGCCATCCGAGCTATGATTTCATTATTGTTTTACACATCATATGTATCGTGACCTTACATACAGATCGTCATCTGAACATGGGCCTATATCTATAGGCATGTCTGTATTGGGCAACATTCCAATGTATACGACTTTTTGAATTATGTACATGTTATTAGATTGTTTATGTGCTGAACATGGGAATGCCTACCCTCAGCAATTTGTGATCAAAGAGGATATATCATGATGTAATGTATTGTAATATTGATGCAGGTCGCCACTCCACTTCATCTCCAACCCATCACAGTGTAAAGCATCTCAATCAAAATGTTGTTATTATTATTCTGACTTCATGCTTTAGGGGGAAATTGTTATAGGTCAATTTGGGCACCATTCTCAATGACTTAGTTAACTGAAAATCATCTCCAAGACCAATGAATAGGGTCTATCATCCCCTATCATTTCATTTGTTACATGCCCTAAGACAAAGAACAATACAAATCATACATGACTTCCATTTGTAAAGGTTTCCAAGATTTTAAGTTTATTATATATCATATGAGAGCTCACCGATGCTGCCTCTTAAGGGACTAAGTGCATTTCATATGTAGGTAGCCCCATTCAAGGCTGCTTTGCAAAGCACTTCCCAACATTATAGGGTGTGTTGGTCACATTGGGAGCGAAATTTTCATTGTTCCGGAATCTCCACTTAGCCATTGCCTTCTTAAAGAGTTCACATGTGTCGAAACTCGAATCCATGTGTCCATTTGACATCAACAATATTGGGAACATGCCTTGCCTATTATTAGAAATTCATTGATTGAAAAAATACCTTCAGCTCCTCTATAAATTGAGCACGGATCCTAGTGCTTGGTAAGGAAGAATTTGAGTAAATAAATGCTGGTGGAATTTCAATTGAGGAGTTGGTTTGTGTAACATGTTGCTGGAGAGATCTACATTGTGATGAGGCTGGGATGTTGTTGGAGATGGTCACTTCAAATAAATCACGGGGTTGTAACCTCCCCTTATATCCATTAATAAATATTACTGCTTACTTTTCCCTATATGCATCTATATAAGCTTTGATTTTCCATATTATGAGTTCTTAATTGATGTATATGGTTTATGTTTCATTGATTTAGCTAAATAACTTGAATAGACATCTGTATTATTTCTATCTCTTGTTGTTTAGTGTTCATTCTTGCAGGAAATATTTTGCGCATCTGCCTAGAATTTGAAGCTACAGTAAGAGCGACAGAAGGAGGCTTGGAAGCGCTTGGACTCCAAGTAATCTTCTTTATCCATTCTATGTGTATGTTCATAGTTAGGAAAAGTAGTCGTAAATTATTTAACCTATTGTTCTAGATAAGCACCTGTCTAGGGAATAATGTTTTATCCGTAATACATAATTCCACATAACAGTGATGTCCTAAAAAAATCCCTTCCAAAAACATCATGAAACATTTTGCATGAATTAGTGAGAGGTTTTCTTCTTTACATCTTTTAAGAACCTTTTCCAAGTTTTCTAAATCTTCTTCAAATGTATTACCATAAACTGTAAATTCATCCATATACACTTCTACACAGATCAGAAAAAATTCCTAGTAATGCCTTTTGGAATGTTTCAGGTGAATTGCACAATCCAAAAGGAAGTACTTGGTAGGCATAAGTTCCCCATGGACAGGTAAATGTGGTTTTATCTTGATCTTCGGGTGCAACCTGAATTTGATTGTAACCATTGAAACCATCCAGGAATGAGAAATACTTCTTACCTGCTATTGTATCTAATACTTGATATATAAAGGGAAAAGGAAAATGATATTTTAGGGTAGCTTTATTCAATTCCAGATAATCAATGCATATCCTCCATTTACCATTATTTTTGGGTACAATCACTAAAGGAGAAACCCACTAACTGTCTGAAATTGGATAGATGAAGTTTACATTTAACAACTTTTGCAACTCTTCTTTCACAATTTCCCTAAGATTTGGATTCATCCTTCTTTGAGGTTGTCTAATAGGTTTGAAATTTTCCTCAAGGTAATTGTGATGTATACAAGTCTTAGGACTAATTCCTTTCATGTCAATGTACTCCTATGCATATGAATGTTTTGATTATTTTCTCTTGTTGTAATTTTTCCAATTTATTGTTTATGTTCAAGGTTTTCCCTGGAAATATTTCAACTATAGAGCTACCAAATTCTTCCATAGAGTAAAGAGACATCTGCCTAGATGAAAAATATTCATTATTGGATTTTTTTTGAAAATGATCATGTTCATATTCTGGAGATGATTCATAATTTTTTATTGTATTTATGTCTTCACTAATATTTGAAATAGTAAAGAGAGGTTGTATATCTTCTTCATCATCAATCCATTATTTTTCATATATATCTATGATTGTTCTTGCTGGAGGATACAGAGTGAATTTCTTAGTTGAATTACCATCAGAGATATACATGTCACCAGATCTACAACTACTGAAAGCATCAGTTGTAGCCAACCAAGGTCTTCCTAGTAAGAGTGGGTGTCCTCCTAGATTTTTCTTAGGGGTTAAAATCATAAAATCAATTGGGTACTCCCAAGAATCTAAAGACACTGAAATATCTTCTAACACACCATCTTGTTTGATTACAGATCTATCTGCTAATTGTAGTAATGTAGGTGTATAAAGAATATTAGGAAGCTTGAGTTGTTCCATGGTTTGTTTGCTCATGATGTTTATTGATGCTCCTAAATCAATCAATGTATTTGGACTCAACTCCATTGAAATGTGTTTTTACAACTGGACTTCCGGGATCTAAATATTTTTGAATGGAAATTTTTCCCATCATTATGTCTGCTATTTTTCCTACAAGCTGTATTCTTTTTATTTCTTTTGTTTTTCTCCCGATTTATTCATACTCAACTCCTTTATTGTTTTAGCTAAAATTGGAATTTCCTTGATGGCTTGTAACAAAGGGATTTTGATGCAAATATTTTTCAATTCATCTAGGAAATCATAATTAGGCAACGTAATATGCTTTTCTACTCCTCTATCAATTTGTAATCTTTTAGGAAAAGGAGGTTTAGAAGTAGATAATGATGGTTGCTCTATGATAGGAGTTGAATTTATTGGTTGTTTTTGCTTTTCATTTTCAGAATTTTGGTTTGGAAGAGCTAATTATTCTTCAAAACTTTTATTTGGATGTAGATAATCTTCCTCATAATTGTCTTATTCTTGAATGATTACAGAAGGCTTATTATTTTCTAATATCCTACCAGATCTTAGTTGGACATCATTAAGATCTAGAGGAGTAATCATATAGGTTGGAAATTGTTGACCTTCTATCATATAAGTATTCTGAGGATTTTTATTGTTGGGGTTTGGCAATGTTTGGGTAAGTAATTGATTTGGTCTCTAGGGAATGGTAGTGAGAGTTGTTGATTTTGGTTTTGGTTTTGGGTTTGGGGTTGTTGACTTTGTTGAGAAATTTTTTGGGGAGGATAATTTAGATATGATGGAGGATATTTATAATACTAAGAGAATCTTCCATATGTATTTTTCATTCCTTGATCCCAAGGTTGGGATTGAGATTGAGATTGTGGCCAAGGTTGCTGCCAAGAATTCCAATTTGGTGGGGACTGAGTATACATTTGGTTGTTAAACCCTTCAGTTTGTGGCCCCTGCCATGGTATTCTGGAGAAAAAAAAAAAAAAATTGTAGGATTTGATGTTGTTTCTTCTTGAAAAACAGCCTTAAGACCAGGAATTGAAGGACAATTCTTAGTCTCATAACTTTCTAAAAAAACCATACAGGTTCCTATGACTTTTTCTTCAAGAGGACATTCTCTCAAAGCATGTTTCTTTCTGCATTTTGGAAAGAAAATACCTAAAGCATCAGTCTCAACTTTCTGTTTGTTTTGTAACTCAATGGTATCTATCTGTTCACTAAGACTCCCTAAAATTTCTGTTTTGAATTCATCAATCATGTTTCCAATTTTTTCCCTGCTTACTGTTCCAGTTGCAGATTTATTTTCCCTAGCAAGAGCAGGATCTCTTGGTCCTTTTCAAATTTTTGATTTTCCTCTTGAGATATTAATACATAGTTCCCCAATATCAGATAATGGAAGTTGAGATATGTCCCCCTTCTCCATCATGTTAAGGATATCTATCCATTCATCTCTAATTATTTTCAACAAAAGAGATTTTAGAGTTTCTTGATCTAGATTTTCCATTTTTCTATTTTTATGTTATAGTTTAATCTTTCAAGTAAATCCTCCAAAATTTCATCCTCTTTTTGCATCATTTTAAACACTTCTTCCTTGTGATTAATAGGTATGCAATAATCCAAATACCTTTCTAGAAATTCTCTCTTCATCTCATTCCATGTCCTAATAGACCTAGTGATTAGACTCATGAACCATTTTAGAGCTACTCCCTTCAATGTTGAAGGAAACAATTTGAGTTTTTGAGCATCTTGTAAATAATCATAAGTTCTGCACAAGACTTTAAATTCAAATAAAAAGGTTTCATGGTCTTCACTTTTCAATCCATGAAATTTTGGGAGGACAGAAGGTGAGATATTTTTCATGGTAGAATTTGTCTCTTCATCTATTATAGGGAATCCAAAGGAACTCTCAGTTCCTCTATTTCCTCTAACTCTACCTCCTTCTGCATTTCCTCTACCTCCTCCTCTATCTCCTCCTCTACCTCTACCTCCTCCAAATAGCAAATTTTCTCCATTAAAAATTTCTCCTTCCCCCTCTCCTCCTTCTTCTCCTCTTCCTTCCATGATAGATTCTTCAGAACTGATATAAGATTCAATTTTCAAACTTAACTTCTCTTCCTCTGGTTCCTCTATCAATGGTATGTTGAAGAAAGGTTCTTCTTCCTCTCCACTAGGGATTTATAACTCTTTAGCTAGAATATGTTCCCCTGTAGAAGTGAAAAAGGTTACTCCTTCCATTGGAGTCCTAAGATCTTCTTCCTCTAAGATTGCCTCAGTGGATGAAGTAGGAGATCCTCCTAACTAGATATATGATCTTAGAACTTCTAGAAGTCTATGGCCAGTAAAATATGGAATATGAGTTTTAGATGGAGGTGTACTACTTCTTGGTCTTGGTGGAGTGAGTGATGTTGTAGGGATTAAACTCCTGCCTCTAGCTATTAATATGCCCCTAGAGTCTCTTTCTCTATGCATATCATTGTTTTTTGGAGGTAAGAAATAAGGCTAGCTAGTTACACTTCCCTGGCAGTGGTGCCAAAGTGTTTATTCAATTTAGTGTCCTAAATTGTTTGCATTAATTATCAATCTGAGGTTTGTAAACTGATGAAGTGTGGTGCACTATATGTGCTTAAGCAACCTATTCCTTACTTCGTTGTTTTGTGTTTTATGTTGTTTTTAGTGGGGTTTTTTGTTCTTTGAGATCTAAGAATGATTAACCTAAAACTATGAAAATATTTAAGTCAGTCTAATGAATTTTAGAAGGAAGAAAAGAAAGTGTTCCTTAAACTAATATAATATTCATAAAAAAAAACCAAAATCTAAGGGCTAGTTAAGACCTATTTTAGAAAACAAAGCATCTATCTAATTTGTTTATTTGTCCTAATCCATGGATCTATTTCTAAAACTAAGATTTGAGAATTACAATGCCTATCTTAAATGAAAAAAAATGAACAACTAGTGTACCTTTGGTTACTTCAATCATTCAATGATTAGGTATGACCCTATTGAGATGATGTCAAGCAACTATTTGTACCTTTAATCTCTTAATGTCTAGAAAAAAAAGCAAAAAATATAATGAAAAATTCTAAGGTATGTTTAGTTACTCCAAATTATTCAATTTGTAATGAGTGATCTTCTTGAATTAATGTTGGGTAACTAATTACACTTGTTGAACTAAAAATCTGCAAATGGATAACTCGGAAGTTGCATTTCATTAATCATTCAACCATCCCATCTTGAAACATGAACAAATCAATTCCTTTTAGAGTGATTTTTAGAAAGATTATTGTTTGCAATTAAGTGAGGGCCTTGAAGGAAAAATCATGTAAGTTTTAACTAAAATCAACTAATGTACAATTGATTTTTCTGCAACATCCAATTGTAAAGTGTTTAGCTTCTTCAGATTCCTTTGGAGAAATCAATTATGCCTTAGCCTATGGAAATAAAATGACAATAAACAAGGTAATTTCAACTACTTCATATGTGAGATATTTAACAATTCAATATAGGATTAAAATATTAAAAATGGCTTTCATAAACATCTATTAACACAGTAATTGACAACTCTGTTCTAATGGAAATAAAGGACAAGAACAGTAAAGCTAAACAATTGTGGTTTCTAAGCACTACAATCCTTAATTCAATATTGAAAACAGAGTTTCTATTTTCATGAATTTTTTTGGAAGAATAAATCTGCACAATTGTGTTTTAACATTAAACTATTTGAAAACTAGAGATGAAGCATAAGCCTATTTAGAAATAGAAATTGCTAAAACAGAGTAAAGGGAATTTAACTAAAAACACAAATAAAAACCTCCTTCAGACGTAGGGGCCCTCTGCAACTGTTGTGGTTGAACTCCTAGCTTGTTAAATGTGTAATCAAGTAATCATTGGCAAATTGATCTTCTTATTATGATGAAAACAAAGTCTGGAAACAGAGTATACACTTAGAAATATGAACTGTATTGAACTGTCTCTCGGTTCTGTGGAACCAATATTTAAATGGAACTACATAACTAATTGCAAGTTAAACTAGCTACAGATGTCTAACTTTGAATTGCAATTGAAATAGGACTGTTGGACTCATGATTTGCTACGAAGATCAAATCAGGAATCCTACTGCTGCAGATAACATAGTTTGACTTGTATCTTTGACCATGATTTTAGGCTCCTTTTTAAGTCATTCTGGACCGTGTGAGTAGGATAGAATCATTGTAGGCAAGATTCTAGAAACACCCATGTGGCCCAATTCCTCAGCTGACACCTGGAACCTGCTAAATCATAAGAGTGGCTACGGAATGCACAGTTAGCTGCAGAACAGGCTGCATTCTGTAGCTAAATTGCAAAAACTTATCCAAATACAAAAATCATTAAAATATGATATAACAATCATTTAAATGCATCCTTAAGACAAAACTAATCATTATTCATTGATTAGGGTTCGTGATCTTATGGAAAAATGATGGTATACAGTGAGAAAAACCATCAAAGAGAAGGTAATCCTGAGGATCAACAACTTCTTAAATCTAGTTTTATTTACCTATACCATTGACAGATTGGGTCTCGAATAATGTTCCTATCAATAAGAAGCAAGGGACCATTCGATTTTGTGTTGATTACCGTGATATCAATCGAGCTTGTCCTAATGACAATTACCCCACTCCTTTTACTATTCATATCATTGATTAATGTGTCGGGAGTGATATTTTTTCATTTATGGACAATTTCTCTGGCTATAACCAGATTAACATTTCTCCAGTTGATCAACATAAAACCACATTTATCTGTCCACGGGGGACTTTCGCCTATAAAAATCTCCCTTTTGGCCTGAAGAATGTCGGAGCCACCTTCCAGCAAGCCACGTCTTAGGCATTTCATGACATCAAGCACATATTTCAACCATATCTCGACGACCTTCCTGCTCATTCTGTGAAGCGTAGAGATCACCCAGAACACCTTAGAGCTATCTTCCTTCGTTGTCGGTGTTAAGGTCCTATATTTTATAGGATCTCAAGGTGATTGAGTATTTCATATTTATAGCTTTACACTGTAAATAATTTTCAATATGCAAATGATTTCCAAAAGAAGTATATATAAAAGAAAATCAAAAGAGGGTATGTGTAAAAGAAAATGAATATGAAGAAAAATACAAAAATAAAAAAAGTTTAAAAAAAGAAGAATAAAAACAGAATAAAACCCCACAAAAGAAAATAGAAATAATACTGAAAGTGTTGCAAATTTAAATTCCACTACTGTGAAATTAGTTTCCTTTATGTCAAAATCCAATAATATTGTGTTCAGCTTGTCTTAAAATGCCACAATGACTAGATTTTTGTTCCAATCATACCGCTTAATCATGATGGAACAATTCTGAATTTCATGTTAAATTAGGTTATTGAATAAAGATTTTCCAAATAGTTTAATCTTGGCAAATCAGTAGCTAGGTAGAAAATGAGATTGCTTCAACAGTCTAATCTGAATCAATAGGAGAAATAAGTGATAGAGTAGATTAGATTTTTATAAAAAATGATATGTGGGTTTGCTAGCTTAAATGCACCCTAAGGAAAGAAGATGAAAAAATGTTAGTTTAGAAAAAGAAATGAAAATGAAAGGGTAGGTAGAAGGTGGTGATTGAAGCTTTGAAAGCATTAAAATATTTATCCTAAGTTTGAATATTCAAAGTTATTTCATGCACATTAAAAGGAAAAAGGGGTAAAATGTTTTATCCTAAGTCTAAAATGGTCGGGCACATGAATCTCGAGTTTGGCATATAATCATGTATCCAAAGTATTTATCTTTATTAAACCCCCCACTACCCAACAAAACAACACATCGCTTCACGTTAACGCACCACCATCTATCCACTCATCTGGTCTTTTGCCCACGATCCGACGACTCTTATCCCTTTTCGGCCCCTCCTCTCCATCTAATCTTTATTTTCCGGGGGGGGGATCTGAAAAAAATTGTTTTCTATTTCGGGCCCATGCTAACGTGGCACCTTACCGTCATTTCGCACCCCCCCCCCCCCCCAACTCAAACAACTTACCACTTTAGACCCCCTCCGAAATTTTGTTTCTCTGCCATACCAAAAACCACAAATCTACCTATTGAGTGCATGTCATATCACACCACCTCAACCATTACCATTGCCAATTAAATGCCTTCCCGTGGAAAAGCAACCATTGATGAATTTAATTCATGACTGATCATTAATCCAACGGATTCGCGCCACAATCAACGGAAAACTCATCAATTCATGTATAAAACCATGCTTAATAAGATTCTAAACCTTTACCGTGTCTTTTTTTCTACTCTGTGCATATTTTTTGCAGGTTTAAAAAACGCCAGAACATCTAATCTGGTCGTTATCAAAGCATTCTCTGTAACTGTCGTGCCTTCTTCCCAGTCCCAGAGTTTTACACAGTCCTGGTGACCATTTTTCTCTTTGAAACCTTCATATTACCATAAAACTAGATCTAATCATGCCTCTTTAGAAGAAGGGACAGGAGGAGCCTGTAAATCCATTACTCCACCCTCATGTTGACCTTGATCACCTTCCATTAGCCCATAGAGACTATAAAATCCATGAAACCCTATGTGAATTCTATTTGTTTGAGATGTACTACTGGATAGAAGACAAGTACATTGATAATTCTGATGATATTGGATTGTGGGAATCTAATTTACCCCATTACATTTTTCCCCATACCCACAGTGCCCCTGAATTCATCAAAAAGTGTCAATCTTGTTATGTACCCAACTAGAGAGTTATAATTGCTCCTACAGGAGAGAAAGAGAAGACCATATTTGACACATTCAGGTAAATTAAGTTAAAGAATTAATTTTTGAATACCAAAACTTATAATAAATTCTAGAAGTAGAGTTCCAGTTCTCAGAGTAGGCTGTTATCAGCCTTTGACTCTGAGAAAGGAAAAATGCAAATGGCTTTTCTCCAGGTGCAAATTGCACAGCCCAAGATAGCAGCAGACTACAAGAAGATTGCATTTGAATTGATATCAAAGACATAAATCCCATTGATCAAATGGAGATGCACAAGAAAACAGATGAAATGATTTCATCTACACTCACTAATACTGCTATGAGTTTGCCCAAATTGCAGGTTTCCTTAGCAAACATCTAGTCACAGCTCAATATGGAGAAAATATCTTCTATGGCCAAGGATTCAAGAATTAAGTATTTGGAAGACTTAGTGGTTAGAGTTAGATATGATCCTTCCAGCATCAAAGCTGCAGAAGAGGTAATAAATAAGAAAAATGTTGACATAGCAGCATTAAGGAAGCAGCTGAAACTGCCAGCTACAGAGGACCCTTTGACTAAGGAAATCGAATAAACAGAGGCTCAGAAGTCATACATGATGAAGCTCATCATGGAGAAAAATGCTTAGTTGAGACATATGGAATCAGAAATGGAGAAGATGATAAAATAAAAAGAGCAGGCTGCAAAGATTTCATTGGTCCCTTTGGAGGTTTTACCCCTTCCAGCCATTCCCACAGGGACACCTTCTATAGCAAGTATAGCAGATGGAGCAGAAAAACTGACAAAGGTAGTGAAAAATATGTTAATCCATTCAGAAGAAATCAAGAAACTTTAGGATCAAGTTAAACTATTGTAGGATCAGAAGTCCAGAAGTGATAGATCACATGTAGCTGAAGCACAGAGAGCACAGAAGTGATAGAAAGGTTGCAGAAATCAGAGAGAGAGTCATCCATTGGAAATACTTTGGGCCAAGTCAAAGAGATAATATGGATAGAAATCATTGAATCCATCAATGAAATTTGGCCTTGCATCCAGATTATATTTGAGCAGAAGGAGTTGATAGAGAAATCCAATGATGCCATCAAAACTATCAAAGAGGAGCTTGTAGACATGCCAACTACTGCCAACAACATCATCAAGTTCTTAAATTACAAGAACATATATGAGTTGGATGACTTGGGAGTTGATGACATCACAGAGATAATTTTAGAGGTGAAGAAGGTTCTTACCAAGAATAACCTGATAGTACAGCTTGAAGAAAAATGCCACAGCTTAGAGATAGTTGTAAATATATTTTTCAGTAGGATAGAACCTTTAACGCGGAAAGGTTTTCCTTCTCTATTTGTAATAAATGATAAGCTGATGAACAAACAAGATTATGTGAAGAAGCTAAATCATATTTCCAGAGACAGTTAAATTTCCACATATCAAAGGCACTATGACAGGGAAAGCATTCTTGGAGGCATTAAGTCATGACCTTTTCATCCAGTATGACGTAAACCGCATCTTTGTGGTAAAACCTACTTTTTCTAAGTATATTGAAGTGGATGAAATATACAGGAAGGTAATTAAGTTAACCATCCCAGATGAATATCGATGGGAAAGTTAAGTGAGTTTCAATAGTGAAAAGTAAAAAAGAAAATTCAGTTGTAGCTAGCACATAGGACAACACATCAATTAGCACTGCATCCTGCATAGACTACAATTACGCCTACTCAGCAATAGATTCCTTAAAAGCAGGGCCAACATGCCAAATCACCTCCATCGAGCCTATCTTTTGTCACCGTTAGAGTTTATTGTCCGATTTAGGCTAATAATACACTGTATGTTGAGACATCATTGATTGTAATCAGTTTTGTAATATTTTAGTATAAATACTTCATTATTTGAAGTATTCGAGGTTGATTTTTGAACATATTTTTCCTACTACACAAGTGTAAATTCCAAGTTTTGTTGGAGCATCAATAATAGAAAACTTCTTTCAGGATTCATGTGGTGTAATTACTGGTGAAGTGTTTCTATTGTTTCCGTGTTTTCCATTTTTTTTCCTTTTCTCTGTGTATCAAAAATTATTAATTGTAAAATAGAAAGCTTGATGAATAGGACATGTTATTTAAAACACCTTATTCTAGTTTTTTTTACAATTTAAATGTTTTCCGCTGAAGTCAGATTGAAAAATAATTAATTGCTTTTCGGTCTCAACTGAAATTCACTTTTTTGCCATATTTGTTATTCATTTAAAAATCTAAAAGAATCCAGTGAATACAACCTAGCTTTCCCTGTTATAACTCTTTTAAAAATTGATGAAGCATCTAGTTTTATATTTTGACTCCATTGCCCAATGGGAATATAAAGATTTAATCAACCAAATCAATAAAATCAAACAAACAACCAAGTACAGTCATAACTAGCCTAATATCTATTCAAAACAAAGTTAAATCATAAGGAGAGATACCTCTCTGAAACTGGCAGGGCTAGATCCCAGCTTCCAAAGTGGTTTTGATCTTGTCTTATATGTTTACTCTGCCAATATTTTAAATTATAGAATGATAACATTTGGCACTATAATATCACGTTGAATCCTCACAATTGTGTCTTCTGCATCGAATGTGATCGGCTCCTGGGTTTCATGGTGTCTAAATAAGGCATCTGCATCGATCCTCTGAAATTCGAGGCAATCGTCAATTTGCCTCCTCCTTCTTATGTTCATCAACTGCAGAGTTTGTAGGGGAAGCCAATTTCCTCCACTGCTTCGTACTAAATTACGTTGAGCTTCCCAAAGGCTTTATGCGCTTATTGAAAAAGGGAATCTCATTCTTATGGGATGAAATTTCTCAAATCTCTTTCGATGCATTAAAATGAGCCCTCATTATGGCTTTTCTGCTGCATCCTCCCAATTATCACCGCGATTACTGTTTGTATTTTGTTGCTGTTGATAGCACTATTGGTATGGTGTTGGTTTAGGATGATGACGATGGTCAAGAGCATGTAGTGTACTACTTGAGCCGCAATCTCTTTGATACTAAGACATGTTACACTCATGTAGAGAAACTCGCATTGTTTTTTGTCCACATTGTTCAACGTTTCCGTCACTACATTATCCTATGAAAAAATTTGGTGATTTCTGATTGCAACCCCAAGACTTACATTCTCACATGTCAGTTTCTTGGGGGAAAGTACTCGAAATGGATCACTATCCTTCAAAAGTTTGACGTAGAATTTACTACTGCTAAGTCTAAGAAATCCTTGGTCTTTTCTGAGTTGATATGTGATCTTCCCACCACATATGATCCCACTCCTCTCGATGATTCCATCCCCGATGAGAGTCTCTTTCTCATTAGTACTCTTGATCCATGGTATGGATACATTATTCTATATCTCTAGACCCAAATTTTTCATCCAGAGCTATCCCACTATGAGCAAAGACAAATTCGCTACAAGTCCCAACCTTACCGTGTCGTTGGAGTAACCCTCTATCACACTGGTATTGACTATGTCCTCCGTCATTGTTTGACTCTCGAGGAAGCTGAGAAAGCTCTCAATGACTTCCACTCCAGTGCTTGTGGTGGTCACATGTCTGGTTATGCTACTGCTCAAAAGATCCTTCGCGCAGGTTATTTCTGGTTGTCTATTTTTAAAGACTGCATTATCGCAGTACAAAAATGCCATGATTGCCAGATCTATGCTCAGAAAGAAAGCACCCCACCCTCACCCTTGCACCCAGTTGTGACCATCGGGCCTTTTTTGAAATGGGGCACAATATTGAAGGTCTAAATGTGGTGCAATTATTGTTTAATCATGTCATCGCTCAGTTTGGTTTCCTGAAAACAATTTTCACTGATCATGGAACTCATTTTTGTAATAATATGATGACAGAGCTCTTTGTCAGTTGGGGTTACATCGCGATAACTCCACCCCTTACTATCCATAGGCCAATGGATAGGTTTAGGTTGTTAACAAATTATTGGTGACTATGCTTCAACGCACCATTGGAAAATACATACGAGACTGGAATCTCATGATTTTCTCAGCTCTGTGAGCATACCGATCCTCTGCTAAGACTGCCAGTAGATTCACACCATTCCAATTGGTGTATGGTCTTAAGGCCACACACCTGATCGAGTGTGAGATTCCTTCCATGAAGCTAGTTATCAAACTACTTCTTGGTACTTCGTCGGAAGAGGAATGTCTGTTGTACCTCGAGCGTCTCAACGAGACTCGAAGGCTTGCTATTTTAGTTCTTGAAGCACATAAATTATGAATTAAGGTTCAATATGACACCATCCCACCCCCCCGTGTTTTCGTTGAAGGTGCTTGGTCCTGCTTTATGACCAAGCCCATGATAAGTTGGGAGTAGGAAAGCTCGAGCCAATGTGGCATGGGCCCTATATCATTCAATGTTTATTGGAGCAAGGAACCTATGAGCTAGCTAATTATGAAGGCAATATTTTGGCTGAGCCTCAAAATGGGCTCTATCTAAAAAATATTACGCTTAGTCATAAGTGTGATACTTTGTACATTAGTGTTTTATTCATTAGTGTGCTTTGAGTTGATTTTGGGTGTGATTGTTTGCCTTGCATACATGTTTCCTCTGCTCACCTTGTGTTCCACTTGGTTTTCAGATGTCTTTGAATAATTACGTTGGTTTTTCTGATGGCACTTGTCATCGCACACAGAAGTTTTCTTCCGCAACATGGGCACTCTTTGCTTCTAATGGCAAGTTGATTAATTTACAAGGTACTTGTTTGGGTCAAACAACTAGCAATATTGTCGAGTATAGTGCGGTGATTGAACTATTATCAAATACCATTGATCTTGGGATTAGAGATTTGGTTGTTTAGTTAGATTCACAACTCATTGTGTTACAATTGAATGGACATTATTCTATGTGCAATCCTCAAATTTTGTGTATGTATTTGTGTGTTATATTATTGGAAAGACATTTTGATTTTATCACATATCAACATATTCCAATACGTTTAAATACATTAGCAAACCATGTATTAGGTAGACATTTGAGCAATATGTAAATCAAGACATCATCATGATACACAAGTAGTCGTAGAAACATGCATATGTGTGTATATATATATATATATATATATATATCAGTCTGTCAAGTGTGTTACATCCAAGATCTCAAAAAATATGTGTTTTGTTACAAAAATGGCTCTCCGAGCCTACATCAGTACAAAATGTAAAATAGGGTTGTTATCTTCCCACATGGTGCTCATGGTGGCAGGTGACTGCTCGAATTACTCACCAAAGTAATCGACGCAGTCTGCCTGGAACTCCAAAAATATGTCTCTTAAGGCATAGAGGAATCTCATCGAACGTGGCATCATTAGAGGAAATTTTAGCCTATAATTTCGATGTCATAATATGTAAACCAATAAAAATACTTTAAACTTAAAATGAGGTACATGTAAATATTTTGGAGGAAAAAGAAGAAAAACTACTTTTTTTAAGTGTGTTTTTGGCTTATCTCCTTATAGGTTTACTCAAATTTCAAGTGTAAACACTCATTGGATGTAGAAATAAATTTTGAATCCAACGAGTACCCATTATGCATAATTTTGATAAGACCCACACTTATCAAAATTGTAGATGAATCTGGAATGCCTCTCGTGAGGCCAACCAGGTTCCTCTCCATCTCAGCTAGTGTATCTTCTCCCTCCTCATAAGGAGCATCCTGTGTTGGATGGGCTACCCTCTATGAAATCGATGACATGCCTGGAGGCCTTTGAGGACCCATATCTGTAAACAAATCATAATTTTACATTTCAGAATACATAACCAAAAAAAAAACATTGAAAAAGTAAAAATGTTTAAAAAAACAATTTTCACCTGCATCGATCCACTGTGTGCCTAGTGGAATCAGAAGATCCGGATCTCCTCTAAATTCAATGCCAACATATGTATAGTCCTCAACTATGACAAGTTGACATCACACCCAACTGAAAAATTATTTGGGGAAATTCATTTGTTGGCCCCCACCCTATCAGGGCATAATGTCACACCATCTCATCAGCCTCGGATCCCTCGGGGCAGGATCATGGATCTCTAGCCACTAGTACTAGAATAGGGGTACTCTCTCTAGAAAGAAGGTCACCAGGATTGACCTATACCCGAACTGTTTCAGTCTCCCTATCTTGCACTTATTTAGATGGCTCTTCATATTAGCCAACAACCCCTCGCACGAGTTGAAAATCGTTCGGTCCAAGAAGTCCACCTCGTATTAGAACTGATATTTGGTTGCCTCATGCAACACCTGGGCTCCTGCCACTCTAGTGATGCAATGTAGTATCATATGCAGGGGAAGCAATCTGATGGAAGAAATTTTTACCTTCCTGCTCTTTATTTTTTGAGCCCCGGGACAATATCTATGGATGAGTATGTTGGTACTCTCACCCCCTGCGCGAGCTCCAGAGAGTTGGATCCTCTCCCCTCTCCTAGACAGTCTAGTGATGAAATTGATTTCCATCACATCTAATTCTAACTCTTGGTCTCTAATTACAAAAAACTATCAGTCCACGTCCCATTTATTGATCAAGTATTGGAGTAGCTCTAGTTGAGCTCTTAGACCAGATGTTTGGAATAATTTTAAAAACCCAAAATTGTGCAAATCAAGGACACAATTTTTTTCCTGCAAAGCTTGGTGGTCTTCCACCTCATGGCCTCATTCTTTCCATTCAACCGACATCTTTGACGAAAGCACCTGCAAAACATGTCCAATTTGAGTTTTAGGATTCTTCATTGGAGTACTTTTTAGAAATTAGCAGTGGATTTGTGTGGATTTCATGTTTTAAAATCCTTCCCTCGACCAGCGTGACTGTCCGAATTAATTTATCATTGGTGGCACGCTTCCCTAAAGGGTTAAACGCGACCAGCGTGACTCTGATAGCTCAAAATCGCATTGGTCGTAAGTCATTTTAAATTTTGAAATTCTTCCCTCTAAACTCCCTATTTTTGAAATTAAATGACAACCAAATGGAATCAAATTGAAAAGGAGGTTTAGAGCTCTTACCTGACGCTGAAAGATCGAAAAATGGTGTCCTGGATCAGTCACACCGCTGATTTGAAATTCGGAGGGAAAATGGACAAAATTCTCTTGTCAAAATAGGAAGGTGAAAATGAAATTGTTTTTTGGTCTATTTATATATTTTTGAAAAAAAATCACCAATATTTTATTTTTTTCCTCGATATTCATGATGTTTGATGTTTATGTGCAGTACAGGACTTCTACACTACTAATGATCATTTCCGCTGCAAACAAGTTGCATTTTATCTCTTTTTTGATCTCGTTGAATCTTTACGAAAAAAGGAAACCCCCTAGAGTCAACTTTCAGCTTTTTTCTGACTCTCGAAAAATGAAAAGATTGTCGAGTACTTGTCATTTCAAACTCGTTAAAGTATGAATTGATGTGATCTCAGTATACATTTACCCCTTTTTCGGGCTGATATTTACTATTTACAAAAAAGGAATACCTTGATCAAACATGGCCAAGAGGTTCTCTTGGATATTATTTTCTACCTTTTCGGATTCGAGAGACGACTTACGAAAAGGGACATGATGGAGTTTTCTTTTTGTTTCTTTTCAAACTCCTTAAACATGAAAAGGTACCAAGTTTACCTTTCGTTGGACTTGTTATCACTCCATAATTCTGAGGCTGAAGGCAGAATCTTGGAGGCAACAACAAAACCGCTTCGGGCCTAGGATCTAGCCCTCCTAGACCTAGAGAGGGAACTCTCTGTAGGATTTAGATTTGTTTATTGGGAATTTTAGGCTAGTTCATATAAGAAGATTTGGGTTTTGAATTTGGTTTGGTGGGGAAAGAAAAGGAAAATGGCCATTGGGAAATGGAGTCAAAGGGCTCGGGTGACCAATTTGCAGAAGTAATCCAGCATGAGTGAAACAGGGAAAGCTAGGTGTACTGCTATGGATATCTGATAATAAAATGGAATGGGAAGTTACAAGAAAGTGGGACTCAGCAGAAATTGAGGAGCATTCAAGAATTCCTCAACTAAACTAGAGTGTAAGGTTAAGCAGAAATCAAGGAGCAGTTATGAATTCCTTAATTTGGCATAAGTAGAAAACATAGAATATTGCAAAATTAGCTAGAATAGGGTGCTCTCGTAACCAATCCTATTCATAATTTTTTTTCTACAATATCTGAATTCATAAATAATAAGACAGGAAAACAACGGATCACACATTAAACAGAAGAAACTTCACCATATGGTGCAACAATTGAATCCTGAAAGCTTCTATTGAATTACTTGCAAACTGTCACAACATTGCAGAATGGGACTCAGTCCCTCCTTCATATTTTTTCCCCCTTCTATCCTTCCAACAGTCCCCTCTAGATGCTAAATCCACTAACTCATTACAATCAGTGTTGTAACTAATAGTTTCATTCTTTCTTCAACGCATAACAAAGAATATAATATCATTGGACATGTGTAAATGAAATTTTTGGAGTTATAGAGGACATATGGACATCTGGTACTGCTTTGATTCCTTGCAATCAGATTTGTCATAGGTTTGCACGTGTAAATCTCATCAAGTATTAACACATGGTCTATCTGAGAGTCCCTTCGAGTGCTAAACTCTAGATTTTGATCTTCGTGTGGCTTGGCGACTTGAAATGCTCCGTCTGATCGAATCTCTCATCCTCTCAAAAAGAGGAAAGACAGTTACAAAGTTGAAAACTAGGAGGAATTTGCTGAGAATAGAGGCACACTTAGACATTGTTTTCTCCCCAACGGTGACACCCATGAAAAATCTGAGATGTTTTATTTTTCTTGGCCCCATTCTGGTCAAAAAATTCTCTTTTATTTTTAAAATTCATCACCAACTCTCCACAACAGTCGCCGCAAAATCATGACCAAAACAGGAAAAATGGAAATCTAAAACAATAGGGTTGAAAGATGACTTCGATTCTCCTAATTGAAGACAATTGTAAAATTTCTGGGAGGATTTTTTTTCTTTAGCCCGTGTTGAATAAAAACCTCTCTTAATTTTTCAAAATTCGCTCCCATTTTCCTGGAAACTCTCTCGCAAACAGACTAGTAAAACTGGCTAAAAATGGTTTTTTATTTGGGAAAAATGGTTTTGAAGGAGAAGAAGTGGTATTTCGGACCCCCCTGAAGTGGTAAGTGGTAATAGTATGGGTCGAATTAACCTCCCACTTCCATGTGGCTAATGAAAACCACCCATTTCGGGCCCCCCCCTCATCCCTTAGGCTTCGAAGCTCATGGGGGGTCTGAAATTGCTTTGGATCGTCTGTTCCATCTTTGATCATTGCAACCTTTTAATTTGAATATTAGATTTATTTAATAATATAGAATTAATTAATTCTAAATCATTAAATCAGAATACTTTCACTTAGTCTCACAGCGCATTTAGCCTTTAAAATCTGGATTTATGACACTTTTGTACCTGAGCTCCAACAATGAAGAAAATTTTGATCCATGCATCCATGCAACACCCGAATAATATATGAGAAATATTTTTCGGCATTATGGACCAGTACGGATGGAATTTTTGTCACTCACTCTTTTTAAATATGCTCCACGAATAATTTGATTCAAGATGCTTTTAACAATGAACCCCACTTTTCGGGATAAAACCTTGTTTTCATTCTGCAAGCCAAACCAATATATATAATTCAGCAATCCTGATTTCCCTATAATTATAGGGTCCTAACAGTGGCTCCTTCTAGGGGATGCTTCCCTTATAGCAAGGTAGCAGAGAACCGCAGATCTCTCAATCCGGCGACCAGTCCCTTGGTGATTAAGGTGACAGCAATATGCTCTGCCACAAGATTCCTGCAACTTGAAAATTTGAATGCTGAAATTTGAACTATGCTGAAATCAAAACTAAAAGCAATCCTAAGATGACGACCGAAAGGCAGTCTGAAAATAAAACTGGAAAGATTCTTAGGGTGTTGAGCTTATTCGCACACCTACCTACTCTAGTCTGAAAGATTGTCCCATCAAATAATAATCATATTTCCAATGCAACCAATCAAGCAAATGAGAGCTTGACTGATTCTTTCTCACTTCTTTGAGCAGGCTGAGTAAAAAAAATGACCACTCCCATCTTATCTGCTGTTGAACATAAGTGTTCAAATTTTTCCTTGAATGCTGCAACAAACTGTCCATGGCATAATACACTCCTATGAATGATTCTAAGAGGTCAGCAAAGGGATCTTGGACAAACGCTTGGAACTATGGATTCAAACGTTGAGCTTCATTAATGACTTCTCTTAGTTCCAACTTGTCGGGCTTAGGGTCCTTCTGAAAGAGAACATCTATACCTTCATCATGATTATCTGATATGGAATCTTCATTGTATACCACCATTCTTTCCTCAAGCAATCTTTATATATCTTGTCTGAGATTGTTGAATTCTATTTGAAAGCCATCATTTTAATGAGCACAAGTACTTTCCAGCAATAAGCTTTCTTGAGGATGTACAACAACATCAACTCCAATCTGTTCTACATTTATTTCTTCAGGAGGAAAGAATTCAATACATAAATCAGCAGTAGGACCAATAGAATTAATCTCCTGATTACACAAAGATTGGGAGGTTGGTTGCATGCTTATAATCTGGTTAATTTCTTCTTCAGTTAAAGGAGGAGGCAACCTTTTTTTTCTCTGGATCAAACAACAATTTTTTTCTTTCTCTCATGAATATGGCTCATGATACTGACTGTCTTCTTCATCTTTATACAAAAGATCAGATAGGTTATCATTTGTCCCTAAAGATAGGTCATGTGAACCTACTTTCACATCCTGATCCATCTCATTTTCAACTATCTTCCCTTGATTATCATGAAAATTGACTTGAGAATGGAATCCATAACGTGCTTCTAAGAGATACTCATCATTCATATATACTAGGTATTCATCAATACTTTCAATGTATTGCATGAAAACCTCAAATTGATCACAACAATTTTCCACTAATGACACAGATGGGGACTGTTCTTTATAATGCTCATAAAACACTTTGTGGAAATCCTTTAAAGAAAACAAGCTACCAGGGTTTAAACCTTCATACCAGTTCCTTGCTTTCCCTTCTAATATTTCCATGAACATCTTCATGTGGAAGTCCTCATGCCATTCAACTTTCAACTTCCATGAATGTATATGAAATTTAATGAGATGTAACAAAGCATCGTCTATATTCTCATCTTGAAAAATAGAACGACTTCTTTGCGAATTTACCTAAGGCATTCTGTTTGGGAAGCCTAGAATGTGATCTTTGTTCATGGGAGCATATATACTTGCAACTGATCCCATTTTTAGCTTGTGGAGTTGCCAGTGAATCTCTATTTCTGGTTTTTGCTGCCAATGGAGTTACCAGGTGAACGGGACAACCTTCTAGTGTTTGACTTTTGTTCACCATCAAAATTCAAAACTGAACTTGATAATAGTTACTGAGGAAGATAAACTCGCTCCCAGTATGGTCGCCACTATGTTATCACTCCGTAATTCTGAGGCTAAAGGCAGAATCCCGAAGGCAACATCAAAACCGCTTCGGGCCAAGGATCTAGCCCTCCTAGACCTAGAGAGGGATCTCTTTTTAGGATTTAGATTTTCTTATTAGGAATTTTAGGTTAGTTCATATAAGAAGAGTTTGGTTTTGAATTTGATTTGGTGGGGAAAGCAAGGGAAAAGGGCCATTGGGCAATGGATTCTGTTATCACCCAAAAAATTTCAAAACGTCATTGTGTCAGCTCTATTTTTGATCATGGTCTAAAATGGGTTTCAAAGTCATTTTAGGATTTGGTTAAGGGTAGGTTATATTTTTTATAAGTTTAAAGGTCATCATTGGATTCAAATAAGGTCTTTAGAGGTCCATTCCATGATCAAATATTAACATTTTCCATCTAGGGGTCAATCCATAAGGTTTCAGGTTAAATTTCTGCAATTAGCCAAGAATCCTCCATTTCTTAGAGCCACTAGTTCAAAAAAGTGGATTTTTGCTACGAAAGCGCTGCTACTTTCGTAGCGCAAAATGCAGAAAATACACTACAGGTGCTACGAAAATGCAATTTTGTAGCTGTCAACTTCAAAGGCGGTTTCTGAGCAATTTAAAATGAATTTTAGAAATCTGAAAGAGGTTTTTCTTCATAAAAGATCTATCTATAAAAACCTCTCTCATTTTCTTTAAAATCATTAGGCGGTGAGATAAATTGATAAATTAAAATTCACTATGAAACTGTTGTTACTAAACTATCATGTACATGACTTTTTAGCAGTCAACTTCAAGTTCAGTTTATGTCCAAATGAAAAAGTGTTTTAGAATTCTGAAATAATTTTTTCTTCATCCCAACCCCAGCTACAAAAACCTCTCTCAAATTTCTCACAGGTGTTATCAGTTGGGAGATACAAGGATTTCATTGAAGCCCTATTTTCAGAAACAGAGTTTTCCTATTTTACACATGTTTCAAAGGCCGTTTTTGGACAGAAGGGGATTTTTTTCAAAAAAATAAGAGACATTTTTATTCAAGACATAATTGCCTACAAAAACCTCCTTCATTTTCTCAAACTACCTCATTTATTAGGAGATATAGGCTCTGTCCCAAGACCTAATTTTCAGGGAAAAACAGGAAACATTTGCAAATGAAGAAGGAATCCCATGAAGACTGTTATGAAAGTATTTTTCACTTGATATTTTTGTTTTATATGTTGGAAGCAGGTTGATTTGGAGTTTTGGCACATTTTCAAATTTTTTTTTTGAAAATTTTGAACAAAACTGCTCACTCAGCAGTTTCGTAGCGCCAACAGTGCAAAATGAGTGAAATGCGCTACGAAACTGCTGTAGCATGCTTTTTCACTCTCTCTCTTAAATTTTGGAAGGGAAAAAATGTGAATTTTCACTTGAAATTTCTAAGGGAGTTGTGTTAAGTGTCAAGGAAGATAAATCTGAAAAGAAGAGGCCAAAATTTTGAAGGAAAAAGGTTAAAAAGACTGCGCTACGAAAAGCTCTATGAAACTGGGTTGTTTTCATAGCGCAGGTCTGTTTCACTATTTTGGAGAGTTTGAAGTGGATTTTAAATAGCTGGCACTAGGGGATGACTTTGGACATATGCTTTTTTAGTTCTTGAAAACAAATGGCATCGAAATCATGTTTCATAAGGGTCAGAATGCCTCAAAAGATTAAAGAATCCAAAGCCTAAAGAACAGGGAGACAGTTTCCTAGATTGCAGGAGATCAACATCATCAGCATTATGGTCATAACAGTTTGGAGCTCATCATCAAGTTTCGACCTCATGAAAATACAAGTGGCATATGATGTAATTAAGTCTAGATAAATTTGTTTTAAATAAAGTGAAAGAGTCTTAATTCTACTTGTAATAGGACTCTATTTTAGGTTTGCAGTTGTCTTATGTAATAAATACCATGTTATATGGTTAGGATAGGTGTCATAAGTAGGAATTAGATGTATCTAGCTGATGACAAGATTATCTCATGATGTAAATGATCTATAAAATATCAAGTGGTCGAATTAGAGAGGAATTGGACATTTGTTAGCAAAAAGACTATGTTTTATGTAAGTGACTGTTTTCAGCCTAATACAAAAATTCTACTTTGACAACTCAAGATTCATAAGGAGTTCTTGTATGTTTTTGTTGTGATGGCATCTTTTCAATATTCTATTACAGTGGTGTTTGCTTATGTTACTCAAAATTCATCAATGATTCCCTGACTTCCTTCATAAACAAATTGACTGTGTGTTTCACTGTTCTACATGTTTATTCCTTGACTTGAACTCTGATATGCCTTGAATTCCATGCTAGGTAGATTATTTTGGTTTTTTTGAAGCTATCATGACTCCATAAGCCCAATGTACACTTGCTAATGTGATTTAAAACCAGTTTACATCATTTATCTGTTTTTATCTCATATAGAGTTAGCCATCTACATATTTATCAAAAATCATAAACCCTTGAGAGAGCCCTCTCAGGTTGAGGAGGCTAAGCCTCAGCCAAAAGATTGGTTTGAAATAGTTGCACAAGATTGGTTTGATGAGCAACCTATCAGGTCTTATTTTGTGATAACATTTTGGTGCGTCTACCGGGAGTCTGAAGATATACATCTCTCGAAAATTATGAAGCTGAACTCTTGAAGGTAGCAGGAGCTCAGATTCTGTTCGAGGCTGCAACTACGTTGGCGACTCCATTGTTGAAGAATTCAAATTTTTCATAGATTCAAGGTGACTCCAATTCTTTAAGATCAATAGCTTGATGAAGTTTCAAGATGAGTTCCATGAAAATAATAAATGCCAGGTATGCTCCTATGAATCGTTCTCATATCCCTGGTTTTCCAAATCCTATGCCAAAGGTTGAATGGTTATATGATATTCCAATATTTAAAGATGAAAGAAAGACAATGATTCTCTTCATTTGGTTAGATTCCATATTTATGTACACATTCTTAAGGTTCAGTTCCCTGAGGATTGTCTCATGAAGATTTTTATGACCACTTTAGAAGGAAAAGCATGGTTTTTGTATGAAAGCTTGCCAAATGGTTCATTATATTCTCTTGCTGATTTCCATGTTGCATTTTATGAGATGTATAAAGAGTGCCATCCCTCCTTATTGCTGGTCAAATACTGTTGTAAACACTTTGTGAATTTTATTGAATATTTGGAGAATTGTTATGAAGATGATGAGTTCATGGATGAAGAAATTTTAGAGGCTCTTCATGACAATACCTTTCATCACCAAGAAGAACACCAAGAAGAAATGATAGCATCTCTTTTGGATGAAAATGAAACCCAACAGGAGCTTATTTATGAAAATCATGTTACATCCTCTGAGTTTGAGGAAAATTTGCAGCATATTTTTCAATCCTTTGATCATCAGAAGTATGAGAATCATTTCAAACAGCAAGAGGAAATATTGGAAAATGCTTGCTACAATCCTTAGGTACAGGAAAAAGTTGATTCTTCATGTCATTTCTTGCATCATCCTACATCAAATGATGATTACATTAATGAAGAAGTGGGTGAATTTTTTTCTTTATCCTTGTCTTTTAATCTGAAATCATTTGAGTGCAAGTCAGAAGATAAGATTCAGTTTGTGGATGAAGTTAGTAAGAAAATTGAAAGGGACATTGAATTTTTAGAGGATAAATTTAAATCTTATAGGCTTCAAGATCAAGATCAGTCATTTCAAAATCTTTCCATGCTAGAACACAAAGAGAAGGTGTTTCTTCCTTTCTCTTTTGAGATTGAGGAAGAATATATTGTTCTTGAAAATTAGTTTGATAGCACACAACTGAAGTCTTATGTGGTTGATCAAAGTATGGATGAGTTGTCCAAAGCTGCACAATGTCATGAGAAGCATCAAACAGATCATGTCTTCTTTGATCCTATAGCTGACTACATGGAAAGGTTCTACAGTCCAGATTTCCAGTTATATTTTCATTATGAAGATCAGTTACATCTCATGTGGCCTTGGTCATTTCAGTATCATGTTTACTTTTGGTTCAAGTACAGTCAATATATTCAAGTGTCAGATCAGATCAATGACTGGCTTCATTGGAAGTTTCATGTTCCTTGAGTTACAAATGGAGATTGCAATTGATAGGGTAGGTAGGAGTGTGTGAATAAGCTCAAATTTGACTGAGCATCCTTTCAATAGGTATATATTTGTTTCTTCTACAGTGATCATCAAGCTTGAGCCCGAGGTGAAGGCCATAAGAGTTTGAAGAAGCTTGGTAATTTCAAATTTTTTTCGTTTTTTTTTTTTTTCTTTTTTCTTTCCAAGAAGATGGATAGCACTGAAACTACTGGTTCTTAGTGTACCACAGGGGCACACTATCCCAAGTGGAGCCACTGTTATCACCCAAAAAATTTCAAAAGATCATTATGTCAACTCTATTTTTTATCATGGTCTAAAATGGGTTTGAAAGTCATTTTAGGATTTGGTTAAGGGTAGGTTAGAGTTTTTATAAGTTTAAAGGTCATCATTGGATTCAAATAAAGTCTTTAGAGGTCCATTCCATGATCAAATATTAACATTTTCCATCTAGGGGTCAATCCATAAGGTTTCGGGTTAAATTTCTGCAATTAGCCAAGAATCCTCCATTTCGTAGCGCCGCTAGTTCAAAAAATAGGATTTGCGCTACGAAAGCGCTGCTACTTTCGTAGCACAAAAAGCAGAAAATACACTACAGGCGCTACGAAAACATGATTTTGTAGCTGTCACCTTCAAAGGCGGTTTCTGAGCAACTGAAAATGAATTTTAGAAATATGAAAGAGGTTTTTATTCATAACATATATAACTATAAAAAAATCTCTCATTTTATTTAAATTCATTAGGAGGTGGGATAAATTGATAAATTAAAATGCGCCACGAAACTGTTGTTACTAAACTGTCCTGTACATGAATTTTTAGCAGTCAACTTCAAGTTCCGTTTCTGGCCAAATTAAAAGGTTCTTTGAAATTTTGAAAGAGGTTTGTCTTCCTCACAGCCCCAGCTACAAAAACCTCTATCAAATTTTTCACAGGAGTTACCAGTTGAGAGATACAAGGATTTCATTGAAGCCCTATTTTCAAAAACAAAGTTTTCCTGTTTTACACATGTTTTTCAAAAGCAGTTGTTGGACAGAAGGAGATGTGTTTCAAAACACCAAGAGATGTTTTTATTCAAGACATAATTTCCTACAAAACCTCCTTCATTTTCTCAAAATACCTCATTTAGTAGGAGATATAGGCTCTGTCCCAAGACCTAATTTTCAGGGAAAAACAGGAAAAATTTGCAAATGAAGAAGGAATCTCATGAAGACTGTTATGAAAGTAGTTTTCACTTGATATTTTTTTTTATATGTTGGAAGCAGGTTGATTTGGAGTTTTGGCACATTTTCAAATTCTCATTTTTCAAAATTTTGAACAAAACTGCTCACTCAGTAGTTTCATAGCGCCAACAGTGCAAAATGAGTGAAATGTGCTACAAAACTGTTGTAGCATGCTTTTTCACTCTCTCTCTTAAATTTTGGAAGGGAAAAAATGTGAATTTTCACTTGAAATTGCTAAGGGAGTTGTGTTAAGTGTCAATGAAGATAAATCTGAAAATAAGAAGCCAAAATTTTGAAGGAAAAAGGTTACAAAGACTGCGCTACGAAAAGCGCTATGAAACTAGGTTGTTTTCGTAGCGCAAGTCTGTTTCACTATTTTGGAGAGTTTGAAGTGGATTTTGAACAAATGGCACTAGGGGATGACTTTGGACATATGATTTTTCACTTATTGACAATAAATGGCATCGAAATCATGGTTCATAAGGGTCAGAATGCCTCAAAATATTAAAGAATCCAAAGCCTAAAGAACAGGGAGACAGTTTCCTAGATTGCAGGAGATCATCATCATCAGCATTATGGTCATAACAGTTTGGAGCTCATCACCAGGTTTTGACCTCATGAAAATACAAGTGGCATATGATGTAATTAATTCTAGATAAAGTTGCTTTAAATAAAGTGAAAGAGTCCTAATTCTACTTGTAATAAGACTTTGTTTTAGGTTTGCAGCTATCTTATGTAATAAATACCATGTTATATGGTTAGGATAGGTGTCATGGGTATGAATTCGATGTATCTAGCTGATGACAAGATTATCTCATGATTTAAATGATCTATAAAAGATCAAGTGGTCGAATTAGAGAGGAGTTGGACATTTGTTAGCAAAAAGACTCTATTTTATGTAAGTGATTGTTTTCAGCCTAATACAGAAATTCTACTTTGACAACTCAAGATTCATAAGGATTTCTCGTATGTTTTTGTTGTGATGGCATCTTTTCAATATTCTATTACAGTGATGTTTGCTTATGTTACTCAGAATTCATCAATGATGCACTGACTTCCTTCATAAACAAACTGACTATGTGTCTCACTGTTCTACATGTTTATTCCTTGACTTGAACTCTGATATGCCTTGACTTCCATGCTAGGTAGATTATTTTGGTTTTGTTGAAGCTATCATGACTCCATAAGCCCAATGTACACTTGCTAATGTGATTTACAACCAGTTTACATCATTTATCTGTTTTTATGTCATATAAAGTTATCCATCTACATATTTATCAAAAATCATAAACCCTTGAGAGAGCCCTCTCAGGTTGAGGAGGCTAAGCCTCAGCCAAAAGATTGGTTTGAAATAGTTGCACAAGATTGGTTTAATGAGCATACTATTAGGTTTTATTTTATGATAACATATTCAAAGGGATCGGGTGACCAACTTGCAAAAGTAATCCAGCATGAGTGAAACAGGGCAAGCTAGGTGTACTGCTATGGATCTCTGAGAATAAAATGGAATAGGAGGCACAAGAAAGTGGGAATTAGTAGAAATTGAGGAGCATTCAAGAATTCCTCAACTAAACTAGAGTGTAAGGTTCAGAAGAAATCAAGGAGCAGTTAAGAATTCCTTAATTTGGCATCAGTAGAAAACATAGAATATTGCAAAATCAGCTAGAATAGGGTGCTCCTGTAACAAATCCTATTCATCATTTATGTTCTACAATACTTGAATTCATAAATACTAAGACTGGAAAACAATGGATCACACATTAAATAGAAGAAACTTCACCATATGGTGAAACACTTGAATCCTGAAAGCTTCTATTGAATTGCTTGCAAACTTTCACAACATTGCAGAATGGGACTCAGTCCCTCCTTCAAATTTTTTCCCCCTTCTATCCTTCCAATAGTCCCCTCTATATGCTAAATCCACTAACTCATTACAATCAGTGTTGTAACTAAAAATTACATTCTTTATTCAACACATAACAAAGAATATAATATCATTGGACATGCGTAAATGAAACTTTTGGAGTTATAAAGGGCATATGGACATCCGGTACTGCTTTGATTCCCTGCAATCAGGTTTGTCATATGTTTGCAGGTGTAAATCCTGTCAATTCTTAAAACATGGGCTATCTAATAGTCCCTTCGAGTGTTAAAATATGGATTTGGATCTTCATGTGGCTTGGTGACTTGAAAATATCCATATGATCGAATCTCTCATCTTCTTAAAAAGAGGAAAGATGGTTACAAAGTTGAAAACTGGGCGGAATTTACTGAGAATAGGGGCACACTCAGACACTAGTTTCTCCCCAATAGTGACACCTATGAACAATCTGAGAGAGGTTGTTATTATTGGCCTCGTTTTGGTCAAAAACCTCTCTTCTATTTTAAAAATTGATCTCCAGCTCTCCACAACAGTTGCCGCAAAATCATGACCAAAACAAGAAAAAAGGAAATATGAAACAATAGGGTTGAAAGATGGCTTTGATTCTCCCAACTGAAGACACCCGTAGAAATTCTGGGAGAGGTTTTTGTTCTTCAGCCCATGCTAAATAAAACCTCTCTCTATTTGTCAAAATTTTCTCCCATTTTCCCATATATCTCTCGCAAATAGACTAGTAAAACTAGCTAAAAAATGGTTTTGAAGGAGAATAAATGGTATTTCAGACCCACCCTGAAGTGGTAAGTGGTAATAGGGGGGAGAATTAACCTCCCACTACCACGTGTCTAATGAAAACCACCCATTTCGGGCCCCCCCTCATCCCTTAGGCTTCGAAGCTCATGGGGGGTCCAAAATTGCTTTGGACCGTGCGTTCCACCTTTGACCATTGCTCATAAACTGAAGTATGCACAGCCTTTTAATTTGAATATTAGATTTATTTAATAATATAGAATTAATTAATTCTATATCATTAAATCAGAATAATTTCACTTAATATCAAAGCGCATTTAGCCTTTAAAATCTGGATTTATGACACTTTTGTACCTGAGCTCCAACAATGAAGAAAATTCCGATCCACGCATCCATGGAACACCAGAATAATATATGAGAAATATTTTGCAGCATTTTGGAGCAGTGCAGATGGAATTTTTATCACTCACTATTTTTAAATATGCTCCACAAAGCATTTGATTCAGGATGCTTTTGATAATGAACCCCACTTTGCGGAATAAAACCTTATTTTCGTTCTGCAAGCCAAACCAATATATATAATTTAGCAATCCTGATTTCCCTATAATTATAGGGTCCTAACAGGAATCGTTAAAGATTAAACTACAAAATACTTGTCACCATTACAAGACCTAGTTCCTCCTTCCTAGGGCTCATTAAACATACTAGGATGGATTCATTCGAAGAATGAACTTACACGCTCAGCATATGATATCCTCTTCATGCTAGCTATGAAAAATAAAGAGGTACTCGTTAGCAATAATGGGGGAAAATTGAAATTGAAAATCCTATGTGTATTTTGGGCAGTTTTTCGCTCTTGAACATGAAACTCATCTGCTATTCGTGTCGGGTTGGGGACATCCTACATTCGTCACTATGCCTCCATGGGTTTGGGAAATCCATTTTCCTCTCTTTTGATTACCAATTTTTTCAACATGACCTTTGATCCTATTTGAGTCAAATGTTGCCACCCTTTGGATTTGTGTCACTGATATGTTGAAGAGAAGTCCTTTTTGTCAAACATCCTCTACTTATTTTACCTCCTATGTTACAATCCTGAATCACTCCTATCATCCTTCGACAAATCACTTCCTATCGACTTCGGTTCATTATTCGATAAGGTGATTTAGAGACTTCTTTCAGTACCTTGGAGCTTCATGCCTCAATGGCAATTTCTTCATGTTCGACAACAGGTTCACATCATTGGCTTTCGATTGAATGGTTATGCAAGTGTTCGACTTCAACACATTCATTCACACTTGTAGATTGTGTTGTTGTACCTTGAGGTCCATCATCATTATTGGTGGTCTCTCTCGTGCATATTAACGGTTCTCATCATTGACCGGTAATGAGGTGGTTTCTACCATGTTTGACACAAACTCATATATTCACATGGATAGATTCATACATTGGGTTGATTGAGATAGCGGTGAAGGCCTTGGGTCACATCTGATTTTTGGTCCAGGCTGCGAGGTGTTATTGAGTATTCATGGTTGTATACATGATCCTATCTATATGGATGGTTGTGTCCATACTGCGGATCCATTTATATGATTTCTTTTAGATGGATGGATGCAACCATACCATGGGTTCATGTGTCATTTGATTCCTAGTGCAGCATTATGTGGTTAGGCATATTCATACCAGAGATGTCATATATTGTAATATGTTTGATTCGGAAGGTTTTCCGAAGGTGTTCTGTGTTCTTTGCCTTGGTTCATAAAGCATTTAATCCATCACTCCATGTTCTGCCTTCATGCTTTAGGGGGAATCTGTTACATAGTAATTTGTCGCCATTCTCATTTTCCCATCCCTGATCCTAAAATTCCCTATGACAGATCCTATACAATGTTTCCACCATCAATAAATATGTTAACATATCCCCTTGAAGATCCAAATAAGACTGTCGTATTACTGAAGAAACTTGGTCAAATTCCTAGTTTCCTGGGTCAGTGCTCTTCCTGGTTCCATGACCACGTTGATTTCCTTTTCACAGTTCTGGCCTAGTGCTGTCATCACCCTAATTTCTTAGAAATCCGTGTTGAACCCATTTCTAGTTGTGCTTCCTCAAATGGGGTAGAAGCTTCGACCTCTAGAAGCTCAAGGGAGGTAAGTTGGTTATTGAACAGTGATGACAAGGTCAATCTCTCTCATTTTAGAGCCTTGATATCATCCATGGGGAATCATCCCTTAGAAAGTGGGCCTTCCTCCTCCTTTCATGGGCTCCCAACCTCTTCTCCCTACCTATAAATTCACATCCCTCATTCCCTCAAGTTTATAGCTTGGTTGATCATTGTCAGACTCGTCTGAACTCTCATCCCTTTACATGCTAGCATCATGATAAAGCCTAAGTGCTCAGGAGAAGGAATGCTTTTTTATCTTTGGTAAAGGACTCATATTTTCACCTAAGGACACCTCCAACATCAAGGCCTGGGTTGTAAGCTCTCCTTTTGTAATTTATGAATAATAACATCTCATGTTTGTTTTCTATATTTGTCTAATTTTTTATGCAAATATTCTAGTACCCCTTGATCTCCTAGATAGCTAGTTTTTACATTTGTTATCTATTGTATCATTTTTTCTGTTGTCTCTTGATCATCTGCAGGTATTCATGTGCCATTATTAGCAGGAAGTGGGCCTATAAGGATCATGGATCGAGGTCGCCATCAACGGATTCAAGTGTAGCATTTGGAAAAAAGGTATTTATGTATCTTTCCTCGTTTCATTGTAAACATTAGTTAAGAAAACTTTGTGTTAGAAAGAATTTCGTGTTTCTAGACCCACTCTAGGGATAGAGAGATCGCCTCTGTCCACAGAGGGGATTTATCTTGACAACAATATGCTCTTTTAAATCCCTATACTTTTAAAAATTATAATCCAAAATTCATAATCTTAGAGTTGCAAAATATCACGGTTCATATCCAATTTCACTATCCTATGTTCAAGCTAGTACTGGATTAAGAACCGAATGTTCACTCCAATATTTGTTCCTAATTCAAAATTATTCCATTACTTTAATAATTTCTATTGAAGTAAATAGGCCTATTATGTTTTTCCTAATAACACAGCTCGAACACCAATTTATCCTTAAACAACCACACAACTAATTCATGTTTGAATTCCTTGATGAAAAAAAATCTAATAATATCATAACACAACTTAAAATTTTGATTTCAATTTATCTAATCTACTCAATACCTTCACATGAGAGAAACTAACCCAGGGTCAAACAAAATCCTTATGTATCCTACAAAACGAGAGTTAAGTCTAATAGTGCTAAGAAAAAAATATATGATTCAAGCTTAAAAGATGCATTCACAAAATTATATGATCTCACAAATCAATTCGAAACTAATATAGAAACAAAACAAATGATATATAGTCCAAAAAAAATCCTATGAAAGCTTTTAGGCATCAATTTTTGGTCGCAGAGTCCCCTATTGGAAGTTTTTGATTCGCAGGTAGTAGGATATTTCGCTTCAAATCAAAGGTTTCGATTTAGTCTTAAGGTTTTTTAAAAGCCCGATCTTCATAAATCTACTTCAAACTAAAACATATCTATTCCAAATCAAACAAGGTTTTATAAAGGGTAATCCTGCAAACTCGAGTTGTCTTTTATGAGAAATAATTTCATAAGCTTAACTAGTCTCAAATAAAAATAGATACTTTAAACAATCAATCATTAATCAGGAGTTTAAGAGACAAAACATATAGATCTATAAAAGATTTAAATGTTGTGTAATCACACTTCTAAATACAAAATACTTGTCTAAGAACGAAAATGAAATGAATATTCGAAGTGTAGTTACTCTATGCTAATCCATACACATATATTTCTATCCTAACTAAAATTAACTACAAAACTTGGCTAAGGTCAATGGTGGGCCCTTGCCACGACCTTAGGCAAGTTAAATTGCTACAATAAACATACTGATTAAAAACACATAAATTTATAAGGATAAAGGTCAATATTTTTGTATTAAAAAACTTCAGTAATGCATAAGTACAACAGTTCCAAAATGAATTAAAACAAAGCTATACAATCTCCACAGTCACAGTTATTCCTTGCTTCCGCTCACTAACTTTCTAACATTGCTAGTTGATCCACTTAAAGATATCACAGCCTAAACATAGATTTAACTTAATAAAAAATAAAGATAATAAAAGTATGGTTTGAGGTTAATTGAGGTAAGCCAGATCCTTGAAGATCATTTATACATTCTATCATATCCATAAAAAATTGATCGTGGTACTATCCTTAGGTTAGATGTGTTGTCATGATTTTCAATGAACATGGGAAGTTTCCTTGGAATTACCATCAAGTTGATTGATGTCGAATTCTGGAACATGGTACTGAATGAAGCACATAACATAACCATGTATCGAATAGTTGCCTAGTGCATCATGAACTAGATGTTGAACCACTAGTGACATGTCAATGCCATGAAGTCTCCATCCTCATATTTACAAATCCTAGCAATATTTTAGTCAAATTTAGTCAAAATAATATGAATTCACTAAGAATCTATCTGAACTAACCAAAGACATATGAAAACAGACCTAATTGTCACTCTTAGCTCCATTCATGAACTGGAACATTTTTACAAAGATAAGATGGTTCTTGAGGTGTCAAAAAGGGGAAAATGGAGTAAGATATTATGAAAGGTAGCGGGATCAGAAGTCGAAAACATCACAAATCCAAACAAATTCCCTCAGATATTTTTTCATGTATTTTTTTAAGACAGAAATTCCAGTTTGGCATCTATTTTATTGTACTCATAATTTCTTCTGCTGCATAATAATAAAACACTCAATTGTTGCATCGGTTTTCCCACATTGGGTTTTTTCAAGGACAATTGTCTAAAAATAATTGTGTCATTTTTATGTGTGTGTGCTAGAATTTTTCAGTTCCTATCTTTTGCTTCCATAGTATTTTTTATGGTGAAGAAATTACTGTGTGAATTATTCGTTGTTTGTCATAACAAATAAACTACATAATAATTAACCAGTTAGAAGAATAATTTCCAGTGTCGCATTTCAAGGAATTTTCATATTCTTTCCTTCATCCTCCCTCTATTTTGCTACACCTGCCTTGACTTCTTTTTCGTGGCTCAAATTTACTACCTTATCCTTGCTGCCTGCAATGTGCAGTCTCTACATGATACCTTGTCCTCTTTTCTTGTCATTGTTTTTCAAACAACATGGGACTTGTACCTTTATTTACAACCTATTTTCTTTAGGAGTCAATTAATTATGAATATGCACCAACCATCCCTTTAATGGATGTTCAAACCATTTAAATTTTCTATACTAGAAAACCACACTTCCAAAGCATTCAATCCTCCTCCTAAACTCTCGAATCTATGTCCCTTAGACTCAATCCCTTTTTCCAAATATTGTTTCTATTATAAGGTATTTACAATGAATTTTTGTGAGAGAACCATGGGTGAGGTTTTCATAGACCCCTCCCCCTTGAGCGAACACTACCCTTGGTGCTCTTTTGCTCATATACAATACCAAAAATAAAATAAAATGCATAGTATTTTTCATGGAGCTTTATATACACAACTATATACAGTATTTATAATCATGTACACATCTTTTTTACGAACTCATAGTGCCCATATCTTGTCATGAAAGAAGTTTTATCAATGTCTTCTTCCTTAATTCTTAATTGATGGTAGCCTGACTTCAAGTCAACCTTGGCGAAAATTGTTACTCCCCTCAATTGATCAAAGATATCATCAAATATTAGAAAGGGGTACCGATTCTTAATGGTTACCTTATTCAGTTGAATGTAATCAATGCATAATTGAAGGGTTCCATCTTTATTCTTTACAAACAATACAGGTGCCCCCCATGGGGACACACTTGGCCTAATGTCGCCCTTTTGAAGCATTTATTTTATCTACAATTTCAGCTCCATTAACTTTGGGGTGCTCATCCTATATGGTGCCTTGGATGTCATTGTTGCTCTAAGTACCAACTCAATAGAGAAATCTCTCTCTCAAAGAGAAGGTAGTCGAGGAACCTCCACTAGGAAGACATCTTCAAACTGTTGCAAAACAGTGTGTCTCTTTAGTAGCTCAACTTCCTCGTCTTCCCTGCCTTGGTCAACTTTCTCATCTTTAAAAACTTGCACTACAAGCAATGTGCATGCCTTTCTGCTACTATTTTTAGCTTTCATAGCATGGATCAACCTTAATGAAATGGGCTTTTTACTTCCCTGTAGCACCCTTTTTGTTCCTTTCTCATCCAAGCTTTCAATTTCCTTTTCATAGCAATATACCTTGGTCCAGTGTAAATGCAACCATTCCATGCCCAGTACTATTATTTGCACAACCAAGGGAAATACATTCAAATGGGCTATTGTGGGAATGCCACTAAGCTAAAATTCACTAAACCTTACCCAATGGTTGATCTTCCGTGCTCCCATCGCTAGTTGAACCAGCCAAGGTTCTTCATGCAATTATTTTCTCAATTTTCATTTCTCAATAAGCTCTAGTCTAACATAACTATAATTAGAACCTGAATTAATCATAATTGAAATAATTTGATATTGCAACTTACCTTCCATTTCAATGATGGATGCCTGGTGGTTTTCATGACAATTTTCTACTATGGCATAAATTATTGGCATACTCTAAGCCACCTCACCCACTATGCCAGCCTCTTGAGCACTATAAATCTTTGTCCCAACATTTTTTTGATGCAAACAATCCCTTATTTTATTATTTTCACCACAGGTCCAAGTTTTAAGTGGCTCTCGGCCTTCATACTTGGGTTTCTCTACTGCTAGTTGTTACACATTAGTCTTAAAAACATTGTTATTTTTGTGAAATTGCCTTGTAGGGGTTGTTTGTTTACCTTCCTTATTTTTCAATCCCTTCTTAGGCCAACTCTTCTTATGCACGACACTACTCTGCCTACCAATTACTTTTGATTTCAGGCTTTATTTTAGCTTGACCATCACAACGCTTTAGCTTCTTGATGGTGTCTTTCAAACTTTTGGGTTCCAGAAAAATTATTTTATCCTTGAATGGTTTAGTAATCCACTAATGAATCTTTGAATCCTAACCTTTTCATGTAGAAATTATATAACATATGCATGTATATATCCAGATTCTCCTGATCTAACAATATTTTATCTTCTTGCTAAATACAGAATCCTTCCACTATTAATCCTTTGCAGAAATTTAAACTCAATTGCAAACACATGAAGCAATAAAAACAATCGCACATAACACAGTTGTTTAATGGGAAAGCCTGAAGCTGAAAACCCCAACTATCATATATTATGTATCATGGAGATCATGTAAAAATCTCGGGAAAGCTTAAGACATCAAGTTTCCCAAAAGACAATCCTAATCACACGAACATGGAGAAATTCGCAAATCTGACAAACGTATTTTCACACCGACAGCCTCGCTTCCACTACGCAACCTCGTTGTTAACAGCTCGAACAAATTCACCCGTTCGTTCGACTATAACCTTGTTGGAACTTCCACGTGTGTGGTGCAATCAATGCATCACTATAGTCATAACGGATAGTCCATCTTTCCCTTTCACCTATCTCTCCACCGGGTCTCCACTAGAACTGACATGCACTGTAGTTAACTGATGTATTTTTTTAGTTGATTAATGAGTTATTATTGTGAATTAATTAACTAATTAATTCACTCCACTCTCACTAGTGTATCATTCAGTTAGACTAGATACAACTAGCTCAATTGAGAAATAACTCAACTGTTGATTTAAACTGGATAACAACTACATGAACTACTCTTCCAACTCTGTCATAACTTTGCCACTTCAGTTCTAACTGAGTCCTCCATGCATGAACCACCAGTAAACCCTAGGAATTGCGTAATTCCTTCAGCCCACTGATTTTCCAAATCTGTATACTAAAATAAAGTGCTCCAAGAGAATAAGTTGATATTTAGAGTCTGATTATTATTAAGGGCTAATAATAATCAACACTTCTATTTTTAGATCGACGATCTATAAATAGACTTCGCCCAATATTCTAAAAATAGAATTTCATCTATTTTTCCAACTTGACCAACCATCCACAAATAGCATCCTGCAACTTCTGAAATATGATCACCATGTCTAAAATAGACATAGTCTAAAAATAGACTTGCACATAAAAATAGCCTATGGGCCCACTTAGTGAAGGCGACTAATTTTCACTAAGATCATCATCTTGTTGAATCCCAACACCTTCTCAACAAGATAGATTATCCTTCATGCTAGTGTTAATCTTTACAGCCTCCTCCAGTAATAAACATGCCTTGCCAAAAGTGATTTTTACAGGCCAAGGTCAAATTTTGTCATTTCAGTGAGTCTTCAAGCAAAATTTGGTCACTAAGTATTAGGTCTAGGGTTTGCTTTCACTCCTTTCAAAGTTGTCCAAATTTCAATCCATGTCATCATTCAACTGAGTGTACCATCATTCATATGGTTTTCATCATCATTTCAAGTTCCACTGGGTCACTTTACACCTTGTTCATGCTTCAGTTGTGCCTAGGTAAGGTTCATTTCCCTCTCCTAAGGTTTTGGAGGTAATTTCTCTTGGATGGTAAAATGATCAGCAAAACTTGTATCCTGATGTTCATACACCTTCCCCTACCCTTAATGTACCTTATTAAACACTTCCCATCACTGAGATCCCCCAAATTCCTCATTTTCACACAAACCCTAGTTTCTTGCTACAACTTGGCAACTTTCTAGGCTAGGCCTGTGTTTTTCCCTTTTGGACCCCTTCCCCTCACTCAATCTTTGAAATTCCAATTTCCCCTGCTTCCTAACATCCCTCCCTACTTCCAAAAATTTTCTCAAGAATTTAGAAGCCCCTTTATCCCCTTCATTTCACTTCATTTCGACAAATTCCTTGTTCCACACATCGGGATAGGTTTTACTTCAATGATGTTTTTGAGCAAGAAAATATGAATTTGAGAAACCTGAGAGAGGTTTTTGTCCAAAATAGGCCAAGGAGGAAACAATCCTTCACTTTTTACACAGGTGTCACGGTTTTAGAGAAATGTCAAAAATACAGTTGCCTCAAGAGAATTGATGCACCTCTCAAGTGACCTTGCGAAAATAAAGCTTTCTCCTATCTTGGTTTGCCAAATGACTTTCTTGATGACTAAAATGATAACTAGACACAAATATCTTTCCAATGAGCTATCATGAGCTCAATTTGGAGTTTAGGAAGACCTTCAAAAGTTGACTGCAACAGCACTCTGCCTTGAGGCAGCCTCATTTTGCACATTTTGACCAGTCTTGGGAGATTTGATTTTTGACAAGGAAAATGAACTCCAAATTGAAAAATTCCAGTTGGGTTGGAAATTAGGCTCAATAATATTTCCAAAAATATATCATGTGTCCAATTTTGACATTGGGAAGTTCTCCAAAAGTCTCTTGCAAAAAGGCGCGGCGCATAGAGATGGCGCGGCGCATTGGGCAGCCCTCTGCAGTGTAAAAAATGAACTGGCGCGGCGCATAGAGATGGCGCGGCGCATTGGGCTAAAAAGCCTTAAATCCATTCAAATATTCCTCAAAAGGCTCCAAATTTTCAAATTCCTCATTCCATAACTAAGTTAACATATCTCCATATTGCCAATGTATGAGTTTCCATCAGTGTTTTTGGTGTTTCAATAGGTGAAAAATAAAACCCTAGCTCCTTGCACAGTTTCATTGAAAATATGCCTAGGGTTTGAAAAATTGTATTTTTTTGCTGTCTTATTCCCCTCTACCACTTTCACATCCCCTTCACTACATTTCACTAGTTTCATTTCCCATTCCCCCTCTCATTTCCACTCATCCTACTCCCCTATCCCCAAAACCCTAAAACCCTAGTTTTCTTCATTGCACTAATGGTTGTATACCCTATCCCCTTAATCCCACTCCCCTCATACATTTTTACACTCTCTTCCATACACTCTACCCATTTCATTCCTCCACCATATTTTCACACCGTTATTGGGCAAGAAATCATGTTTGCAAAGCAAGGATCAAAATCTTGAAAGCCAAGTTGAAGAAGGCCTCAAAGCGTCGGAAAAGGCATGATAGACGTCAAATATTGGTCGAAGCTTCCTTGGCTCAACACAACACTTAATGGAGGATACTCAGCCCAAATTTCAAAAAATTTGGGACACTTTTTTCATTTTTGAAAATTTCGGGCCTAAAAACAGACTTTTCAGCTCTATGCGTTGCGCCACTTGGCGCGCGCTTATGATTGGGGGCTCCTCTTGGGGAAAATTTTACATTTTTGGATTTTTCATGGAAAAATATGCATGCCTACCTATGGCCAAGAAATTTTGACAGGTTTTTGGCTTCCAGAAGGGTCAAAAACACCCCAAAAATGACCTTTCTGCCCCTTTTTTGACACACAAGAAGCAGTTTTGGAGGGGAAAATGAAGACCACATTCATAAATTCAACTTGTGTTGGAAATTAGACAAGCAGACCTTTCCAACAAGCCCACTTGGAGAAAATTTTGACACTAGGAAGGCCTCCAAAATCAGCGTCAAACTGGCGCGACGCATAGAGAAATCAGGCGCCGCGCATTAGGGATTTTTGCTCATTTTGGACTCAGTAACTCTGTTTTTCGCCTATTTTTTGACAATTTGACTTTCTTACTTCAAAATGTTAAACTCATGATGTAATTGGATGTATTTTGATGGATCTTGATGTAATTTTGTTAAATTTTTACTCATGGAGGTAGATTCATCCATCAAAAGGTGAATTGCAACTGAATGAATCAGTTTCCTATTTTATAGAGGCAAGTTGTTCCACTACCTATTTTCCAGTTCTCAGTTTAGATCTTGTTGAAATGGCTCCTAAACTTGTGAGCTCGACCTCTAGAGGCTGGGGATGAGTTAGTGTTGTCTATATCTTGCAGTTTTTCATTCATTAGCATAGGTTGGATTTTTGGGAATGCGTTGAGCATCATTGTACATTCATCTCTGCAATTTGGCAAGGAATAGACCAGGGTTTGCAGCACTCTTTGGGATTCTTGTGGCATTTTGGTTTGATAATGTGTTTCTCTCTGTAAATTTAATTCTACTGTTTTTTCATGTATACCATTTTCCCTCTTATTTCTTCCTAAGTTAAACAAACAAGGATAATGGTAGAATTCATTAGAATTTGCAGTGCTCTACCTAGGGTTTGTTTAATTTTCTATGTTTTCAGCTGTTTGGAGAGGATCCTTGAAGGTTTCTTGCCCTCTTTAGCTCTTCACCTTTCTCAAACTCTCCATTTCCTTCAAAATTGACAGTGTCAAATAAAGTGCCTACCTAGCCCCATTCAGATCCCTGCAAAACTGCTCATTTCCTAGACTCAAAATCTGCCTTTCCCTTTGATCCAACAAAAACACTCTTAAAATCAAATCAAACTCTTTTGCATATATACCTAGCCTAAAATCAGCCTTCATTCAAGTCATCTCAAGCCTCACTGATCATTTTTTGCTGAGATTGACCAGGAGAGAGCCCTTTTCCGATCTGGTAGGGCTAGCTACCAGATTAAGTGTGGTTTGATGTTACCCTAGATTTTTCCTTTCTTAGCCTGAGGTAGATTTAGGCCATAACATAGTGGTGACCATACTGGGGAATATTGTTTGTTTTTTAGTGTTATTTGTTTTATAAACTATAGACGGAGCCTGAAGTTAGCCAGGTAGCCTTCGAACTGCACATTGCTTTGCAAGTGCATAAGTAGATAAACGCTGCTTCAGTCAATCTCCGGTTTATTTTTATAAAGAGTAACATTTGACTTGCAAATTTCCCCAGTACATGTATCAATTTGGATCTGATTGTTGATGGTGAACAACAATCAGACATAGGAAGGCTGAAATCATTCACCTGGCGACTTCAGTGTCGAAAAATCCCAAGGTTCAGAATTTTTATGGTGACTCTACTCTTCAAGAATCAGTAGCCTGAGGAATTTCTTGGTGAATTCATTGTTATCAAAATGGTTTCGCTGGATCGAAGGTATGCTCCCATGAGCCGAGATCACATTCCAGGTTTTCCAAATAAAATTCCTAAGGTAGATTGGCAAAGGAATTTGCCTACGTTTAAAGATGATGATAAGAAGGATGATGCTTTACATCTGGTTAGATTTCACATACATATTCACAAGTTGAAGGTTGATTTTCCTGAAGATTGCTTGATGAATATATTCATGGCCACTCTGGAAGGTGAAGCCCAATCTTGGTATGAAAGTTTGCTGCCTACTTGTATTTACTGTTTAACAGATTTTCATACCATGTTCTTTGAAAGGTATAAAGAATCTTATCCATCCTTAACTTTAGTTCAGAACTGTTGTAGCCATGTTTATAGTTTTATTGAAAATCTTGAAAAAGTTTATGAAGATGATGAATTCCTGGACGATGAGATCATGGAGGCTCTGTACGAAAATCCATTTCAGCAGCATAAAGAGAACTTAGAGGATACCCATCAAGATGCTCAGGAAACTTTGCAGCGGGATCAAGATATTAGTACAATGGAAAATGATGAAAGAGAAGGTTTTGTTTCAGATCTATCCATAGAAGAAGACAATATGCAGGAAAGTCAAGTTTCAATTTCAGAATGTGATAAAGTCAAGTCAGTTATTTCAGATCTAGATTCAGATCGTGATGATCAAGAATACCTTGTGCTGAATCCCATGAAGGAGAACTCTGCTGTTGAGATCATATGGAATGAAGAAGATAGAGTTATTGATCCAAATGTTCTTATTTCATTAGAAAAAATCCTTCATGAGGAGGTAATCCAGTCAGTTCATGAAAAAAAAGATGAGATCTTTGTTCAAGTAAGTGAAAAATCTTCTTTCAATAACTCAGTGATAAATGATAATTTGATTGCCATGTCATATGAAGATGATCAGCAATGTTTTCAAATTTCAGAAGATCAGGGAATTAAGTACTTTCATTCAGGTTTTTCATGTTTTAAAATTTTATTTCATGAATACAATCATTGTTTTAGCAAAAGAAAACAAAAATGATTATCTCCTTTGTCTGAAGATGAGATAGATCAACTCTTGAAAGGTCATGTTATAGCCCAAGCTAAAGCAGATTTGTAGTGCCCACATGGTCAAGAAAGTGTTGGTGAAATTTCTTCCTCTTTTGAAAATGATGATGGTCTTGTAATTAGCTTTATAGATCAGCAAACAGATAATATTTTCTTTCATGAAGATGATAAGGCTGTCATGTTTGATAATCTTGAATATTATTTTTTGTTTAAGAATGACCTAGACCATGAAATTGAGGAATATGAGCTTGAGAGAGACAATATGCCAGAATTTCTCATGGTCAAGGAACTTACAGCTAACACTCAGATGGCAGAAGCTTATACCTCTCTGTGCCTTCCTATCACTCGGCAATCAATTTTTCTTTCATATCATAATGAAGCGAGTAGTTGTATTTTTGCTGCTGGATCTCAATACCAACTAGTGCTTTAGGATTTTCAAGATCCCTTCGGCATTCTTTTGCAAGCATCAAAAAAGATAAATGTTGCTTGGTTTGTTATCATAAGCCTTGTTTTCAGTGGTTATTGTGAGTTGCCTACATGTGCATCGTTCTACCTGCTCGAGAAAAGTGAGAGCAAAATTTTGGTATGTAGCCATCTGTTGGATTGGTTACATTGGAAGGCTCACTACACATGATTGTACATATTTCATCAGTAGGTAGTTGGTTGTCATCATGATTTGAATCCCTCAAATTTCGATGGAATGCTTCCATTTAAAAAGCTTTGTAAGTACTAATTTCAGTTAAGTAGGTCTTGAGTCATTTTTTTTATAGTCAGTTTCAACATAGTTTCAATTTGAGGCCCCAAATGAAGGCTATAAAACTGAAGGTCTAATTTCATTTTTGGTGTGTCAGTTGTTTGATTCATTTGCGATTCAGTTTTCAGTCTTGTTATTAAGTTATTTTGTGTCGGTTTTCAGTCATGCATTTCAGCTTGAGTTTTTGACTCTGTTTCCCAATGGATGAAGGCACTTGTCTGCTCTCCCAAAGATCTGCCGTTCTTGGCACCTCCAAGGAGCTACCATCCCCATTGGAGCCAATGTTAGTGTTAGTCTTTGTAGCCTTCCTCCAATGATCAAACATGATCTTACAAAGTGATTTTAAGGTGTCAAGGTCAAATTTTGTCATTTCAGTGAATCTTCAAGTAAAATTTGGTCACTACGTATTAGGTCTAGGGTTTGTTTTCACTCTTTTCAAAGTTGTCCAAATTTCGGTCCATGTCACCATTCAGCTAAGTGTACCATCATTTAGAGGGTTTTCATCATAATTTCAAGTTCCATTGGGTCATTTTACACCTTGTTCATGCTTTAGTTGTGCCTAGGTAAGGTTCATTTCTCTCTCCTAGGGTTTTGGAGGTAATTTCTCTTGGATGGTCAAATCATCAAAAAAAATTGTATCCTGATATTCATACACCTTCCCCTATCCTTAATGTACCTTATTAAACACTTCCCATCACTGAGATCCCCCAAATTCCTCATTTTCGCACAAACCCTAGTTTCTTGCTACAACTTGGCAATTTTCTAGGCTAGGCATGTGTTTTGCCCTTTTGGACCCCTTCCCCTCACTCAATATTTGAAATTCCACTTTCCCATACTTCCTAACATCCCTCCCTACTTCTCAAAATTTTCTCAAGAATTTATAAGCCCCTTATCCCCTTCATTTCACTTCATTTAGACAAATTCCTTGTTCCACACATCGGGATAGGTTTTACTTCAATGATTTTTATAAGCTAAAAAAGATGAATTTGAGAAAAATGAGAGATTTTTTTGTCCAAAATATGCCAAGGAAGAAAAACCTCCTTCACTTTTTACACAGGTGTCATTTTTTTAGATAAATGTCAAAAATACAGTTGCCTCAGGAGAATTGATGCACCTCTAAAGTGACCTTGGGAAAATCAAGCTTTATCCTATCTTGGTTTGTGAAATGGCTTGCTTGATGAGTCAAATGATAACTAGGCACAAAGATATTTCCAATGAGCTATCATGAGCTCAATTTGGAGTTGAGTAAGACCTTCAAAAGTTGACTGCAACAGCACTCTGCCTTGAGGCAGCCCCATTTTTCACATTTTGACCAGTCTTGGGAGATTTGATTTTTGACAGGGAAAATGAACTCCAAATTGAAAAATTATAGTTGGGTTGGAAATTAGACTCAATAATATTTCCAACGCACTATCATGCACCCAAGTTTGACTCCGGGAAGGTCTCCAAAAGTCTCCTGCAAAAAAGCGCGACGCATTGGACAACCCTCTGCAGTGTAAAAAATGAACTGGCGCGACGCATTGGACAACCCTCTGCAGTGTAAAAAATGAACTGGCGCGGCGCATAGAGATGGCGCAGCGCATTGGACTAAAAAGCCTGAAATCCATTCAAATCTTCCTCCAAAAGCTCCAAAATTTCATATTCTTCATTCCACAACTAATTTAACATCTCCATATTGCCAATGTATGAGTTTCCATCAATGTTTATGGTGTTTCAATAGGTGAAAAATAAAACCCTAGCTCCTTGCACAGTTTCATTGAAAATCTACCTAGGGTTCTCTTATTCCCCTCTACCATTTTCACATCCCCATTCACTACATTTCACTAGTTTCATTTCCCATTCCCCCTCTCATTTCCACTCATCCTACTCCCCTATCCCCAAAACCCTAAAACCTAGTTTCTCTCTCATTTTTTTTTTTTTACTATTATTGGGCGAGAAACCATGTTTGCAAAGCAAGGATCAAAATCTTGAAGGCCAAGTTGAAGAAGGCCTCAAAGCGGCGGAAAAAGCATGATAGGCTTCATATTTTGGCCGAGGCTTCCTTGGCCTAGCATAGCACATAATGGAGGACACTCAGCCCAAATTTCAAAAAAATTGGGATATTTTTTGCATTTTTGGAATTTTTGAGCTAAAAAACAGACTTTTCTGCTCTATGCGCCGCGCCACCCGACGCACGCTTTTGATGGGGGACTCTTTTTGATGCAAACTCAACATTTTTGGATTTTTCATGGAAAAATATGCATGCCTACCTATGGCCAAGAAATTTTGACAGGTTTTGGGCTTCCAGAAGGGTCAAAAAAACCCCAAAAATATCCTTTCTGCCCCTTTTTTGACACATAGGAAGCAGTGTTGGGAGAAATCAGTTTTGGAAGGGAAAATGAAGGCCAAATTCAGAAATTCCACTTGTGTTGGAAATTTGACAGGTAGAAATTTCCAACAAGCCCACTTGGAGCAAATTTGGACACCAGGAAGGCCTCCAAAATCAGCTGCAAACTGACGCGGCACATAGGGAAATCAGGCGTGGCGCATTGGAGGATTTTGCTCATTTTTTACCCAGAAACTCTGTTTTTCGCCTATTTTTTGACAGTTTGACTTTCTTACTTCTAAATTTCAAACTCATGATGTAAGTTAAATGTAATTTGATGGATATTGATGTAATTTTGTTAAATTTTTTACTCTGTAGGTAGATTCATCCATCAAAAGATTAGTGCAAATTTGGAATAAGATCAGTTTCTATCTTATAGAGCAAGTTGTTCCACTTGCCTATTTTCCAGTTCTCGGTTATATATTGTTGAAACAGCTCTAAACTTGTGATCTCGGCCCTAGAGGCTGGGGACAGTTGTTTGTCCATATCTTGTGGTTTTTTAGTCATTAGCATGGTTGGACTTTTGGGAATGCTTTGAGCATCATTGTACATTCATCTCTGCAGTTTGGCAAGGAATAGACCAGGGTTTGCAGCACTCTATGGGATTCTTGTGGTATTTTGGTTTGATAGTGTGTTTCTCTCTGTAAATGTAAGTCTAATGTTGTTTCATGTATACCATCTTCCCTCTTATTTCTTCTTAAGTTAAAAAAACAAGGATAAAGGTAGAATTCATTAGAATTTGCAGTGCTCTGCCTAGGGTTTGTTTAATTTTCTATGTTTTTAGCTATTTGGAGAGGATCCTTGAAGGTTTCTTGCCCTCTTCAGCTCTTCACCTTTCTCAAACTCTCCATTTCCTTCAAAATTGTCAGTGTCAAATCAAGTTCCTACCTAGCCCCATTCAGATCCCTGCAAAACTGCTCATTTCCTAGACTCAAAATCTGCCTTTCCCTTTGATCCAAAAAAAACACTCTTAAAATAAAATCAAACTCTTTTGCATATATACCTAGCCTAAAATCAGCCTTCATTGAAGTCATCTCAAGCCTCATTGATCATTTTTTGCTGAGATTGACCAGGAGAGAGCCCTCTCCCAATCTGGTAGGGCTAGCTACCAGATTAAGCGTGGTTTGATGTTATCCTAGATTCTGCCTTTCTCAGCCTGAGGTATATTTAGGCCATAACACATTACCCCGATCCTAACTCTATGGTATTCGAATTTACTCCTGCCAAGTGCTTTCGTCAGAATATCTGCATCCTGATCTTTCGTAGGAATGTACTGAAGCAACATGATCTTCCACTGCACACAATCTCTAATATGATGATACCGGATATCAATATGTTTAGATATATCATGAAACACAATATTAATTAAGAATTTAATGCAACTCTGATTATCACAATGTATCACTGTAGGATCTAAATGTGAACCGAACAAACCAACCAGGATCTTCCTCATCCAGATAGCCTCACATGCAGCTTGACTTGATGCCACGTATTCTGCTTCCGCTGAACTGAGTGCCATGGATATTTATTTCCTGCTGTACCAAGAAACTATTGTAGATCCGATACTGAAAAACCCCTCCTGATGTGCTCTTTTTTTCAAGTGCACTGCCTACCCAATTTGCATCCATGAAGCCATGCAACTTCACCTCATCCATTTTTCTGTACCATAATCCATACTCCGATGTGCCCCTGAGATACCTCAGGACATGCTTGCCTGCCTTCCAAAAGAGCTTGGTAGGCTTAACCATCGCTTGTGAAAGCTGGTTCACCGCATAGCATATGTCCAGTCTTGTATTAACAAAATACATGAGCGAACCCACCAACTTTCGATAAATAGTGGCATCCACTACCTCTACCAATGTAGCATCCTCTTTCCTCAAAATTCTTGGAAGAAGAGTGTCGATAGGCTTGCAGCCTTACATGTGAAACTTCTCTAGTATCTCCCGGGAATACTTGCCTTGAGACACAAATAGTTCACCTTCCCGCTGCCATATTTCCAATCCAAGGAAATAATGAAGGAGGCCCAAATCCTTCATCTCAAACTTCTTTGCAAGATCTGCCTTGCATGAGTGTATCAACTGCTCATCACCCATTAGTATTAAATCATCAACATAAAGAAAAATGATTAAAATCTTACCCTCCACCACAATTTGATACAGGTTTGCATCTTTCTCACTCTTGGTGAAGCCAAGTCCAGTGAAATATTTTTCGATCCGTGTGTACCAAGCACGTGGTGCTTGCTTCATCCCATACAGCGCTCTTTTGAGCCTGCACACATGCGACTCACTGCTGAAGATCTCAAATCCTTCAGGCTGCTCAATGTACACCTCTTCCTCAATGATCCCATTAAGGAATGTAGTCTTCACATCCATCTGATAGAGAACATCTGATAGATGTGCCAACCCATCTGCACTAAGAGAGAAAGGATGGTCCTTATGGAAGAATGCAGGTGCGACAAGTGCAAAGGAGTTTCATCATGATCAATCCCCTGATCGCACAAAAACCCCGAACTGTAACAAAGATGTACTTATACTTCTCTACGCTCCCATCAGTAGCTTGCTTTACCTTGTAGATCCATCTTGATCCTACAACTGATTTACCTTTCGGCCTTGGAAAAATCTCCCAAGCACTGTTTCTGACAATGGAGTCATACTCCTCCACCATGGCATCTACCCATGTGGACTCTTACACTGCTTCTTCTAAATAATATGGCTCTATCACGAAACACTTGCTCATAAGAGCCATGTATCCAGTAAAATGGTCAGGTGATTGTCTCTGTCTATGCTTTGATGTAGGGACTCCTGCATTCTGTGCCGCATCAAGCTTCAGTCTCTCAGCTTCTATGGTACGCTTTCTACCTTGTCTGATGTTTGGTTCTGCATGAGTGGACTCCTCCACTCCATGAATCTCCTCCTGTGGCTAATCCACATCTAGAGGCTCATCTTTGGGAACAAGAAGTTCCTCCTCTGCATGCAAGTGTAGCTCCCTCTCAAGCGACAACTTCATGGATTTCACCTCATTGAATTGCATATCCCATCGCACCACAGTCATCCGACTGTCTGGAAAATACACATGATAATTATGGGGTGTTTCTGTGTACCCTACAAATATCCCACCTTCTGTAGTCGGCTCCAGCTTCTTCCTGGCGTCCTTAGTCACATGAATGTAAATAGATGAACCAAAAATCTTCAAATGAGAAATATCAGGCTTCCTACCAGTAAAAGCTTCTTCAGGTGTACTCATTCCAAGTACTCTATGAGGACAACGGTTTTTCACATAAACCGCAGTGTTGCATGCTTCCGCCCACAAGTGAATTGGTAGGCCCTGGTCATGCAGCATAGCTCGTGTAGCACCCATGATCGTTCTATTCTTCCTCTCTGCAACCCCATTCTACTGTGGGTTATGAGACACTATGAGTTCTCTTCGAATTCCTTCTTTTCTACAGAATTCTTTGAATTCGTTCTAGATATATTCACCACCATTATCACTCCGTAGAGCCTTCACATGCTTCCCCGACTCCTTCTCCACCAATGCTTTAAACTCATAGAACTTTGAGAATGTTTCGCTCTTCTTCTACATGAAGAATATCCAGCATCTACAAGAATAGTCATCAACAAATATAACATAATACTTGTGTTTTACTATTGAAGCAACCGAGAAAGGTCCGCACACGTCTGTGTGAATTCTCTCAAAGATCACCGAAGCACGGTTCTCCTTCTCATGAAAGGTGGTCTTCACAAACTTACCCATAGTAAATCCCTTGCACTGATCTAACTGCGCAAGAGTGCCCTTGGGAAGTCTAGTAGAAATCTGCTACAAAATCTTCAAAGCGCCATGGTGAAGATGGCCCAATCTCCTGTGCCATAATTCGCCCTCATCCCGGCTCACCACTTCTTCTGCTTTGCCCATCATTGAAGCGCAGCCATCTACCTCCAGCTTGTAGAGATTCTTAACTCAAATCCCTATCTTCTTGCTTTGACCCATTGTTTTATGTCGAAGGAAGGCTTTTCCCTCACTGAAAACAACGTCATAACCTTTGTCTTCCAACATTGCAACCGAGACCAAGTTCGTCTTCAGACCTGGAACATGCATAACTTCTTTCAACAGAAATGGATTACCTGACTCCCTCTCAAAGGTAATGGTCCTAATGCCAGTCGCATTGTATTGACCATCGTCTCCCATCTCTATATGCATTTGGAGGTCCTTCTCCTCCAAGTCACTAAACAACTCCTTGTCTTCTGTCATATGGAAATAAGCACCACTATCAAGATACCACATCGATCCCATTGTGCTTGAAACCAAGCATGTGATCAAAGAGAAATCAAGTTCAAATTTCGAGGCTAAGGCCTCACTCGCTGCAGCTCTAGCAGCCTTCTTGTTCTTCTTCTTTTGTGGGCAGTTAGTGGAAAAATGCCTATGTTCGTGACAGTGAAAACACTTCACCTTTGAAAAATCTTGCTTCTTTCCTTTAGCCTCAGATTTTGAAGGAAATTTCTTCCCCTTCCCTTTCCTTGCTTTGGAAGCCAAAGCGCAACTCTCTTCATCATCATTCTTCGATGAAAATCCATCCGTGGTACTTCGCCTTATCTCCTCCTGCGCAAGATCTGACCAAAGTCGCTCCCAACCCGGTAGTCTCTCCCGTCCATTGACAGAGTCTTCATAGCTATGCCAACTCTTCGGAAGCCCAAGGAGAGCCAAGCTCACCAATTCTTCATCATCAACAGTAATCCCCACACTTCCCATTTCATCCCTACAATGGACAAACTTCGTGAGATATTTTGGAATACTGTCGCCCTTCTCCATTTTTATTTTTATGAGCTTATCTTTCAGTGCCAACTTCCTCTGGTCGCTACTGCTTTGGAACAAATCTATCAAAGCCTTCCACATTGAAAATGGAGTGGCTTTCCGGTGAAGGCTGGACACAATATGTTCCTTCACACCTTCCAACAGAATTCTTCTTGTCTTTGCTACCTTCTTTTTCCATGGGTCAAGTTTTGCAACATCGCTAGAACCAAGCTTAGGAACATCGCTATCGATGAACTCCTTCAGTCCATTATCTTCCAGCACCGCCTCCATCCTATCCTTCCAGGCTATGTAATTCGAGCTACCCTCAAGGGCATACTCCAATCGCAACCCATTGAAAGACATTTCAATGAATACTCAATTGTCGCACTCAATTGCAGAAATTTAAACTCAATTGCAAACACATGAAGCAATAAAAAAAATCGCACATAACACAGTTGTTTAACGGGAAAGCCTGAAGCTAAAAACCCCAACTATCATATATTATGTATCATAGAAATCATGTAACAATATCATACAAAGATTAGTACATCAAGCTCTTAGTACAATCAATCGTCACACACTAACATGAAGAAATCTGCAATCCATACATCGATTTCTTGCCACCTGATAGCCTGCCTCAACTGCGCAATCCCTGCTGAAGAATAGCTCTGAATGAATTCCAATTACCCTTTCCTTGACTTCGCAATACTCATTGGAAACTCCAATGTGTGTGTGATGCAATCAATGCATCATTATAGTCACAACAGATATTCCATCTCACCCTTTCACCTACCTCTCCACTGGGTCTCCACTGGAACTGACATGCACTGTAGTTAACTGTTGTATTTGTTCAGTTGATTAGTGAGTTATTATTTGTGAATTAATTAACTAATTAATTCGCTCCACTCTCACTAGTGTATCATTCATTTGGACTAGATACAACTAGCTCAACTAATTTTAACTCCAATAACTTAGTTAAACTGAATAACAACTCCGTGAAATACTCTTCCAACTTTGTCATAACTTTTCCACTTCAGTTCTAACTGAGTCATCCATGCATGAACCACCAGTAAACCCTAGGAATTGTGTAATTCCTTCATCCCACTGATTTTCCAAATCTGTATACTGAAATAAAGTGCTCCAAGAGAATAAGTTGATATTTAGAGTCTGATTATTATTAAGGGCTAATAATAATCGACACTTCTATTTTTAGATCGACGATCTATAAATAGAATTCGCCCAAATATTCTAAAAATATAATTTCATCTATTTTTCCAACTTGACCAACCATCCACAAATAGCATCCTACAACTTCTGAGATATGATCACCATGTCTAAAAATAGACATAGTCTAAAAATAGACTTGCAACTAAAAATAGCCTGCGGGCCCACTTAGTGAAGGTGACTGATTTTCACTAAGCTCATCATCTTGTTGAATCTCAACATTTCATCCTTGATATATGGCACATACCTCAATAGTTTTAGGAACTTGGTGATGTACTCTGTTAGTCATCAGTATTTTTCACCTGTTATTGATAACTAGTTTCCTAGCTGAGTTTTCTAGAAGCTAATCTCCATGTGTCAATTTGTCATCTAGAAAACACCCCAGACAAATTTTTACCCTCCTACCTTTCCCTATCAGCCTATGATTATACCAATCTTCAGTTTTCAAGTCATGTCTTGCTTCAGCCAAATATCTCTGTCTAAAGTTGTCTTAGACTTGCTTATCTGCTATCATTTTCCCCTTGTTTCTCATGAAACTCGCTATCCAATATTTGACAAAGTGTCTCCCTTCCTATCCTTGACCTTCTTGTCAAACACAATCAGAATCAATGAAATTTTCCCCTAAGTTAGATAGTGGTGTTTAGGATTCATTTCTTTGGCAAAAACATCTTAATCCAAAGAGCCTCTGTTTAGTACCATTCAGCCATAGATTGTCTTCTTTTTCTGCAAAAATAAGTCTTGACACATCCATAGGTCGCACACCACTAAGAGGTCATTCTGTCTCTATTCAAGAAGAAGTTAAACAAAGATCCAAATCAGAAGAAGATAAGCATGTTCACAATCTAAAGAATGTGCTTAATATTGGGCAAAATCTCCATAATACACCAAATGAGCTCTCCAAGGTTCAAAGTCATGTTTTTTTCATCTCTGCAGGGTGCAATTGAATGACAAATAGTATCCAGACAAGAGAAAAGAGACAAGTCCAAATAAGTCTCTCATGTTGAAGAAATTTTCCATCAGTAAGCAGACGAAGAATTGCAATAAAAGAGATGCACAAGTATTCCAGAAGACATCATCAAAATGAACATAAGAAGACAGTTGCTACTCATGTTGTTTTGAGCCTGGGATAAGAATACTAGATAGAGAGAAAATTCAATGAACCTCTGCAAACAAAGTCAAGAAAGGTTAGTAAAATTACTAGCAAGTAAATACTCTACAAGTACCAACCATGTGGCTCCTGGTTTTAAAGTTCACAAGGATATTTTGACAACAGGATACATATCTCAGAAACATGCCTCTTATAGCAGATTGTCAAATTTTTCCACTTTATTACTTATTGTGATATACCAAGAAGAGATATGTATTACAAAGAAATATGAAACAGTTTGGGAAATATGTGAAATATCATGATTATGTTAACCTCCTTCATTAAAAAGTAGATGGTTGGGTGACATACTGATAACCTCCTCCAATTTAAGAGCAGATGGTTTGGAAACATTATGTTAACCTCCTTTATTTAAAAGTAGATGGTTGGGAACATGACGAGGACCTCCTTCATTTAAAAATCAGAGGGTCAGGAACAGAGGTATAGCCTCATTCAAAGAGCAGGATACTAACAGTGTTTTAAATGACTTAAAAACTTGTTTACACCACTTCCTCCAAAAGGATGAAACAACTGATCTATCAATAGTGTTTCAAATGGTGTTTAAATGAGTTCACTATTTGAAAGACAAGGGTGAAAATCAGTGGACCAACTAAAATTTTATAGTTTGAAGGTCTGTGTTTCATCATCAACAAAGCAGTGACATTATGGTGTTAAAGGACCTTTTATTTTTCTGTTTATAAAATACCTCCTTAAAATTGTAATCTGGAGTGAAATTTGGCTAGGGATAGCCTCATCTAAATGGCTAAGAAGGACCTCCATCAGTAGATAAAGAGAAGGCCTCATGATAGGTCTGAAGGGTCATTGAAAAGGGCTGCAACAGTAGTTTTTGTGATGATTTCCCTTATTCACTAATCAAGGAAAAAACACAGCTACTCCTTAAAAAGATCTATTCAAAGAGAATAGGGTTAAAGGCACTTTGATTTAACTTCATTCAAGAGCAGATGGTTAGAAAAATACAGTGATAAAAACCTCCTTCGAAGAGGGCAGTTGGTTTGACAAACTTCAGCAATGGCTTTCTTCACAAAAGGACATAGGGCACATTGTAAAAATGGGTGAAATTTTCACTGTTTATAGGCCTCCTTCACAAAGAAACAAAGGATTAGCTCCTCAAAAGAGTTACACATTAAATCAGCTTATTCTAAGGTTTAAAAAGGTGATAAACATGTTTCACTTTCAGTCAAAGAACACCTCCTTCACTTCACAAAAACAAAGGTTAAAAAGCACCCAGGCAAGTTTATCAAACATAGGCCTTCTTCACAAATAAGCAGAGGGCCCATCATTGTTTGAGGATATTCAAAATGACAAGTGGAGAAGGTCAAATCATGGTTTCACACCTCCTTCACTTAATAAAACTGAGAATGCATGATGGTGTTGACAAGCTGCAATAAGGATAAAAATGATAATCTCCTTGGTGAAAAATCAGAGGATATGCCTATGAAAGGACCCTCATCACTTCAAAAGCAATGGGTTTTTCATTATACTTCAAAGGTTGTAGTGGAAAATGTTATTAACCCTTTTCATCATAAACATAAGGCCTCGGGAAATTATCATGGCATGACTTCATTCAGGACCGAGTAGAAAATCAAGACAGATTTTTTAAAAAAAGCCTCCTTACTTCATGAAGCAATCAATTTACCTTATGTTGATTGAAAGGCTGCAAAGTTGTCTTGATGATGGACTCCTCTATAAACAACAATCCAAGTCTGAAAGTTTTAGCACTCCTTTCATTCCATACAAAAAAGAGTTTTTACAAATAGCTTCAAAAGACAAGCTACAGCCTTATGGTAATGAGTTATTCTCAGGTAAAGGGTCTTTATGAGTTTCAAGGAGATACAGCTCAAGAAATAGTGAGGTAGCTTGTTAAAGGGCTGCTCGAATTACAAATACCTTTGTATTTCCTATTCAAAAGAAAGTGGTTATTTTAACAAGGAGCATAACAGATTTTCGAAATGGTGAATAGAATAAGGGATGATTTTCGTTTTTCAAACATGGAGTAAAATGTGTTTTACAAAACCCTCTCCAAGCTATGAAGCAAATGGAACAAAGTTTCAAGTATTTTGCACATTTCAGTTGGAGGAAGTAAGCGGTGGTTTTCATTAAAAAACCAAGTTTACAAGCGCGGCACACCTGTATACACACGTGGCGCGCCTGTAGAAGAACATAGAAGAAAATTTCACTAGGCGCGGCACGCTTGTAGGTAGGTGAGGCACGCCTGTGCTCGGTGCCCGGTGTTGCTACTGAACGTGTCGGTTACCTCTGAACGCCACTGCCCAGTGTTCAAATGCAGTTTCCGACCGCTTCATGTCGTGGTAAGCTCCTCTATCACCCGCCCAATGTTCTTATCACCCTCAATTTACCATATCCACTGTTTGTTTGGAATTTAAACACCGCTGCACCACTCAACTATGAATGGCCCAGGCCTTGTCTAAATGGCCCGGTGCCCGTCACCCTGTGTTGACCCTGAACGGCCCGGCGCCCACAGTTGCTGCTGAACGGTAGGGCCTGAGCATTTTTTGTCATTTTCAAAGCCCTCCAAACATGAAAATTTTCCATTCCAAGTGCCAAATGCTCCTAATGCACTCATTTACCCAGTTCAATATTTGAAGTTGTTAAAAACTACCCCTAACCTCTATTTTTCGACCCCTCCTGTACTACCCCTGAACGGCCCACCGCCCAGGCGCCCGGGCCACCAGCAACCAAATTGCTCCAAAGTGCCCAAATTTTTTCCACAGTAATTTCATGTCTAAAGCAGTTGGATGAAGTATGTTAACAGTGGTTTCAAAGCAATTGGTTTACTAAATCAACAGATAGAAATAGTGATTAAAGGAGCAAGTTTTTTGTCAAGTTGAAAAAGGTCTCTTCATTATGGATAGTAAATAATAAAAAAGTGAAAGAAAGAAGGTTTGTTATGCCAATTTGAAAACCCTTTTATGCTATTAGTAATCTAAAACTATACACAGATGCTAGAATCAAAATAGCAAAGTTTGTAAAAGGTCCTAAGTTTGTTTAAAGGTGTCTTAACAATGTTACAAAGGGAAAATTTGCTGCCATATCAAAAGAAGAGAAAACAGTGTTAAAGGGATAAAGCTTGGTCAGTTTAAAAGAGGTCTCTTTTATGTTGTGGGGTAGTGAAAATTTGGTGCAACATCAAGAATCAAAGAAACAGAGTTGTAAAGGTCCTCTCAATCAGTTTAAAGGAGTATTTTAAATAGCATTTTCCAAAAGCATGCCTTGTTTGCCAAATCAAAGAGAGAGGTAGTGCTTGAGGGGAGGATTTTTTGTGCCAAAACAAAAGGAAAATCCTTTTCAAAAAACCACCAACATATATGGTTAAAAACCTTTTGCTCAAACACAACAATAAAAAGTGATTTTTTGTTTTCATTTGACAAATGCTTGTTTGTTAGCATCCAAGAACACAGTGAATTACAAAAAGGAAAGGGTGTTGTGTTGAGAGATTTATTTTAAGAGATCATTTGAAATTTTATCTTGGTAATTCAGTGAAGAGTATCAGAAGCAACAGGCACTACAAAAATCCAAATTAGTTTTCCCGAAGGAAATTGAAGGATGCACCAAAAAAACTCAAAATTACCCAAAGAGGACGCCCGATGAGAAAAAGTGGAAAAGACACATCTAGACTTTGAATTTTGGCTCGAGCTTCTAGGCATATTTCTAAACACCCTTAAGGGGTCTGCTCACCAAAACTGAACAAACTTTGACATGTTCTTGTTTTTTGACATTTTTGGACCTAATTGCATAAAATCATGGGCACCACCATTTTTGTTTGGAGCATCCTTATCTGTTGAGAGTGGTATCATTGGATGCATTAAATTCAGGGGCATCTACTCAGAAAATTTTAGATCAATTGAAGATGTTTTGGTCCCCCAAAGAGGCAAAAAACACTCACTTTTTCGACACTCTGCCCCACATATCAGCAAGGGATAATTTCTGGGTTTTTCCACTCAAGTCAGTTTTTCACAGACTTCTAGTGATCAGTTTGGGGAAAACCAAGTATTTTCATAAACTAGACATCTAGGGCTTTAGAACGAGCCATCACGAGCCTCGTTTCAACATCAGTAGGTCCTTCAAAAGTTGCCCACAAGACAGAGAATTTTCTGCTGCTATATTTCTGAAGCATTTTGGTGAAAAATGCAGCTTTCTGAAGTGGCTTTTCCAAATGTGCGTTTAGCCTTTTTTGGCCATTGTCAGTTGGGAAAAGTCAATTTAATTTCCTTTTTTAGCATTTTTAGGATATTTTTATAGATATTTTGTGCCTTGGGCTTTTCAAAGCCTCAAGGACAAAATCAGATATTTGTGATGGGCCAATGAGCTTGCTAGTTGCACTAGGAGGTTCTCCTTCACTTTGGCCTATATATTCCAAGATATTTCATTGTAAACAGGGCTGAACTTGATGATATAGAGAAATATATGGTTATAAAATCTTGGAAGAAATACTTGTCTCATGCATTGGATATTTTCTTGAATGTTTTGGATGATGAAAGAGGACTGTTGTTGGATTCCTTGACTTGGTAAAATGGTATAGTGTCCCTCTCTGTTATGTTTCCTTAGTTTTCATATATATTTCATGTTCTTTTCTTGCTATAAGACAGTAGAGAACAGATTTGAGACATGCCCTTGGAGGCACCTCATATTTCCTGTTTCATTACAGCTTCTATGTTCTCTTCCTTCTTAGTCATATCAAAGAATTCTTAATTTCTCTTTGATCACTGAAGAAATTGTTTGCTTGTTTCATTTATGGTTGTTATGCATGCTAAGTATGATTCACGGTATGCCCTGCTTACTCATGGCTAGTCAATGCTTCCACCTCTGAAACCTTTCTTTGAATGTTTGATTGTCCTAGTTGAACCAAAGAGGTCTTGTATCGATCTTGCCCTTTGCCTAAAGCTCTACAATCATAGTTCAAAGTGCCCGATAACCCAAAATACTATGTCTAGGAGTTCCCTCTTAGTAGATTGAGTTATTTGTTTGTCTTAATTATTTTTCCCTAAAGTCTGATAGCGATTTTCCTAAAGTTAGAGAGTCATATATCTTTATTTATCGCTTGAATGTTTATTTCTATGCATTTATCAGTTTGAAGTTACATTTATCATGATTAATGGTTAGCCCTACCATATAAATGTCTAATGTTGAACTATTTATGTTTGAAATCCTTTGTCCTTCACAAACTTAGTGTCCATCCCACTTCATTTCACCTAAAGATCCATTTTACCTTGATTAAATTGGCCCTTCAATATACCTTGTATCACCATCTGAGGCTTTCTCGACCTTTTCGACCCCATAGCCCAATTGATCTAACAATCTTTTTATCTATTTAGTCTTTGATCAGTTCCTCCCTCAAAAACCTAAAAACAAAACCAAAAACCTACTTCATAACTAGCCTAAAATCAAAAACACAAGAAGAAAACAACTATACATCCCTTACAAAAATAGAGAGAGCCCTCTCTGAGTCCAGGAAGGCTAGGTCCTTGGACTCCAAAGTTGGTTTGATGTTACCTTGTCACTTGGCTTGCCGATCAGCCAAATCACAGGACCCTAACATACTCATCATCTAATAATTTTCCCATCTCGAGTTCATATAACTCCTTTGCTTTACTATCATATTAGCGTTTAAACAGATTTTGTTCTTTAAAGAGGTTTTCAAACTCATCCCAAGTCAATTCTTTCTCCACAATGCTTCTGACATTCTTCAAGTCCTCCCAGCATATGTTTGTCTTCCCTTTCAAGCTACAGGTGGAAATTCTAGCTTTCATATTTTCAGTACAATTATATATCCTAAAAAACTTCTTCATACCCAACAAGTAAGTTTTTGCATCCTCTGATTTCTTCATATCCCCATTAAATGTGGGCAGCTTGGCTTTCTTAAATTCTTCAAGCATGTATTCTCTCCCTTTACTTCTTGGATGATGGTAATGGTTATGATGAGAGTGGGGGTGTCTTTTAGTAGTATAGATAGATGGTCTGCTGAAATGATGTACGGGCATGCTAGTTCCTCCTTTTGGGGTACTCAATGTGCATCACCCTTCACAATATCCTCGCTCTCATGCCTATTTATCTTTCTGAACCTACTACCATCTTCTCCATTTGTATTTGATTATGATTCGTGAAGTCTCTTTCTGTCTTTATGGCTAGCCCTCATCTCGGATTGCCTATTCCTCTGCAAATCCAAGAGACTTTTCAGAATCACTGCATTTATCTCATTTTTTTTTTTCTTGGGCTTTTACTAACCTCTCATTTTCTACTTTGAAACTTTTGACTTCAACCATTAGGCTCCTCAATGTGCCCATCCAATATGGAGAGTGATTCCCTCCCCCTCGGTCCACTAATATCTCTTCTTCATTAGCTTTGATCCATTCACTCCCATGTTGTGATTGATCGTAATTGTACTCAACCATTCTGGTCACCATTTTCATATTATCTTTGCCTTATGATGTGTGTGGTGTGTTGTAAACCTTACACACTATTATAATTTCATATAATTAAGAAAAAAAACACCATAATGATCATGAACCTTACATTCATTGAGATATTATGGAAATATTTTGTTGTGATAGAAAATTTATGTTAGCACGCCATCTATATTCCATAATTCATGTGCATGATTAGAATTTAGGCCATGAATTATCGATAAAGTAACCAACCAATTAAACACAGGGTCTGCATTTACAGGTTTCCATAAAAATCTGCCTGCAACACCATGATCATGTTAACACATAATTACTACAAAACAACGATCTACCCTCTATAGCTACAAGTCTACTTAAACATGCCATTTTTTTAACATTTTTTATTCTAACCACATCACAGGAAGTGTTACCAAGGAGGTCTTCCATGAAATTATCTAGATGGACTTTTAATACCTAAATATTTTGTTTAGAAAATTTCTAAAAATCCTTACTTGCCTTGATAGAGCCCATCCAGTCTAAGTGTTGAACTTGGATTCTCTGACACCATTATGTAATGACACCCCTTACCCAATACCCAAGAGTATGAGGTGGTATCTATGGATGTCCAATCTTCAAAGTACCATTATGAAAATGGGGTATATTATTTTCGATTTTTTCTCTCTTCATTAACATAGAATAACCATAAGCATTATATTCGTCTCATCGAGACGAATCCAGTGACATATTTTACCTCAATCCGAGCCTCGAATTATGAGACACTGACTTTAAAATTTCATGTCATGCCACATCATCTGACCATAGCATGGCAGTCTTCCATTGGCCTACGTGGAACTCTAGCTCATGGATGAACCGGTGATAGACTCAATTGCGTACTCACCTGAACCCCTTATATTGTTCCAATTGCGTCCAACTGTCATGGGAAAACAATATCATCCTGGTGCCTTCTTCATAATCCTCTTTATACCTCTAGGTCATAACGTTGGGATGACCTGACCGTTAGACCCCTCTCCTCCAGTTTGGTACACGCTCGACCATCAGGGTATATCTTTCGTCATCCCGCAAGGCCTTTCCTGGCACATTCATCTTTCTGCCCCAGTATGCCTTTGGGTTAAATATTTTGAGGGATGTTAGATGACATAATTCCGCTCTAACTCTCTCGGTGGTTTCCTTTGTGCACACTCCTTATCTTCTGCACTAAAAATTTCGGGGCCTGTTGGGCATCCTTTCGGTCGATAACCTCACTAATGAGTATACGTTTCCCTGCCAACACCTCCTAGCATACTATCTCGGTGCCTTTAGTGATTTTTTCCTTTATTAAACTAGGTGGGGTCACCACCTTTCAAGCTCCTCACACTGATTGGTGCTTGTGGCAGCTTTGCCACGTCATCCCACTCAGATCACCTCACTCTCTCATGAATGATCCTGCACAAATTCCACAGGTGTGCCCAATGAGCTGACCTATCGAGGGGTACACCTCTGGACAATAACATGGTTGCAGGGATGGCATGTTAGCTGACTCATCCAACTGACATCATCCTGGTTGATCCTTCCACAGCTCAGCCCAATATTTTGGGATAAATAAAGTTTTTTTTTTCTATCTTCGGGCTATGCCATCACCTCTTGGAAAATTTTCAGATGAGGTATATTAGGGCCGCGCCAATAAGAGATATCCACGACTAGGGTTGTGACACACTAAAAGAATAAGGTCGCATGAGCTTCCCTTTAAGTTCAAAGCTAATTCATCCTTGCACTGCATCAGAGTTTTCCTTCAAGCTTTACCATGGGCCAACTAGAGGAACCTCACCCAACCTCCTATAATAGGCCCAACTTGAGTCTGACTGTGTGTCAAGAGAGTTCACCTTAACCCATCACCGATCGCTTCCCATTGATTTCTCTTCTCAAGGCTCTATCACGGGGGTTTTATAGACCTTTAGATCGACATCAACATTCAATGACAATGTTGTAGAAAGTGGCTTGCTAACACATCCTGTGATGCCACCCCTCCTAAGTTTGGGAAAAAGACTCTCCAACGAGTTCTTAACCCTTAGATACTCTCTGCTCCAGAATAAGGGAAATTATGAGGTGTCGGCATAGGATCTCCTATAAACACACTCGGTTATGGGCATGCAATGAACTACTAAAAGGATTCATCCCTACTTCCGCACACCGAGGGTTCCCAACTTCGGTGCTAGACTGCAAGCAAATTTATGGTGCTATGAAAAACCTTCTTGTGCCCAATTAGCTACGCCTTGAGGCTAGTGGAAGGAATCCATGCAGCTGATATTACTTGGATATAAGGCCATTTAGGTAAAGCATACAAGGCTTAAATGGGCTCCAAAGAGGATTGGGCTCCTCAGTGTTGCAACAATGCTTGCTATACAGTATGAAAAACTTGTAATTAGGTAAACAAACCAATGTAAGATATAGAAGAGAGGAATAACCTATTAATGAGTTTTTTTTAGGTAAAAAAACCAATGTAAGATATTACAGAACCTGCTAGGCAGGCTATCATGAATGTTGTTGAAAATGGAAACAAGAAAATACTGATATAATTTTCCCTTGAATTAAATTAGGAAAAAATTGCAATTCCACATCACAAGGCAACAAGAATGTGTTAATTAAGTTATTTTGACCTATTTGGCTCAGTTAATTCGAGTTTATGGCCTAGCTTGAGTCATGTAGAGTTTCTCCTAAATTTTGGGATCCTAGGTTGAGTTTAATTTGAGTTGTAATAATTTAATTCGGTTAAAATAGTTCTAGTTGTTAGAGGAACTAGAAGGAGGTCTAGTAGTGGGGTGTGTACTCATTTATCAACCAATTAATTGATAAATCAACCATAAATAACTCATGCATGCATGATCTATGAGTTACCCACTTGAGATTGGAGTTCAAGGACAATTTACTATCAGTTGTATAATTATCCAAGTTCTACAGGTGGTGCATGTAGTCAGAGAAAGGCCTATAGGGATTACAGAGTTATGGATGAGAAATTTCCCTAAATAATAGGGGCTAAATCCCAAGGAAACAACACAAGGAAATAGGGACTTGGGGAAGCATAAATTTGGTTAAGTATTGACCAGAGAAGGCTTGTGAAGTAGTGAGATAAATTATACTTGTGCAAAGATTGTTCAGGCTTAAGCAAGCATTGTATTTCTTCTCTATTTTCTAATTAATGCAATATATATAGGAAGGGGTTTTGAGCAGTGTATTTCCCCTAGATATATCCTCATGTTATGTGTGTTAATAGATTCATGTTCCATGTTTTTTATATTTCTTCTTAATCGTGAATTTCTTTCCACATACGAGTAGAGTAGATTTGAGTCTTGTGTTTTAGAACATTACATGAGAAGTATTGAATCTATAATTAATTTCTACATGGTATCGGAGCTAGAGTCACATTAGAGAAGAGAATTCGAAGTTATATTTGCAAGAGGAACAAGTTTGCATATCTATTCTCGAGAGCTAGCAGGATGGCATTATATGGTCCAAGGCTCGAGTAGGCCCTTGAGGGTAACTTGAATTACATTGCTTGGAAGGATTGCATGGAAGCAGTCATTGAACATAATGGGTTGAAGGAATTCATTGATAATTATGGCCTGAAACCAGCACTAGTTGATGCCTAGGATCTAGTAGATTAGAAGAAGAGTGTCGTTGGGGAAAAGAGGATCATATCGAAGGGAGTGTGATGCCATATTTTCTATAATCTCCATGAGAAATAAACTCCATATGCAATCTGGAAGGCATTGAAATATTTGTTCCAAAACAGTAGTGAGCACAGGAAGTTGGCACCCAAAGATAAGGTTTGGAATATCAAAATGAAAAATGGTGACACAATACCATAGTACCTGAGAAATTTCACGTAGTGTTGTGATGAAATTTTGAGTGTTAGTGTTACTGTTGTAGAAGATGATCTGGTAAGAATAACACTTCTAGGCCTTACCAAGAGCTAAAACAACTACCATGATTCATTCAATGGGAGGGAGAAGCTACCAAACTGGGAAAGATTATGGTAAAATTTGGGACAGGAGAGTTCATGAAGAACACCTGAGACAGGACCTCATCCAATGTTGAGGATGAGGAGGATTATGCCTTAGATGGAAAGGCAAAGAAAGGGAAAGGGAAGTAATCCCAATCCAAGGAGATTATGGTTTAGGAAGGCAAGAATAAATACTTGTCGAAGATTAAATGTTTTCACTATCATGAGATGGGACACTATGACCCGAAGTGTCTGCACAAGAAGGTTGACAAGAATCCCTCAGGAGGAGCAGTAGGTGAAGTTTGAGCTTCACAATTCGAGTTGGATTTCACCCTCATTGCATGCATGGTGACATCAGTGATTCTATGGTATCTAGATAATAGAGCCTCATTTCATATGATGGGAAAAAAGGAATTTTTCAACAACTTGCAAGAGAAGGACCTCTATATGCACATCCAGATGGGAGATGATGGAAGGTATAGCGCGACCTGTATCAATACAGTTACTTTTCAGAGAGAGGCCCTCTCACATTAGAAGATGTCATGTATGTTCTGAGTCTACATAAGAATTTGGTTCCAGTTTCTATGTTAGAATATTGTGGCTACGATGTGATATTTAGCAAAGGAAAGGCTTTCCTTCATCACATTGCCATGGGACAAGAGAAACGAATCGAGATTCGGGTGAATACCTCTACAAATTGGATGTAGAATACTATGCTTCTTTGAGCACGAAATCAAAGAAGGTGGAGAGTTGAGACATCGGTGAATTATGGCATATGATATTTGGCCATTTGAACCATGGAGATTTGAAGATCATGCAACAAATTTCTACAGGACTTCCCAACAGTGCACTAGAGCATAGAGATACATGAAAAGGGTGTACATTGGGGAAGTACACCAAAGACACCTTTCATGATAAGGACAATAGAGTGCAAGTGGTCCTTGAAATATTTCACTCATATGTGTGTGGACCCTTCTCAACAACCTCCACAACCAAGCACATGTATTATGTTATATTTGTAGATGATTTCTCACGTAAGTGATGGATATTCTTCATGTAGAAGAAAGACCAGACATTCTCAAAATTTTGTGAATTTAAAGCACTTGTTGAGAAATACATTGACAGGAATGTGAATGCTCTAAGGAGCGATAATGGTGGTAAATATGTGTCAAATTTCAAGAAATTTTGTGCAAAAGAAGGCATTCAATGGGAGTTAATAGCACCCCATAACCCACAACAAAATGTGGTGGCTGCGAGGAAGAATGTAAGTATTGTGGGAGTTTCACGGGCGATTGTTGGGTCACTAATTTGTATTATTATTATCACTTCTTAGCATCCATTTCATCCATTTCTAATGCTCTTTTATCACATTATTTATCATAATTTATTATATAATTCCATTTCATAATTATTTATGCTCTTTTGGATAAGTAATACTTGTTCTCCTTTATTTTAATAAATTAATGATTACTATGCATGATTTTTCCAATGATGGTTTATTAATGAATTCTTTATAACATCACTCACCATTTTAGCCTCCAAGATCTCTTCAAGATTGCAGATTTGATCTTCAGCTGATAATTAAATATTCCAACTCAGAAATTCACTGGGATAAAACGAGACATTTTTGTGTTGAAAGTTTCATGCAAACGAAGACGAATACTAAAAATCCAAAACATGGGTTTTGTGCAGAACGGACCAAATTAGTTTTCCAATGAGAATTTTTCCCAAATTCGGTCTTGATTGAGAGAAACTAAAGGTTCTTCAAAGGACATATTCGCATATTTTCTATTGTGGTCGTTTTCCAAATTGCCCCAATTGTAATTACCATATTTGACCTGTGCCAGCTGAATCATGATGGAAAGATCTTTCAGATATCATATTTCTTATTGAGATTTTTTGAATAATCACACACCATTAATATACATAAAAACATACAGATTTATACCCAAACACAGTCATGGCGGAAAAGGCTTCAGCCTCACGGCTTCCTCACATATTTTCTCATTTATTAAAAGAATGTAATATTACAATTAAATAGATGAGGAGATTGTGTCTCAAGATAGTGCGTGCTTGTTGTTTGTTTTAGAGTCAAGACTTGCCCACTTGAGGTACTCACTTGATTTTGTTTTAAATGAAGGGTGTTGAACACTGTCAAAAATGCACCCAAAAAAGCTTACAATGATTTTAATGACTCACACAAAACAATGAATTCACTTGTCTTAATTTGACTTAGTTGAAGACAAGGGTGTCGGTTTCAACTGAGAGTGCACCCTTACAATTCAATGAAAATTGAATTTGATTACAAGTTCTTAAATTTATTTGCAATAATGTTGATGTAGACTATGCTTTGAAACGCTTGAACTTGATTGTATTGAGTGAATTTTCTTGTTGAGGTAGAATGCTAATATTGGAAATCTTTGATTATGTGTTGTAGTGGCGCAAACTCATGTGTTGAGTTTAATTATCCTTCCTTGTAGCGACTTCGTTACAGATGATGTGCTTTTTGTATTGACTTTATGTGTGTGTTAAATGAGATCATTTATGTGTCAAAACTAGACACAAATCAAAAGCAACAACATGAAGCATGCACCATCATCAACACACTCTTCGTGTACCTAAGATCCCCTTATTCAATTTCGGGTGGATCTAGGACACAATCACCACAAAAAATATATGTTTTATTAAAATTTGGAGTACATAATCATTCAGCTTCACAACATCTTCATGGAATCAAAGTTCCAGAACTTCTTGGAAAAAATGTTTTCAAAAACTGACTCAACCTCCTACAACAATGAGCTTTCCTTTGAAAACTTGATCACTCCAAATTTACAAAAAATCAATCCTTATCACTCCACAAAATTACTTCAACATTCAACTTATCACTCCAAGAATTACAAAAATTTTAAAACATCAACCTTAATACTCCCAAAAAAAAATTATAAATTCACTTTATAAAAAGTGAATCAATTTTTCAATTCTATTAACTCCACTTTTCACTCCAAAAAATCACACTTTAAAACCTTATCACTCCATTACATAAAGAATACTCCTTATCTTAGAATTACAAAGTTCAAAAAAAAAGAGCACATCTTCTCACATAAATTTTAAATCCCCTTAACTTTCATTTAAAAAACACTTTATGAAATCACTTGAAAAAGTGATATAAAGTTACTTTAGAAAAGGTGAATAAATTTTAGATTTCCATTTAAAACATGCACCATTCCCTTTAGAAAAAACATACTTACCATAGCCATGATTTTTTTTAAACTTTTTTTCACCTAAACTTCCATTTGAATGCCGCAAGCTACTTCAACGCACTTCTTACGCTGGCTCACGCTGACTATTGAACTCTTTTAATATAAGTGATCACTTCTTCACACTTGTATTTGCTTGTTGAATGATGCACTATGCATAAAAAAGCGGTAATTCTCTTCCCATAAAACAAACATACTCCATACGGTCTTAAGTCTTCACACGCCGCACACGGCTCCAACAATAACTTTTCTCTTTTTCACTTAAGGAATGGTCATGGAGATTGTACAATAAATATGCACCAGTTAGCAAGTCGTTTAGTCATAATATGGACTTAGTTGCATTTCCCAGTAGCTACACCAAGCTCTCTCTGAATAACAGAAGAATCTTCGCGTCCCTTTTATTGTGGCCATCCATGGATGAAATAATTCACATATCCCAGCAGCCAATCGTGCTTTTCTCTATTCGAGCTTTTGACTGTGAGCAACTGGACATTCATTGTTTTTAATATTTCAGGCTATATGAATTTCCCATGGTAAAGCCACATCGCTTACTCGGCCTCTTCAGTATTCGCCTCCTTTGCATCATGATCTTGGATTAGTTTCTAATTAGGACCGCGGTTCAAACTCGCCTTCCCATCACGGAATATTGCAGCTGAAACTTATTGTAGAAATAAATATGACAACAGATATGTCTTTGTAGAAACCAGTAGAGAAAATTCTGGAGAATTTGGAGATACAAAGCTTAGTGTTAACGTAGAATATTCTGCAGTTGTAGACCTCATCACCGCTCAACACTCCACGACCTCTCCGGTACGCCCAGCTCAGCTCCACAAGACCTATGCTCAACAGAGGCACTTATCTCCACAACCTACACGCACTGCAATTGAAGAACCTTTGAAATCGCATGGCATCGATCTAAAGAAAATTGTTGAATGTAATGTGTGGCATTGATCTTGCTCAAGGTGATACGAGCAAAGAAGCGTCTTTTGGATTCACAGTTTGATAACAATATGATCGTAGTCTTGGGCCTCTGGTTCAATTTCTTTACAGCGCTGGTGTTTGCTACAGTGGTGGTCGAAAAGTTTGAAATAAAATCTTCAATCTTCATGTCCCCTTCAAAGCTTTCAACAAATGCCAGCTATGGTTGTTTTCGCCATTGTATGAGAAGGATTTGGCCTTTCAAATTCTAGGGGTTCGAAGCTATGTATGCACTTACATACAGTATCTTCACACCACAAATGTATCTCTTCTGTGCAATTTTTTTCTAATGTAAAAAAAATTCCACCGCAGATCTCAACCACTACAATCATTACAGAGTGTAGTAGCTCCCCTTGCGCACCACCACAACTTAGATCTCACTCTTAATCACAGACACACAACCCATGTACAATCGGGTCTAGCGACTAAGATGCTACATGCAGGCCACAGACCCATAATTAGCTTTGATACCACATGTTGAATAATCACACACCATTAATATACATAAAAACACACAGATTTATACCCAAACACAGTCATGGTGGAAAAGGCTTCAGCCTCACGGCTTCCTCACATATTTTCTCATTTATTAAAAGAATGTAATATTACAATTAAATAGATGAGGAGACTGTATCTCAAGATAGTGTGTGCTATCTTGGACACCTTGGTTGAGATAATTTCTCAACCATACACACACAAATATAGGAGCTACCTAAACTAACTCCTAACTTACAGGAACAACCCAATCTAGAGAGTTAGGCATAAATTCCTAGCTTTTAATATTTAATTTATTAATTTATTTTGGATTTATTATTGTTTTATGAGAGAGGCTAACAAGATTTTGTAATAATTTTTTTTCCATTTGTTGTTTGTTTATTTAAAATGACAAAAATCAGAGAGAAGGTGGATATAACATATAGAGAGTTGGATACACAGGGAATGGATATTTGTAACACAACATTTCATTAAGTTAATGCAAGTTATCTTTCGGCCCTTCTTGTGAATTCATGAATACATCGTAGCCATGATCAGGGAGTTGGGCCCACTCTCCTGACCAGGTGCTACGTGCTTTATGTGTGTGTGTTAATTTCATTTCCTATTTTGTATATTTCTTAATTGTTGTGACAATAGATGTAGTTGTTGAAATCCTTATTTGTTGTGAATGTATTGCAAGTTTTATAATTAATTGTTGTTATTATTTCATTTTTGTTACAGTGATTTGTTTCTTTATTTAGTTCCTCGAATCCACGATTAATACAGAATTTTGTTATTGTCATATGCATATATTTTGTACGTTAGCGTTGCAATAACCAACGCACCTGGATTAATAATTAATGTGGGAAAGGGTTTGAGTAATCATTCACACTTGGACACCAACATTTTGGTGTCGCTGTCGGGGAGGCTAACAAAGGTGCAAGAAGACGATTCATAATTATCTAAGGATCAATCTCTCATCCTAAGGACGGGAAATTCTACCATGCTCTAGGTCTTGAGCGTAGTTGTTCTGCTTTTCTTTTTTATTGATTTTTTAGCAACCAATCTCTCATCCTAGGGAGGGAATTTCTACCCTGCTTTAAGTCCTTAGCATAGTTGTTCTATTTTTATTTTTGATTGATTTATTAGGAACCAATCTCTCGTCCTAGGGAGGGGAATGCTACCGTGCTCTAGGTCCTGAGTGTAGTTGTTCTGTTTTTCATTTTTATTGATTTCTTAGGAACCAATCTCTCATCCAAGGGAGGGAAATGCTACCCTGCTCTAGGTCATGAGCGTTAGTCGTTTTTCTTTGCTTTTCTTTTTGTTGATTTCCTAGGGCCCAAACTCTCGTCCTGGGGAGGGAAATGCTACCCTGCTCTAGGTCTCAAGCTTAAAATTTCATTGATTTGTTTTATTCTTTCTTTTCTTTCCATTAAAAACCCAATCTCTCGTCCTAGGGAGGGAATTTTTCTTCCTTGCTCCAAGTTCTGAGCATAGCAGTTTTTATTTAAATGTTTTCCTTCCTCCAATTGTATGAACATAGATCTAAACAAAAATCAGAGGAAGACCCCCAAAACTCACGAGATGATGTCAAGGAAGAAAGCATCAACACAATCTGGAACTGAGTCGAAGTACTCCACAATGTGACAAATATGGGAAATCAAGGCTATATTGAAGACTGGTTTCACTCTATTTTTTTTTGCAACATCACTCCATACTTCAGCAACTCTTGGCCCCATCCTTAACAGGGAAGTTGGTCTCTCATACCCGTGTATTTATTAACATACATTTTTCAAATATGGGTATGTCCATACTTGAGGCCTTACTTCGAAAATGGCTTCACTGGAAGTACTCTTATAAGTAAGTATATTTTATTTTTCAAAGTAGAGTAGTGTAGTGTAGAAAATAGAATAATTAAAGAGATAAATAAATAAATAAATTTATATGTAAAAATAGTTGTTTTTGTTGCAACACGTTGTGAAAATTAACACCAGTGATCAATATTCGAATTTATTTATGTATGTATATGTATTGAAAATAAAATTTCTACAAACTATCATATTCATTTTTATCAGCTTCTTGGAAAAATTCTTTCATTGTCATATCTTATGGCTTGAGGGCTTGATGAAAATTCTAGAAAAACAGTTGGAATAGTCATGTTTTGAGGGACCAACAGGGCATATTTTAAAAATTTGTTTCTATCCTTCATAGCCCTTTATGTATAATTTATAACCCAATTTTAATCACTCGATTTGGATTTGAAAAGAAAAATTTATGACCAAAACATTGGCAGGATGTCTAATAGGCAGCTCAGGAACAGAGTTGGGACAGCCTGTTTTTGGAGGCCTAAGTGAATAGATTTTGGAAACATGTTTCTATGGTATATTCCCCTATGAATATAGTTTACAATTCAATTTGAATCACTTTATTTTTATGTTCTATGAGAAATTTATGACCACAATACTGACTGTATATCATTAATCAGCATTCTTAAAACTCTGTTTTTCAGGTTGTTCACTAGCGTATTTGATCCATCAATTCATCTTTCCTTCAAAACCTGTTACTATTGGGGATAGCTACATGAATATAATTAAATCTTCAATTTTAATCAGTTCAATCCGTAATCAAATGAAAAGTTATGTTTAAAATATCAACTGTTGGTTTGAGCTGGAAAATTGAAAATGACTCTCTTATGCAGGTTGTTCTAAGTAAATTTTAAATATCATATCATGAAATTTTTAAAACACATTTCTATTGGAGAAATATCTCTGAATTCACTTTCATTTTTCTTTGGAATCACTCAAATCGGAAGAAAAACAAATAATTTATGATTGAAACATTGTTGGTTAGTATGGTTGGCCACCACTCTCACGTAGGTAATAAATTAATTTTACTTTGTTATTTTTTTTCATAAATTTATTTTATAGAGTAACTGATTATTTTTTTTGCATATTTATTGGATTAGGAGAGCCTGATCACCTCTCTTGTTCCATGATTTCATGTTTTATTGTAGGTAGACACTCATTTTTTGCATGTCCCAGGAGAATAAATGAGGTCAATTTATGAACAAGTGATTCTTGAAGACAATGATAATGAAATAAGAACATTTCAGATACATTTCCTCACAGGAGAAAACAACATGAATACTTTTCATCAATTAATGGATTTATAACATGAGAAATGGGAAATTTATTTCTATTTTAAGATCCAAGTCATTTCCGATAATAATAATTATAATAATAATAATTTTTCCATTCATTCACCATTCACAAACAACATTGCTGCAACAAAAATAATAACCATTGTAACTTAAGTTATTTATTTATTTATTGGTTTTCAATAAAGAGTTTTTTATTTTCTTATTTCTCTTATGTTTTTATGCTTCAGGTATTGTTTACTTCAAAGTCGCATTTTTTTGTTTTTTTCTCAAAATAAAAGAAGCAAGTTCTTAAGTGTCTGGTGTTGTTACTCCGAAAAATTTTCTAAGTATTTGGTGTCGTTACTCCTCCGATGTTGTTACTCCAAAAAATTTTCTAAGTATCCAGTGTTTTTACTCCTTCAGTGTTGTTACTCTGAAAATTTTTCTAAGTATCCAGTGTAGTTACTCCTCTGATGTTGTTACTCAAGAAATTTTTCTAAGTGTCTAGTGTTGTTAGTCCTTCGGTGTTGTTACTCCTTCGGTGCTGTTACTCTGTGAAATTTCTAAGTATCCATTGTTGTTACTCCTTCGATGTTACTCCATAAAAAAATTTAAGTGTCTGGTGTTGTTACTCCTCCGGTGCTATTACTTCGAAAAAATTTCTAAGTATCCGGTGTTGTTACTCCTCCAATGCTATTACTCTGGGATTTTCTAAGTGTCTCGTGTTATTACTCCTTCGGTGTTGTTACTCCTCTGATGTTGTTACTCCTTCGGTGATGTTACTCCATGGTGATATTTTTTTTAAGTACTTGATGTTGTTACTCCTCCAGTGTTGTTACTCCATCAAGGTAAGTCGCCAGGTATGTCCTCGACTGACTCAGTGGATTTAATTGGTATTTTACTTATGACATGACCAACCATGACCGATGACAGTCATACTTTAGTTGGGGGGAGGTCTTGTATTTAATAAAAAGGATGATTATTATGGTAAGTCTTGTCAGGAATGATTCACTCTTAATTCCTCATTATTTTGTAAAGTGACTAATCCTCCTTCATGTCACCTTCCTAACATCGTTCTTTTTCCCATTTCCCTGTTATTACCTAAGTCACAACTATTGTTGTTGGCCAATTCTCACGTTGGATTCAACATGTGTAGATCTTTCTGATTTGTTTTTCTCGTTGGTGAATGAGAAATATTTTTAATGGTCTAGGCCCTCTTTGACATAATGATTGGGTAGTCAATTTATATTTGTTTATCTTAAACAGAATCTTATTTTTAAGGAATAATTATGCAAAGATGATTTCATCATGCCAACTTTCAACTTTCCTAATTGGCCAAGTCCCTGATCTTGTAAAATTTATGATGATGACCATGAAATTGTATTTAAATATTTCTATCATTATATAATGAATTGTTCCTCAACCCCAATCTTAGAAATGAAAAATATATTTATCAACAGTCATTTGAAGGTTATTATTTTTTGAGAAGCAAAACTATCAATGTTGAAAATAGTTACTACACAACTTTTTACGCCATCCCTAGCTCTTAAGGAGCTGACCTGCCACCCCGTCTATTAGGTAACATTTTATTGATTAACAATAACCATAGTTGAATTTTAAACTTAAATAGCCAACTAGAGGATAGGAGTTCCACTGGAGGAGTACCATCATACCACGTGGGTTCATATTGGGGGATATATATTGAGGAAAAAATGACATAATATATTGGGGGATATATAGGGGGTAAAGGGTTTTTATATTAGTAGGTATACAAAATGGATCTCAAAGTTAATGAAAAAATATAAAGAGGTATAAAAAATGTTAAGGAAAAAATGGATACCTACAATATTTAGTGGAAGTAGGGGTTTTTTGAATTAGGAAGGTGTATTGGGTTTGTATTGGTAGGGGGTTAAATAATGTGATTTTTAGGGGTATTCTTCAATATGTAGTCAAATTAAGGGTATTTTTTAATATGCCATGAACGCATGCGATAGGTAAGAGGTTCATTGAGCGAAATCCTTGTGAGGAGGTCTCATCACGAGCTGACCTACCACGATCATAGTTCCTAATAAAGTGGCGTTACCACTACTAGTCACCAAGCCACGGTAATGGCCTTCGGTTATAAAACTGAAGGGCAAGAGGTCTCATCACGGGCCGACCTTTTCACTTTTGTTAGCTCCCATGAATGGCATTGTTATTAACTCGTTACCATGCCAAAACAATGATCTTCAATTGACATCTAAGTAAATTGAAAGGCTTTTGTAACTATGTACTTATTTATAATAGATGGGACACTCACATCTCAATGGGTTAAAAAGGCATCCCTGTCAAGGATATGGATGCCTACTGGAAGCAGTGGCTATGCATATGGTATAGAAGTTAATTTAATACTATGATCTACTTGGATACCTTGTTTTCTCAAAGCTAATTCCCGATAAAGTTGATTGTTGCATATACAAGTTTTTCCAGAACTCATGGTTCATGGGGTAATATTTAATCAGTTCTTAGATGATAGTGGTTATGGTTTATATCTATTATTGAGTTATAAATATTTACTTTACATTCCAGGGATCAAACTTCTAGGATATTTTATATTTGAAATTTTTTATCATCTAATCTATCATTCCTCTATTCTACAAGTATCATATATTTAACCAAAGATAGTTGCTTTTCCCAATCAGTCACCATTTATTCATAGCTTAACAACACCACTACTATTTTGAGGTAGAATAAAGAGGCCTAATTCTGATTTTGAATCCCAGGTGTTGGTGTCCAAATGTGAACAATTATTCAAACCCTTTTTCCACATTAATTATCAATCCAGGTGCATTATTTATTTCAAGACTAATGCGCACAGTATATGCAAGAGCAATAAAATAATCTGCTATTGAATCACAAGCTTAATCAATGAAATCAAGAAAACTATTGTAACAGCAATTAAAGATGGATTGCAGAATTAAAAGGGCATTCACATCAATTACAAAATTATACTAGAACCGCAGTTACAATAACAAATCAAAATATGAAATCAACAAAAGGAAAATAACGCAGCACTTGATCAAAAGAGTGGGCCCAACTCTCTGATCAGGGTTGCGGCAAACTCGTAGCTCACAAATGGGATAGAAAAAAATTGTGCATTCAATTGATTGAAACTCTTTTGTAACAATATTTGTCTCCTTCTGCTTAACCCCGATTCACAGCTTGGAGGCTCTCTTTATACAAATGTTCAGGAAACCGTAATTTCCCTCTAACAACTAAATTCCTACAATTATACATATGTTACAACAGCAACCTATTTGTCGAAAAGATACCATGAAAATCATGAAGATAGAGTTGGGTAATTAGGAATATGTTTTGTTGTTGAAGCACGTTGAGATGGCGCTGAGAATGCGGAGTCCCTTCACGGCTCGCAACTATAATCCCTTTTTTCCAAATCTGTGAAGATAACGGAGTTAATACTTGCAAAGGTAAAACCTCCACAACTATTACTTCATTAATCAAATATTCCATGTAAAATAGTGGGAAAGGGTTTACCTCATGTGTTTTAGAACAATTAATGATACAAAGAGATAGAAAGGTGGGCGAAAATGGGAGAGAAAAATATACAGATTTGGTACCCAACATCTCCCCCCAACGGGTCTATCTGCATGTCCTCATGTAGCTCGTCGTCTTCTCAGATCTGGGTTGGACTGACTGTGGCAGGCATGAAGCTGTGCGAGGTCATATTCTTCATCCATATCTATCCCAGGGGGTTTATAAATTTCCGTCAGAACAACATCCTTCCACCAATCTAGGTCGACATTGTATGCAGGATTATATTGCTTTGTTGGCAACCAGATGAGGGGAAACTGAAACCTCAGCCCCATCCACCTGAACCCACAAGTCTGAATGCATGCTACAAAACGTGGCACTCTTTCTAATGCTCGTGAAAAGTTGGGTGCTCCAAAAGTTTCTCGACCTCTGACGGCTGATGATGACAACATCCACCTCCTTCGACAATTATCCAGTGCTTCATTTCAGAAAGTTACTATATGTCTGACACAAAGGTTGACACACCATTTATGGGTTGTCAACATATGTTCCCTATCTCCCTCAATCTGTAAAAATGAAAAATGCTTGTTATAGATATTTGCAGCCTGGTCATGCTCCCTCCTCATTATTAGTGGCCTTGTAACTTGGTTTTCTTCAAACATATCACAGGCTTTTCTCCATTTAATCTGATTGATAGTGTAGGAGGTGAAGGCTCTTAAATGAATATCCCCCATGAATGGAACGGGGTTGAAGGCTTGATCGTGCCTTAAGAAGTAATCATGCATGTAGTGTTTGCACATTAAGTGATGACCTATGATATAATGAATTTTCAAAAGATGGAGGAACTGGATTGGATCCTCAATTTCATGACAAATTTCCTTATATATACTTTTGAGGAAAAAGAAAAGAAACTGTTCATGAAGGAATAAGGCATAACTATGTGCGGGAGGTCTACAGGCCATTACCTGTTGCACCAAGGAAAACATCTTCTCCTTATCTGATTGTAGCGTTATCACTTGTTCTTCTAACTCCTCTATCATGCCTTATTGTTTTCTTTGCCTCTGTCATGCTCTATCCAATTGGTCTATGTACCTTGTGACAATCTCAGCAGCCTGCTCTCAAACCTGCATCGTCTCCTTCTTATGTCCATTCACAGCAGATTTCTATCTTTGAATTTCAGTGGCCAGGAAGAATTCCCAGCCTTCAAACAGCTGTTCGATTGGACTAGTCTATGTGGTTGTAGAGGAAACCTCAATTTTAGGTTTTACTTCCTTCCACTTATATACTTTTACCTTCTTCTTCAACCGAGATACTTTCCTCTTTAGCTCCCGAACTTCCTTCTCCAATCGCATGGTTTCAGTGAACTAAAGTTGATACCTTTTCTTGAGAGGTAATCTCCTACTTTCACACTGGTCAATCCACTCTTGTTTGACAATAAATTCATCTCCCGGGCCTGTAGCAGGCTGAAGGGGTGGTGGAATGTTGTTGATGTCATCGGTTGGTTTTTCTGTTAGGTCTTTCTGGCTTGGCTCCCTGTCTTCAGGGGCATTCTCCTTCTCATTTACCTCAAGGAATTATGTCGCTCGGCCAACACTTTCATCGGCCATCCTATATTCCAGTGTTTCCACAGAAATTTTGTCTCACTTGTGAGCCTATGGGTGCTCTTGCTGAGATTCAGCAATTGATGGACTGATATTGGTCATGTCCTTCCCTCGGTCGAAAAACCTCAGTACTGGTGGAACATCTATTTCCTCCATTAATCATTGGGACGAGAGAAACCCCCTCGCCCCTCTCGGCATCATAGACTGAAAATGGGAATGGGGAATGCCTTCATCACCCTTGTTTCTTACTTGGGCTGCACCTTCATGTATTGCTTCTTTAGCCAGAGTCGACACTAGTTCTTGTGGAACAGTGTCGATTTTGAGGATAATTTCCTTTTTGTCCTCCTCTCCTTCGTGCATTACTTCCTCACCTGTGGTCGATACTGGTTCTTGTGGGACATTGTCGACTTCACGAATTAATTCTTCTCTGTCTACCTGTTCTGACTGAATCGGGGGTGGCTCTTGTGTGAAATCCCCGCGTGTTTTGATATTCATGTCTACTTGGGTAGGTGATGTTGTTTCTTACGTAATATCATCACTTGTCATCCCTTTTTCTGATGTTCCACCTTCTTGTTCTTCATTAATGAAAGTTGATGATTGTAATATTGTCTCAACTTCATGCGCTATACCCATAATTCATTCATCTGTAGGTTCTTCAGGCGAGGATGGTTCTTGTGTGGCAGCCTCGACTGTATCACCAATTGTCTCCTCCACTCCCATTTCTTCTGGTTCTTCTTGATCACCCTCCATCTCCATTTATTCTGGTTCTTCCTGATCAGCCTCCATCTCCATTTCTTCCAGTTCTTCATGGTCTATTTCCATTTCCTCTTAATGTGATTCCTCTGTTAAACCAGCCAGAGATACTAGTTCTTCCTCTCTAGCAGCAATGACAGCTGATATCACTTCTTCTGATGACTCGCAGAGTTCTGCCCAAGAAACTCGAAATCGAACTATTGCATGCAGGACCAGTAAACGAACCAATCCATGGTTGGAGAGAACTGTCAGCACCTGGTGCAAACGCCGAGCAGACTGTGCCATGTGTTGCAGTTGTTTTAATAGAAAGAAAGGCATGTTTAAGGAATGCACCTGAGCCTGCAGAAATTGAAGGTGAGCTAAAATTTTAAAATGATATTTGAACAGAGTTGTGGCTCGTCCTTCGTAAGTTATGTATTTCATTACAAAACCTGCTACTTCGTTCCATGGATATGGTACAGACTTGCGCTCATATCCCCTCCCAAATTGAACGATGATTTCTCTTGCCTGCAAAAACAGTTCGGGAAACTCCAGAATGGGAATTCTCCAAGCAAACCATTACTTCCCTTATTGTCTTATCCCGCTAACTTCCACAATTACTTCTTCTGTGATGGGAATTTCTAATCCTATGATCTGCGAGAAATTCTCATCCAATTAAGCGCAAACTCCATTGTGATTCCCCTGTCAAACCCCTGCAATCTATCGAAGTAGATATCCCATCCTGCATTGACAAAAACTTGCCACACATATGGATTTTTATGGACTAAAACTATATTTTTAGGTTCATGCCGCACAGCCAGTCTGCCCATCTTGTGGAGACTGTAACAACACTCTGGAACAGCAGACCGTTGGATGGATTGGTGGGTACCAAATTTGGAAAAAATAGCATGGTGAAAAATAGGGGGTAGCAACGGTAAATATGGATGGTAATTCTCGAGAAACAAGGAAAAGTATGGTAAGTGCAATGAATGGGATAGTAATTATTTCATATGAGGTGGAAAGGACTAATCAATCCGTATCATATGCGTGTTGCGAATCCCAATACATCTTTAATGATTATATGGAATATGGTAAGGATTGTAGGGTGTACCATCACACGAAGTTGTAATAATGGCTTTTGGAATCATCATTACGCAGTCGTTTAGTTATGAAGGCGCCCCCTATTATACGGACATATCCTTCTTGCGGACAAGAACGATCTCCCTAGTATCCTAAGGATGTCTAGAAACAAACAGACAAATGTAAACCATTTTCTCTAGACCATTATGCTTTAGAATTATTAATTAAATACATATGGAGAGATGCTCCTACCTGAAGTCCAACGCTTATTTGATCTTCAATCCAGTCTCTCCATAAGATATCGATCCAGCATGTAAGATCTACGATCAAATACAAGCAAAAGGAATCAAAATCACCTGCAAGATATAATAATTCAAAAACAATAATCTATCTCAGTGATCAAAGAATCCAAAAATTAAATTATTCAAAAGATACATGAGCTTAATGAGAAAATATAATCCATTTGTATTAACTTTGAATGATAAGAAGCAACCTTACAACCTTGATGCCTTGATGTTTTTAGAGGTTCTTCCGGGGCCCCGAACAGTCGTTTCCCTCAGTTTGATAAGACACCAACTCTCTAAATTAGCATGAAACTATGGTCATGATTATGTAATCCTTCTCATGCCAATGATGCCAAATGTGGAGAGTATAATTTCTTTTGCAATTCACCTCAAAACCACCAAGTTCTAAGTTCCCTTGAGACTGAAACATGATCTAAATTTATAGCAGAAGGGAAGTAGTTTCAGTTCCAATAAGGAAGGGATAAACTCCTCTCATAAAGGGATTTAAGTTCCAAAAACAAAGGGATAGCTCCATTAATGAAGGGATAGAGGTTCATGAATGGAAGGGTCGAAGCTCGACTAGATAACGCTTCTAGAAGTCTCCAGCTGGGAGAATATTCGATCAGCTGGGCTTATAGAACTTACTTTTTCTTTTAGTTTACATTTTATGGGGGTCCACAGTTTTAACGAGCAGAATGTGTGGGATGTGCCACAGGTTTTAGAGCAATAAACTGTGGTACCGCAGACAATGACTAGGAAAAGTGTGGAGTTAGGCTTTTTAGGGTTTTAATGAGCTTTTCTCCAATTCCAAGACTTGGTTTAGGAAATTTGTGATTTTGTACCTCTAAGGGAGCAATAAATAGGTATTGATGAACCCATATAGACAACTAAAAATCATGGTACACTTCATAACAGATTGCCCCAAAGTGTGCGATCCCAAGTAATTCAAGAGTAAGGTTTTATCATTCCGAGGATTGGCTTCAGCAGTGTACCAGTTGAACTCAAAACATTCAATGCAAACACATATATATATATATATATATCACATGAGATTGCAACAAGATGATGAGGAAATGAAGGTCAGGTGCCGCCTCACTAAGTGGGCCTGTAGGCTATTTTTGGCGCAAAATTTATTTTTAGACTATGTCTATTTTTAGACATGTCGATCATATTCTATGAGTTGCAGGATGCTATTTGTGGATGGTTGGTCAAGTTGGAAAAATAGATGGACTTCTATTTTTAGACATACTAGGCGGAATCTATTTTTAGATTGCCAGTCTAAAAATAGATATGTCGAATATTATTAGCTCTTAATAATATTTGGACTATAAACATTATCTTATTCTCTTGGAGCACTTCAGTTAAGTGCACAGATGTGGCACAGGAGCTGACAGAAGGAATTACACTATTCCCGAGGGTTAAGTGGAGCTATTGCATGGAGACTTCAGTTAGAACTCATGTGACAGAGTTTGGTGGAGTTATTGAGGTAGTTGGTGGAGTTGTGTTCAGTTTAACTGAGTTAAACATAGTTGAGCTAGTTGTATCTAGTCTAACTGATTGATACACTATTGAGAGTGGTGTGAATTAATTATTAATTAATTCACTAATTATTAACTCATTAATCAACTAAAGAATACATCAGTTAAATTCAGTGCATGGACAGTTTCAGTGGAGACCAGTGGAGAGATAGGTGAAAGAGCAATGTGACTATAGGGTTGCATGATTTGCAACAACCAGTGATTGGATATGCCAATGAGGATTATGTGAGAAAGGCTGGACCAATTCAAGTTCATTCAGAGCCATTCTTCAGCAGTGATTGCGCAGTAGAGGCAGGCTATCAGGTGGCAGAGATTGGAGCATGTGATTTGCTAGATCGGGCTTGATTAGTGTGTAACAATTGGAGATTGTACTGAGAGCTTTGTGAGGAGCTTTGTATAATGATTGTTACATGATCTCTATGACATATAATATACAGATAGTTGGGGGTTTTCAGGTTTAATCTTTCCCATAAAATATTGTGTTCATATGTGTGATTGTTTATGGTTTTAATGTGCGCATGCGATTGTTTTTATTTCCGCAATTAATGATCAATGGTAGAAGAGATTTTGTATTGTGCATGAAGTTAAAATAGTGTGTGATCAAGAGAATCTTGGTGTATAACATATCATTTATCAAATTTATGCATATCATTGCTGAGGTAGGCATTCCCATACTCATATCAAAACTAACTACGTGTTCTGGTACAGAAATGATTTTAGAATTATATTAATAGTAGACACAGCATGGACGCAGCCATCTGTTATAAGTAGTCTACTATATGATGAATAATAAAACTCCTCACAGCCTAGATGGTGGAAACTAGATCCAGGTTCTTGATTTCTGCTTCTCGAACCAGTACGATTATATCCATGCAATTGATTGTGTCGAAGTCAAACATGGTAGAAACCACTTGATTACCATTCAATGATGTGAACTGTTAACAAGTGTGAGAGAAACCACCAATAATGAAAATGGCTCTCAAAGTACTCAATACAATCTATGAAATGTGAATATTTGATCTAAAGTCGAACATTTCACAGAATCATTTGATTGAAGGTCAATGATGTAACCTGTCGTTGAAGGTAAGAAACTTGCCATTAGGGCATGCAGATCCCAAGGTGTTGATAGGATTCTATATCAACTTTCTAGATGATGAGTTGTCGTCGATAGAAAGTGACCTGTCGTAGGAAAGCCCACGACACGAAACCATTAGATCAAGTTTTGAAGAAATATTTGCAAGGACTGACTCAGGGATGGTCAATGCAAATGGAGACAAATTTTTGCAATGAATGGTTTATTTAAACTGATCTCTTGAACACATAATGACACTGCAGATGGTTTTGTGATGAGTGACCTAAAGCTAATACCCAGAAACTGGCTGAAGACTTTCAATATGGTTTGATTAACTGTTTTGCCAAAGGATTTTCCCAACCCAGGTATGAGTGTGACAAAAGTGTCGTGTTCAAGAGTGGTATACAACTTTTTTAAACGAAGTGTGACAACTGGATTCATTTTCTCTCTTTTCCCCCACCGTTTCTGGCAAGTACCTCTTTATTTTTGACAAGCTTGAGGAGGATAACATTTTCTTGTTGTGTAAGCTCATCCTTCAAATGAGTCCAAATTAGTATTAAAATCAAACCCTGAGAAGGAGTGATTCGTTCCTATTTGTAATCGACAGGTCCTTTACTGTTAAGTTTTAATGAGTCCAGTATAGGTGAAACTCGGTGTTTTTCAGTTTTAGGGAGTCAAAAGAAAAACTTTAAGAAAACTCCGTGGGTGTAATTTTTCGTAAATTTAGCCTCTCAAGCCCAAAAAAGGATAAAATAATACAAGAGAGAACTCTATTGACCATGATTAGTCAACATATACATTTTTCGTAAATAGTCCATTTCAGTCCGGAAAAGGGGTAAACTTATATTGTAGGGACGACTGTTCATTTCTTTTAACGAGTTAGAATAGTCAAGTACTCGGCAATCTTTTCATGTTTAGAGACTCTGAAAAGGGCTTAAAAGAGAACTCCAAAGTTTCGCTTTTTCGTAATTTTCAAGAGCCCGAAAAAGTGATAAAAGTGTACTCGTCATCAAAATAATCATTTTCACCTGACAAACCTGTTTTCTGCATATAAACCCGAAAAATTAAACATATATGTTTCCAATAAGTAAAAACTTTTGAAAAATAACTTTTTAAAGTGGAAAAAAAATAAAATAATATTTATCATTCAAAAAAATCTTATAAAAAGTAGTTCAACAAAGTCATTTTCACCTTTTGTATTCAGAGTTGAAAGTTGAGAGCTCTGGGCAAAAAACATTCCAGAAGTGATAACGGGAGAACCGACCGTTCAAATCGAAAACCGTCGAATCCAGGTAATCCAAAACACTCTTCTCTTTTGTCAAACCAGGAGGCAACTCCTCAAATCAGAATGTGTATTAGCTGAAGAATGTACATGCTTTTATAGATGGGAGGTGAGGCTATTGGGATTCATCTCCCAATGACTCTTGGCTTTCCTTATTTCCTAATATTAAATAATATACAAAAATACATATGCACACCCATCCATAGGATTAGGTGTCAACATTCCCCCCTTTAATCCGAAGGGATGTTGGTGAGTCCAAGCATCGATCTGAACTTTTCAAACTTTTCTCTTCCAAGTGCTTTCGTGAAGATGTCAGCAGTTTGCTCATTTGTGGAACAATGATGTAGATGGATGGTTTTGGCCTGAACATGATGTCGAATTAGATGGTACTTTGTATTGATGTGCTTTGTTCGATCATGGAACTTTGGGTTCTTAGCCAACTTTATTGCAGAAGTGTTGTCGATCATGAGTGGAGTGGAATATATTTGTTTCATCTGCAAATCTTCCAGGATTTTCCGGAGCCACACAATTTCCTTTGTTGCTTCAGCTGCTGCCACATATTCTGCCTCGGTCGTGGAATCTGCTGGAACTGACTGTTTGCGTGATCTCCATGAGATAGCTCCTGATCCAAGACTCATGGTGTAACCTGTAGTAGACACCCCTGTTTCTTTGTCACCATCAAAGTCTGAATCAGAGTATCCGGTCAAGTTGAAGTCGCCTACCTGTGTATATTTGAGTCCAAAGTCTTGAGTCCCCTTCAAGTACCTTAGCACTCTTTTTGCAGCAGACCAATGTCCTTCACAAGGTTTTTGCATGAACCTTGGGAGGATTCCAACAGCAAATGAAATGTCAGGTCTGGTGGTGGTCAGGTAGATAAGACTTCCTACAAGCTGTCTATACTTAGTTGCATCCTCAAATTCCTTCCCTTCAATAGATGTGAGCTTCAAGTTTTGTTCCATTGGAGTGGTTAAGGGATTACAGTCATTCATGCCAAATTTGTTCAAGAGATCTCCAATGCACTTCTTTTGAGAAAGAAATATGAATTTTGGATGTTGAATTACTTCAATACCCAAATAGTAATGAACATGACCCAAATCAGTCATTTCAAAACCTTTCTTCAACTCTTTCTTCATGGATGCAATATAGCTCTCATTGTTTCCTGTTATCAAAAGATCATCTACATATACCACAAGATATACAATTGTTTTCCCAACTTTCTTAACAAACAAAGTTGCATCATCAAGATCAAAGTGTTTGAAATCAAGTTTCAGAAGATGCTCGGTCAACTTCTCATACCAGGCTCGTGGTGCTTGCTTGAGGCCATACAAGGATTTCACAAGTTTGCAAACTTTGTGTTCTTGACCCTTTATCACAAATCCTTCTGGTTGGGACATATAAACTTTCTCCTTTAGATCTCCATTCAAGAAGGCTGTTTTTACATCCATTTGATGGACTTTCCATCCATTCTGAGCTGCTAAGGCAAAGAGAGTCCGGATGGTGGTCCATTTTGCTGTGGGAGCAAAATTTTCTTCATAATCGACTCCTTCTTTTTGTGCGAATCCTTTTGCCACAAGCCTGGCCTTGTGCTTGTCAAGTGAGCCATCTGCTTTGTACTTGTTCTTGTAGACCCACTTGCAGCCAATTGGTTTCGTTCCCAAAGGCGGATCAACCAGCTTCCAAGTGCCATTCTTTATCAAGGCATCATACTCCTTCTGCATCGCTTTTTTCCATTCATCATGAGAAGCGGCTTCTTTGAAGGAAGTTGGTTCATGATCTGTAGACAAACTCAATTCACAGTTATAAGCAATATCCATATCAACAGAGGAATCAGAATTATCTACATCACCTTCGATTTCTTGAGTGGAACTTCTTGTTCCTGTTTTTCCAACCTCATCAGGATGAACATCCTCCAGTGTCTTTGTCAGCCATTTGGGAGGACCTTTCTGAGATGGCCCTGGCTGGTCACTTGACTGAGTTGGGATTGATTCAAGATTCAATCTCCCAATTCTGTTGATCACATCATCCAATGTGTCATCCGTGGTTGTTTCTTCATGTGGGGGAGAGTGTGGTTCAGGAAATGATTCCACAGTTTGATTCAATATCGGAATCCCCCCTTCAAGGTGTGGAATCACATTATCAAATTCTTGGAAAGACTTTGCATGTGTGAATCTATCCATGCGATCAAGTTGCCGCTCAACAACCTTGTCACTCTTGGAAGATTCAAGAAATATGACATCTCTTGCTATCACAAACTTCTTATTTGTTTCATCATAGAGACGATATCCTTTTGAGGTATTGGAGTACCCCAAGAAGATACATTTTCTGCTTCTAGCACCAAGTTTGTTCCTTTGACCCTTGGGTATCAAGGCATAACAGGTGGACCCAAAGACCCTGAAATGCTTTACCGAAGGAATGTGGCCATGCCACATTTCAAAAGGAGTTTTGTTTCTAATTGAACTTGAAGGACACCTATTCTTTATGTAAACAACACATAGAACCGCATCAGCCCAAAACATCAATTTCACATTCTTGAAAAATAACATGGAGCGAACCATATTTAAAATAGTTCTGTTCATTCTTTCAGCTACACCGTTCTGTTGTGGATTATATGGCACAGTTGTTTGATGTTTTATTCCATGTTGACGAAGATAATTTTCAAATTCGTTTGAAGTGTATTCTTTTCCATTATCAGTACGTAGAGAGCCAATATGTGTTTGTGCATCATTTTCAATCCATGTATGAAAATTCTTGAAAGTTTGAAAAGCATCAGACTTATTCTTCAGTAAGTAAATCCAACACATTCTAGTGTAGTCATCAATAAATGTCATCATGTATTTGTTTCCATTTGCAGAAGAAATAGGCATAGGGCCACATAAATCTGAATGAACAAGTTCAAGTTTCCTATGTGCTCTTGAGTGTGAATCATGAAATGGCTGTTTGCTATGCTTTCCTAGAATACATGCATCACATTCCTTAGGTTTTCTAGGAATTGTAGGCAGCCCATCAACACCATTTTTCTTCAACAAACGAAGGCTGTCATAATTTAAGTGTCCAAATCTAGCATGCCATAAAAGACTTGATGGAAATGTACCTTCATCATGATATGAACTGAATGCAAAGTATTGAGCATGAGCAGATGAACCTTTCAGCTTCAAAAGTCTCCCTTCTTCTATTCCCTCCATGACAAGTGAGTGATCTGATGCTGATCTGACCTCTGCCTTGCCATCAAACAAGTGAACTGAGTGTCCTTGCTGCCGGATTTCGATCAGGGACAACAAGTTTCTCTTCAACTCCGGGAGGTATAGAACCTCATGTAGGATATGATCAGGAAGACCAGGCAGTTTAAGCTTGACTGTGCCAAGCCCTGATGGCTTGAGTTTGGATTTATCTGCGAAATATACTACTCCATCAACTTTGTCAGTGAATTCTTCAAAAAAATATTTTCTAAATGTCATGTGACATGTTGCTCCTGAATCTAGCAACCAATCATCTCTCCATGAAGTAAATGAAACATCAAATAGGTTTTCAGTTACTCCATTGTTACAATGTGCTAGAACAAAATGAGCTGATTCAGCTGGTTTACCTTTGTCTTTGTCATCAGTTTTACCTCTGTCTTGATTTGTTTGCTGCTGAGCTTTAGATTGTCTGCCCCCCTTTTCTCTGAAGTTTCTTCTTCGTCTTCTGCCTTCTCTTCCTCTAGATGGACCTGAAGAGTGTCTCTTTTCTCTCTGTGCCAAGTAGGCAGCCTCTTTAGAAGATGAAGGGACTGTCATCTTCTTTTGAAGGAGGAGAGAAAAAAACTCTGCTGGAAAATTTCTCTTGAAGGAGAGAAAACAAAAAAATATTTGCTGGAAAATGTACTGAAAAAACTCTTTGCTGCAAATATGCTGAATTTTAAAAGGACAGAAACACTTTGCTAAAAATGCTGATTCTAAAAACACAAGCTCTTTGCTAAAAAACTGAATTCTGCACAAAAAAAATGTATTTTTTTTTTTTGTTTGGGGAAAAAAAAATTATGATTGTGGAGGGGCGATATTATGAAATGGGAGGGTGATATGGAGGGGAGCAGTGTGAAAGGGGGTATGTAATGTATGAAGGGCAGAAATGTAGAAGAGGAAGCGGTATTTGAAAGGGGCGGTAGTATATGGTAGAGTGTTATAACCATATAAAACACAACGTGGGAGGTGGGTATCGATTTGTGGGAGGCGGATTAAAAGTTGGGCGCGGATTAAAAGGTGGTATTGCATATAAAATGGTGTAATAGAGGACTCAAGTGCGGTATAATATATATATGGAGGGCACGATATTACAAATTGTATTGTATATAAAAGACATAGGGTGGTGTTATAATAACACAGTGAACTATTTATGCAGCGTTGACAGCGTATACAATGGACAGAACGTGTTACAAAAATAAAGCTGCGTGTTATGTATGGACAGAGTCGGGTGGGGCGTAATAAAACGCTGGAGATAGAGCGTTTAAAACTAGAGAGGATATCATATGACAGAGCGATAACGTGCCTGCGTTAGAACGCTGTAGTGGAAAGATAACGTGCCTACGTTAGAACGCTGTATTACATATGTGACAGAGAGGCGAATGACAGCGTGGGAATACCACTGGAATACCGCTTGTGGTGTATGGGAAAGTTCGACAGCGCTGAAAGGGAGAGGGACGAAAGGCCACTGGGCACAGTCAGCTCTTCTTTCACGTGGTATGTGTTAACTGTAATGGGAACAGCGCCAGCGTATGATATGGACAGAGGGCCGATAAATGAAGCGCTGGGTGAGTTGTATGCTGTAGCGATAGGGAGTTGAGTGAGGATTATGCGCAGAGAGAAGATGTATGATAGTTGTGGTGTATCCGTGAATGTGGAGGTATTTAAACTTGACAATAGCATATAAAAATGTGGTAAAGGAGGTTGCCAGGCAAGGAGAGTGGGGAGTATGTGCGTTGAAAAGGGGAGAGGAGAAGCCGATAGGGAATGAAAAGCGCCGTATGAGAATGTAGCAGTTGAGGGCGAGGGAGAGGCGTTGCAGGTATATGTGTTGGGAGAAGGAGGAGGCCCAGCGGGCTGAGATGAAAAAAAAAATTGAAATGGAATTCGTAATGACAACATAGCACTTGCGACGACAGAGAGAGCCTCGCAGCTTCAGAGTCAGAGCTAGAGCTGCAATGTCGTGGCTAAATAGGAAAAAAATTTAATAACAATAGCAATTAATGAGCAGCAAAAACTATTAATAAAATTGACTGAGCAAAGGATAGGGAGTTACACCACAAGGCATAAATGCCAATAGTGGGGCTGACTCTGATACCATGTCAAACCAGGAGGTAAGTCCTCAAATCATAATGTGTATTAGCTGAAGAATGTACATGCTTTTATAGATGGGAGGTGAGGCTATTGGGATTCATCTCCTAATGACTCTCTCGCCTTCCTTATTTCCTAATATTAAATAATATACAAAATACATATGCACACCCATCCATAGATTAGGTGTGTCAACATCTTTTATTTTCATCCATTTGAATTCTATTTTTTGGTTTTTAAAATCATTTTTGGGGGGGAAATGGTTCAAAATTTCACTCTCAGGGGTCCGCGGGTCAGCCATTGGTTACCTGCGGACCTCGATAATTTTCTTAAAGGAAAATTATCGGGCTGCCGCGGTTTTTATGAAGGGCGCGTGTGGGGGTCCGCACTATCCCTATAAAAAAACTGCGGAGGCTCCATGAGAAAAGGAAATTTGTTAAATTCTCTCAAAAATGGCTAAAAATTTTCACTCTAAAAGCTTCTAACCTTTAAATGCGTCTATTTTCAGGTCTTTGCACAATGTTGGAGTGAAGATAACGCGAGCACGAAGACGTAGATGATGCAGCCATGAATTATCAGGACATAATGCGTGCGTTGAGAAATTGCGGATTGTACAAATTCTTGGAAATTTAGGGCATGAGGGCACAGGTAGAGCTAATGACCTGGCTGGTGAATAAATGGGACGTCCAAGAACAATGTTTTATCGTCAGTGATCACAAGCTAGAAATTGAGCTTGAAGACATTTACTTCCTCACCGGTTTATCCAAAAGAGGTGAACATATCCCTTTGTTTGGAGCTAGGCAAGGTGGCCTGCCTATGGCTAGCTATAAACAAGAGTTCTGCAATGAAGAATTTGATCCCAAAGACAACCGTATAGAAATAAAAACTATCATATGTCTTGATCTAAAAGTCATTGCATTCACCGTGACCAGATTATGTGGGAGCGCAGCTCCACATGTGGCTACAAAGTCACAAATGTAGACAGTTGTCGAATGCTACAAAGGTACTATCTTCAATTGGTGTGAAGGGGTGTTGACCAATATGAAGGGTCAACTGACCAGAACAAAGAACTCAAAGTTAAAAAAATTTGGGTATGGGGCTATCTTGGTATGTTTTTCTTTGGAGAGGATTCCATCCCTTGCCCCTCAATTGATCTCTATTGACCATGGTGAACCTAGAGAGCCTCGTATGATACGATGGGTTGCTCTGATGTCCCGCCATGGTGGCGATGGTTGTGTGGTAGTTCGACTTACTCCAGCATATTTTCATTGGTTACAAAACCAAATCTTTGCTATTGAGGATTTCCCGTATGTAGGCATAGATTTTCGAGGAGATCCCGAGATGTCCTTACCTCCAAGGACACAATGGGATGAATCAGGTAAATGAATTGTTTTGATGTGTTTTAATTCTAAATTTTATTTTATTTTTCGATCATCCAATACTCATGAAAAAAAATGTAGATGCAGATGTTGGTCCACAAAGGCCATCCACTCTTCGTCGCTTCGAAAAAAAGCCAATAGAGCCTGTTGCATAGCCACAAAACCAGGCAGTAGAAATTATTATTGACTTAGAGCACAACCTGGAGAGGTTGACTAGAGATATCCTAGAGACATCGATGGATGATATTACTCTTCGTCTCTAGAGACACGTCGCTAGTGTTCCTAGCCAGTTTAGGAGATACATGCGTAGGGTGACGCGGGCGATAGTTTATTATCATGATCATCACCATGGTTAGTGGATGATCATCACATACTCTTGTATTTTTGTTTTTTGTATCACTATTTCTCAGATCATAATGTGTTTTAAACCTATGATCGTGGATGATGTAATATTTTTTTGAAACAAAAACTCTTATCTATGATATTACTACTTTCGCTAGCTATCTTGTTCAACACATATCGAATGTTGTTTTGATTTACTGTTTTAACGTTGCAAATGTCTATTTATAACATTGTTAGCTAATGCATCAGCTAATATATTTAAATTTCTTGGAATGTGTTGATATTCGATGATCCGGATCTTGGGGGGAGGCCCCCAAGATCTAAAAAGTTGAAATGGATCTGACAAGATCTTCTTAAATTAGAATGCTAGGAAAAAAGAAAACACAAGCAAATAAAACCACAAAGAAACTTGTTTTATTAAAAGAATAACCAGAAGCATATCAGGTGGACACAATTTTTCCTTTTACAACCGAGGCTTGTTATTTATAGCCTTTTTTTGAGTTACAATACTATGTGTAGATACCATAGGTGGATACTACAGGTCAATACTATGGTAGATACTACTATAATACCATGGGTAAATTCCATGTGTGGATGAATACCATGTGGGAGGTACTATGGTGACATGAACATTATGATAGGATGTCACTAAGGTCACCATGTTAATAAATACAATAGGTGGATGAAGGCTTCATGGGTGGATGAATACCATGGGTAAATCTGCTGGTGGAATGGATACATGTATGAATACCATGGGTGGCCTTCATTTATCTTGATCATTCCCTCCCTCTCAGAGATTATAGTCCTCTACTGCGTGAATTTTCTCCCACAGTTTCTTGTTGAATATAAAAAGCCACTGAAGAGAAGGGTTTTGTGTAGTTAACCCATAATCGTGATGAATGAAGATCCGAGGAAAGAGATACCCTGTAATGCTTATGACTAACTATGATATTGACAGTGTGCGACCTAGCAAATGGACTTCGATGAAGTGTGGGTTTGTGGATGAACCAAAAATGACAAACGAAGATCCAAGGATAGAGATACCCTGTAATGCTTGTGACCAACTGTGTTACTAACAATGTGCAGCCTAGCAAATGAACTTCAATGAGAAGGATTTGCTTGACCCATAATCACAGGCAAGTTGATCACAATGAAGTAGTGTGTGCCTACATATTTAAAAGGCACGTTCTCCAAATAACCTAAGCCAAATGTCGTCGAAATCGTTCAATGTGAAGCAAAGCCTGAGATGCTGGGTATAACACCTACGCTCCAAAGGGAACTCATCAAATTGTGTCAAGCCCAAATTTAAATGAGCATAATTCAGAATATAACTCAAAATATTTATTATAACCTACGGAAATTGAATGATCATTCTCAGATCTTCCCACATGTGTTTGAAATCCACCATTCTGAGACTTCATTGAAGACGGGCACACACAAATCTCCTTTTTCTTAATTTTAGAATAAAATTCATCTAGAAATAGGGTCCCTTTTTCTTTTTTTATAGAAATAAAAGACTTAGAAATAAAGATTCATTGTTTTGAAAAAGCTCATATTTGTTTGTATACAAACCAAATACAACATTCAAAACTTCCGACCCGATCAAATATAAAAGACCTTATCATAAAAAAACAAGTCAAGTGTAAAAGTCCAATGAATAATAATCGCAATCGGAGATCGGAGAAAATCCTTAGAGGAAAATTTAACATAGAAACCCAAATCCTCCGATGCGATTAGTTCGATCGCAAAACTTCATTCGCAAAGGGTTTAAGTTATCTATTTACATACCTCCGATGCGATGCAACCAATCGCAATCGCATGATCGGAACACTTGTTTAAATTCTTTGCGGACAATTTAAAATTCTCCGATGCGACGCGCGTTATTATAAAAACACTTTTCAAAAGGAAAACAAACATTCGTTCGTTTAAATGAGAAAAACCTTTATATGGTAGACCCCACCATCGGAAATCGGAGAAAGCCATTAACAATTCTTTTTGATTGAAACTCCCCGATTGCGATCTAAAACCATCTAATCGGAAATCGGAAAAGTTTGCAATTGCAATCGGCAATCGGAGAAATCTGTATTATGATATTTATGTACCATTTGAAAACTTTCGATGCGATTGATACATGACATTTATTACATTCGAAGAATTCAAGATAGGTAAATATTATAATATTTCACAAGCGTCAAATCTCCAATTGTACGTTGGTATTCAATAGCAAATCAAATGAATATTGGTTGATGATTCGGTTTTAAATACATGAGTGTGACCCAAAAAGAACATTTACGTGTTATACGAGACCAATAAATAATGAATCATGAGTTCATAATCGTTCATTTCAAGTTGCTTGTTTGTAACGACTAAAAGTTTATTGTCTTGCAGAATCAAGGAACACTGAACCCTTTTGTTCACAGACAAAGGGAAATAGTATCAAACACAGAAATGTCGAAGAGAGCAAGGAGAACCAAGACTGTTGTTCCCGTTAAGTTTGTTGAGACTCCTACAGTCTCAAAAGAAAAGCAAACAAAACTAAGATTAGTTACAGATACATCATGCCAAGGGCTCGGAAGAATGACGTGGGAAGGAGTTTATAATCTATTGGAGAAAGAAAACCCCAAAGTCACAGTGGAAAAGGAAACAGTTCCAGATGAAGATAGCTCAGATTCCGACTCTGAGATTACTGAAAAATCACTTGCAAATTCATTTTTGCATCGAATTGCAGCCAGAGCAAGCATCATGCCTTATTATGATGTAATTCGATGGGTCATCGATAGTGTGAAAATAAAGGACATAATGTTTGTTTCAGCTTCTGGAGTGTCTTTTGGGTCGTTTAAAGCAGAAGACATTAAGGCAATGTATCATCTTCCTGATCCGCAGAAGGTTTATAACAAAGAATTTATCAAAGAGTTTGCTGATAATAATAAGGTTCAATCTGATCCTATCAAATATTGGAGGAAAAATCCTGAGAAGCACAGAAATGAATCATCCGGTATGTATTCAGTAGATTCCCTTTCACCCCCGTATTGCTATGCCGCTGCCATGATGTGTAGATTATTTGGTAATGACAATTCTACTAGATTTTCTATACAAATGGTCCCATTAATCTTAGCTACTGTCAATTCCGACATTATGGAATGGGCTGTTATTCTCTCTGATAGAATGGCTAATAGAATACTCGAGTACAGACAAGATAAAACCGCTAGAAATACCACTCCTTTTTTCTTTTGTGCTTATATTCTAGACGCTCTTTGTTTTAATTCTGAGTTTCCCTTGTTAGGATGGAAATGGACTCCCAAAGATCCTACCCCAATTCATATATATCATAAACTTCTTTGGAAAGTTCATTTCCAAGATAATGTGTATAGAATATGCCATGGTTTCCTTATCCCTGTCTTTCAAACCATTTTCAATCGCTTCCCTCCTAGATTCTCCGACAAAGCTAAAGCCGACTTATCCTCAATAGGAGATTGGTTTGGAGAGGAGAAATTCACATACATCAGGATTTTTGGGAGTATTGTGGAACCCCATGTTCTTCCTCTTATTGTTCCAGACAAACTTCTCACCCAGGAAATCTCCTATCAATTAACAGTTGAAGGAATATCCAGAGCTCTAAACAATAGTAAGAAAATAATGTGGCCTCCATTCCCATTCAATTGTGGTCATTTTACTTTGAATGACTTCAAACATGCAGAAAAGGAAGTCGCCAAAATAAAGGGTTTTAAATTTGCGACCATTCCGGGGAGACAGTATGATCCACGACAGATAGCTTTTAATGTTACTGCTTCAGTTTTGATTGCTCGATTTGAGCATGAACCAGATGAGTTTGATGATTTGTTTGTTTCGTTGAATGATTTTCCTCAAGTTTATGATTTAGCCAAGTCTAAATTCCAGAAGGAAGAAATGAATAATTTTTTGTTATTTAGAAGTCAAAGATTGTTGAAAGTTCCTCTAGACCAACTGAGAATTCCTATACAAGGGTCAGAAACAGAGGGTACATCTGGCAAAACACCAGGAGAAACATCTGCCGGTAAAGTCACTACACAATCGGCTACTAACCAGCCTACTGTACATACTGAAAAGGTGAGCACTGATGGAAAACCTGATGTTCAGAAAGGGAATACTGATGGCAAATCCGATGTAAATACTGATCAGCAGTCCACAGCTCAAACAAAGGAAAAATGCACAAGTACTGATACTAATGTGCATAATAAAAAAGGAGGATCAGATAGCAAAACCATTGAGCAGGGAACAAATACAGAGAAAACAGATACACAATTGGAAGGAAAAGAAAATACTGAGAAAATTATAGACTCTGTTGATCTTAATGTTTCTTCTCAATTGTTGAAACAATATGATCAATTCGCTCAGCAATTAGGACTGCAGGATAAAGATAAAGAGCAAGAAGATCAGGACGTCGAAATCATTCCTGAACATCCTACAGGGCAGATTGTATTGAAGATTGAGGAGATCCCTCCTTTGGATGTATTTTACAGCCCTAAACATAAGGTTGTTGTTAGAAAACAGAGAAAAAGAAGGAAGATGGATCAGGACATGTTTTCCACTCCACAGGAGGAGTTCATGAATATTGTTTACAAGAATACTGAAGTGAATCCATCTGAGGATCTCACTAAGTTGTCCCAATATGCAGGAGCATATAGTGCTGCAACAATAGATAAAACTGCAGAAGTTTCTCAGTTAATGACTCAAAAAGATCTCCATATAGCTTTACTTGAAGAACAAGCTAATGAAAATCAACAAAATATTGCTCAATTGGAACAACAATTACAAGATCAAGAGCTCAGGTCTAAAGAGTTAGAAGAACAGCTTGCCACAGAAAAGAAGAAAGTTGATGAGCAGGTCTTAGGCAAACAACAACAATTGAATCAAGAAATTTCCAAGTTACAAGATTTGTTGCAAAATGAGAAGAATGCGAAGATCGTACAAGAAAAAGAATTTCAAGCAGCTTTAGATAGGTTCAAAGATTTTCCTAAAATAAGTGAATTCAAATCGGAAGCTCTTGAAATTAATAAACTGTTGTCTTAGAAATTAAATGAATTTTGTGCAAAATTATCACAAGCAGAACCATTTTGTGATGTCACATCATCCTTGATCCAGAACATTATTACTCTCAGGCAAGAAATTGATGATGCTGATGAAAAGATTTCTGAATTTCTTACTTGGCAAGATACAGAAAAAGGAAGAGAAGCTAATCTTCCTAGGATAGAAGAAAGACATAAAGAAATCTTGTTTACAGAATGGGAACATCAGTTAATGAAAGCCGAGAGAGAAATATCAAGAGCTAGGAGCATGATGAGTAATATAACGCAACTTATCAATGACAACTTGTATTCAATTAATCTCATTTCAGATTGTGTTCCAGGAAGTTTTCCTAAGGTCAAAGAAACCAATTGCAGATGGAAAGAAGAAATGATGAATAAAAGTCAACAGATCAACAAACTTCAAGCAATATCTTGGGACAATATGTGGACTTATTTAATTAAGCCAAACAATCAACAAATGGCTATTAAATTCCTTTCAAATGCTGTTGATTGTTTAATTCCAGAATTTTCCGATGCCACATACGCTGGACAGCTACATTCCGAGATGAGTCATCCACCGAGGCTCCAAGATATGCTGAAAATTTGCAACTTGGCTACATCAAGCGAGAAAGAAAAGCAATGAATCAGTTTCATTTAAGATAGCATTTCTGTTTTTAATTTGATAGATTGTAGTAGTAGTAGTAGGATCCTGTTTATGTAATTTCTTATTTAAATCCCTCTCATGCATTTAGAGAGGGATCCGGAGTTGTAATATTTTTGGACTTGGAGCTTACATTTCTGTACTCCATTCCCTCTTATATTTTATAAAGGATCACATCCGGTGATTTTGTGCTGAAATTATCTTTGAAGTGTTGCATTTCTGTACCTTTGGATTTGATTTTACATCAGAGTTACTGGATTAGAGTATCAGATTTCATTTGAAAGTCTTCAAGATGAATGAGGTATTTCTATCTGTTCACTGTTGATTTCTTTTGTCTTATGATATTCGCTTTAAAATTTGCTATCATTTATATATATTTGATTTTCACAACGTTTTTTTTATATATCATTTCTGAGTATAATTGAAACGTTATCTTTCGTTAAGTATATATATAGATGGTATACAATGATGAATGCAATATGCTAATACAACTCTGTTTAATTTCTTAAACAGAGTTATCTTTATTTGTTTCTGCACATTTCAATTTAAATAATAAAACATTTTCATGGTTATTGTTAAAATTGGAACAATCTTAAGTTGTATTCACATATAATTACCCGGGTTAGTGTTAGAATTTCTTTATCAGTATTTAGTTTAAATTAAATAGTTTTATTTCAGTCAATTTAGTCCCATTTCCACTACCCATCCAAACCAATCCATTTAGTTATAAGGAAACTGGTCCTTTAAATCCAGTCGGAGCCACCATACCAAACGGAAAAGGAGCTGTCCTAAGGTCCGGCCGTTAGTTTTCTTAAAGGTTGAAGCGAGAGATTTTCTAGGCTTCAACAGACTCTCTAGACTCTCAGATTCACACTCTTTGACAATCTCGCCATCACAAAATTTCTAAAAAAATAGTTGATTAAATCAACGATAGCATCCCCGGACTCCGTTCACAGGTGTTTTTTGAACTTGAGTAATTTTTCAAAGGAAACTCGGATCTATAGCCATTTCTCTGAAATTGTTCACGAGCTGTGAAAAATAGCAAAGAGCAAGCTCCCCTTGGAATCCCACCAATTGTCGTCATAACATTTTACGCAACATTGCGATTTAGAATCAGCGATATCTCCCTCATCTAAACTCCAATTCGGCCGATTTTTTTTTTGAATTTGGGTGTTTATTTGCAAGGAATTTAGATCTGGTCTTATATTTTGTAAAATTTTCACCAAAATTTTCAGATCTGATATTCAAACTCGTCGCCCAAGAAATTCATGGAGTTTGTTGAAGATTGTTGCCAAAAATTGAAACTGAAATATGCTTAAAACCCTCATTCCCATGGATTCGTAACCTGCTGATACCACTGATCCAGATCTTGTGGGGAGGCCCCCAAGATCTAAAAATTTGAAATGGATCTGACAAGATCTCCAAAATTAGAATGCAAAAAAAAAAAAAGAGAACACAAAGCAAATAAAACTACAAAGAAACTTGTTTTATTAAAACAGAGAATAACTGTAGAAGCTACATCGTGGTGGACCATCTGTCCTTTTACAAACTGATACTTGTTATTTATAGTCTTTTTTGAGCTACAATACCATGTGTAGATACTATAGGTGGATACCATGGGTCAAAACCATGAGTCAATACCACTTACAATACCATGGGTAGATACCACTTACAATACCATGGGTAAATTCCATGTGTGGATGAATACCATGTGTGGATACATACCATGGGTGGATGAATATCATGGATATATGTCACTTACAATACCATGGGTGAATAAATACAATGGGTGGATGAATACCATGGGTCGATGAAATTTACAAGACCATGGGTAAATTCCATGGGTGGATGGATAACATGGGTAGATGAATACCATGGGTGGCTGCCATTTTCCATTCGGATCATTTGATGTAATAAAATTTCCTTTCCAAGAGACGAACCTTCAAAAATAATCTTAGTAACACTGAATTTTTAATTACTTATACTCTGTTTAAATGCAATACAATGAGTTCTGAATCTAGCCTAATGATTAAACGTCGAATTCCAAATGAAATGGCATCAGATAATAAATCAATCATTGCGCTATATTTTGAAACATTATTCATTGTTTGGCCAAGGCTTACCCCATGCATAAAAACTAACTCATCAGTGGGTGAATAGATAACCCAAGCTGCGGAAGAAATATTCCATGTACTACGACAGGCACCATCAGCAAAACCAATGTACGCTTGAAGGGATGTCGACATCTGCAATATCAAGAGCAATCAAGATAAGCAGTGATAGTAGTAAACGCAAACTTAAACTAGACACACTCATCTAATCTAAAGCAGCTAACTAGAAAAATAACTAATGTACAGGTGAGATCTTCACACAAGAATTAAGCATAATATCTCTTCAGATAAAGTCCATTTCTAGGTTTATCTAAAGAGACCCCGTCATAATCAGTCAATTCATAAGCCCCTTTTGCAAGCACTCACTTGAAAATGTAAGGACCACGCCACATTAGTTCAAATTTCCCATCTCTTAGCTTATCATTAGCTTGATCATATACCAGGACTAGGTCACCTTCTGAAAAAACACGAGGTGTAACACTTTGGTCATACTGAGCTTTAATGTGTTTTTTATGAGCTTCGGCTGCCAATACAGCGGTGCGCCGAGTCTCATCTAATTGTGCTAAGTAAAAAAAGCGTTTTTCCTCTTTAGAAATGGTTGGTAGTAATTCTACAGCTAATTGGAGTGACGGTATTTCACATTCAATTGGTAACACAGCTTCTAAATTGTAAACTAGTTGAAAATGAGTGAACCCTGTTGCAGTTTTTTTTTAGGTTCGGTATGCCCAAAGTGCTAAAAAAAGCATGGTATGCCAATTCGATTTAATAATTCCGATTATATTTTTAATCGTGGTGGTTAAAACTTTATTAATGGCTTCAACCTAACCATTAGCCTATGGGTAATATGGAGTAGAGTTATCATGGCACAGGCCAAGTTGGTCGAAAAGTTCGGTCATCATGATGTTTCGAAAATGACTCCCATGGTCAGTAATGATAGTTTGGGGTAAACCAAAATGAGCAATTACATGATTGAATACAAACATAGCTGCATTTTTTCCATCTTCCACAAAGGTAGGCATCACCTCGGCCCATTTGGTAAAATAATCTACAGCGAGAATAATATATCCATGCCCCCCGGCCGAGTGAGGGTTACATGTGATGAAATCAATGCCCCATTTTGCAAAAGGACCGACAGCAATTATGGGGTGAAGAGGAGCTGGTGGTGCACGCATCTTTCGATCAAATATCTGGCAGTTATGACATTTTTGAACCGCGAGAATGCAATATTTGAATAATGACGGCCAAAAATAACCAACATGCAATATATTTTGGTTGTGGCATACCCAGACATATGACCACCACACGCTCCAGAGTGGCAGTCATTCAAAACTCTTTCAGCTTCTTCATGATTCAAGCATTGTCGAAATATAGAATCCACACCGCGACGATAAAGTGTGTCTCCAACAATATTGTATTGCTGAGATTGGTAATGGTTCTTTCGTCGATGTGAACGTGAAAGATCAGGCCAAAAAGTTTGGGTTTGGAGATAAATGATGATATCTCCATACCATGGATCTAACGTATTGTTAAGAAACAGATATTCATCAGCAATCGGATGTCCTACCACAGTTTTTGTCTCAATATTTGGGAAGTCACACATAAGTTCGGCGAACACTAGTGATTTCTTTGATTTGGATTTTTCAAATTCTAAATCAAACTCCTGAAGGATAACAATCCATTTAGATTATTTGCCCCCGAGTAATTGCTAAGTCAGAATATACATCATCGGGTTGCAATTAGATATCATAGTTGTTTTTCGTAACAAAATGTAATGACGAAATCATTGGACATCTTAAACTGTTGGCAAGGCCAATTTCTCCACATGTGAATATTTAATCTTTGTTGGATTGAGATTCCAACTTAGATAGTAAATCACATGCTCATTTTGGAATTCATCCTCTTGAACTAATACCATTCCAATTGTGGAAACAGAGGCTGCTAGGTATAAAAAGTAATCCTGGCTGTAATTTTGTGGATGCAATAATGGTGCATGGGTCAACACGTGTTTTAAAGCATCAAAATAACGTTCAGCAATCTAATCCCAAATAAAAGGAACATTCTGTTTCAACAACCTGGTAAAACCTTTTGTTAACTCAGCATAGTTCTGGATAAATCTACGAAGAAAGTTTGCTTTCCCTTGCAAACTTTGGAGTTGGAGAAGTGTGGAAGGAGGAGGTAAATTGATAATAGCCTTAACCTTCGATGGGTCGACACGAATGCTTTCTTTCAAAACAACGAATCCCAGTAATCTACCAGATTTCACACAAAAAACACATTTGTGAGGATTCAATCGAATCTTATAATGCCTACATTTCATAAAAATTGCTTGTAAATGAGTAAGATGATCTTCCCTGTGTAATGAATGAGCATGTCAATCATCGAGATAAGGTTGCACAATGTGTTTAATGTCATGAAAAGCATAAGACATTGCCCTTTGAAAAGTTTCACCAGCATTCTTCAATCCAAAAGGTAGCTTACAGTAAGCAAATGTTCCCTAAGGACAAATAAATGTTGTTTTTGGTTGATCAGCAGGGAGTATGTTTATTTGATTGCATCCGGAAAATCCATCCATAAATGAATACATTTCATTTCCAGCATAATCGTCAATGATTTGGTCGATATAAGGAGTTGGATAATTATCCTTAGGACAGGCTTTGTTAATATCCCTATAATCGACACACACTCATATAGTTCCCATTTTTTTAGTAACAGGAACGATATTAGATACCCAATCCGTTAACAGGATAGGATAAATCAAACCTACTCTTAGTAATTTCTCAACTTTGGCTTTGATAGCAGCAGCTTTTCGTGGATGTATCGGACGTAATTTTTGCCTGATAGGTTTAGCATCCGAGTAAGTTTTGATTTCATGAATGACAATCTTGGGATCAATTCCTGGAATTTCTTCAGAAGACTAGGAAAATATGTCACGGAATTCTTGAAACAGGGCTTTATATGTAGTAATTTCATCTAACGTACAAGAAGCACCTATATGAATGTTTTCAACAACTCCTGGTTTAACTGATATGTCAATGGGAACCGTTGAAGAAATATTTCCCAAATTAACTTCAGAATCTGAATTTGTAATCGATATTGGACTCTGGGGTTCCTTGACATAGTCAATTGTAAAAATAGATGAAAAAATATTTTCGAATATATCAAGCTCAGTTAAAAATGATGACCTATGATGGAGATCATCCCATGGTAAATCATCTATGGACAAAAATTCACGAATGCCTTCATCAGTATAGAACACTTGTTTAAAAGGATCGGGAATTGACGTTATAGCTGAGCTCGATGGTGGAAATGATTCTTCATTAATCACATTCATTAGATCAGAATCATTTGATGGTGGATTGGAAAATGATTGTATTGCTTGATATGCCATCTCAAAAGGACTCAAAGGCATCATTGAAAGAATCCAGTTCTGACTCTAAAGGCACTACCCAAGGATCATCAAATGGAATAGTGCTTGATGTAATCATATTGATATTAGCAATAGTACGTGGTATGTTAGGTGGAGGCATGGAAAAATTTCCCATTAAAGCAGAATCTTTAATTAAACCTACTCCAACATCCTCATATGGGATAGTTGATTTTCCAATATGTTGAATACTATCTGTAGAAGCTGGGTCAGACGAATAATATGAGAGCTGATTGATTTTCACAATATTTCCTTGATGAGGAAACATAATTAATCGAAAGATGGATGACACGACAGCAGTCATAGCATAAGACCAACTTCGACCCAGAAGAAGGTTTTAATCTAGAGGGGCATCAACTACCTCCACATCTAAATTAACAGTTTTACCTTCGACCTCTATAGGTAGATCCTGCAAAATTCCGAATGGATGGAATCCTCTTCCATCAAAAGCTTTGAGGATTGTCAAGGATTGCTTAAGTGTCAGAGAACCAAGTGATTTCCAACAGTTTAATGACATAATACACGTAGACGCCCCTTCATCAATAACAGTACGAAAGCAAGGTTTGTTTTTTATTAGTACTGGAATTTGAAAAGTCATTTGATGAGGGATTCGTGGTGTAAAAATTTCTAAATCGAAGACCATAAGGTTTGAATCCTAAAGATCTATAGCTCCAATAGCTAATAACAGTAATTTCCTTTGTGCTGGACAAGATTGTAGCACTTCTAAGGCCGACATTGTTGAAGGAGATATTGCTAAATCTTCAACAATGTTGTAGTTCTGAAAAGCTCTCGCATGTGGATTGAAAGCTGATTTATGAAGTACACCTTTAGCAAGTGGTTTAATTACTAGATCAAGATTGGGTTTCTCGATATAAAGTGGATCACAAACCGAAGGAGATGTAGCTGGTGCCGAATTAGAATTTTCTACTTCTTTACCAGTAACAGGATTTTTACTTCCATAGTATTGCAATCGAGTCGCAACCATTACTTGAGACATCATCAAAATATATGTTGATGTATTAGAAGAAGATCCAATCACTTTTCTATCTTGAACAGGAAAAGGATCCTTCAAGACAGCGGGCGTGGGTGAACCTTTGACGAACTTAGATACCTCAGACCTATGTGGACATTCCTTGGTGAAATGATCCTCGTCATAGATAAGACAAGGATAATGAGGTTTCCATTTATCATCAATCAACTCATTTTTCTCAGTTTTTTCCTTGGGAGATGAAGTCTGTTTACTTTTATTCCTCCCTTTCTTTTTGTTTCCAGATTTTGACTTTGTGGTAGATGAATCTACAATGTGAATATCGGCAGAAGTTTCCAGGGAAGAATCTCCTTTTGGTGAATCGGGTAAATTTATTATGGGAGAAGTAACCTTTGAAGATTTCTTCTTAGTCTTAGTCGTACTAACTGAACCAATTACACCATCAGCAGCATGAGACCCTGAAGTAGTTGCTGTTATCTGAAAGGACACGGTAAATCGGGAATTTTTTCGTAAAAAGTACCTGACTGGGTATATACCAAGTCAAGATACTGAGCTTGAGCAATGACTTGTTCTTCTATAAAAAATCCTCCTTTAGCTACATCTTCAGTGATTTTTGGTAGTAATGATTTTATAAACCATTCTGCCAATATCTAATCCGGAATAAAAACTTTCACCAAACGTCTTCTACGTCTCCATTCATGTATATGATCTGATATGTACATAGATGTAGATTGTTTTAGTGAAGTTAATAATTTCGTGCCATTGTCATATCTGACTGGCAACTGAAAATGAGTTAAGAAAGCGGCTGCTAGTGTATTGAAATTTTTAAATGAGCCTCGTGGCAGTTCAATGTACCATTTGGCATCTAATCCTATTAACGTTCTTTGAAAAATTCTTAGTCGAATGGAATCGTCGATCAATGAGTTGGATGCACACCAGAGGTGGTAAGTCATGACATGGTTAGAAGGATCCTCTCCTGATTTTCCTTCAAACTTTGGGATATCACTGGGCAACTTATTTGGAATTGGCGGCCAATACGGATGATAATATATGGGATCATTCGTAAGGCGTGAAAAATCAGGTAAATCTAAAGTTTCTATGAATGGAAACCGACGGTTAGGGTCTTGCTGATAACCTTGTGAAACTAAACCAGTTCTAGGAGGAGGGTATCCAGGATATCCTAGAATAGCCTGTGCATTTGGAATCAGAATGCCCCCTGGATAATTAGGAATAACCAGACCATACTGGGGTTTAACAGGTGTTTGATATGTATACCCAGGATACAATTGTTGCTGGTAAACTGGATTTTGTGGAACAGGTCCATATTGATACTGCCCTTGATACAGTTGATAAGTAAACTGAGGTTGACTTGTTATAAATGTACTTATACTAGGTTGTCCTGCAGGCATCTGAACAGTAATCTGAATTGTAGGTCCAGACTGCGGAGCAGAAGCTTGAGGAATCTCTACCGATATTTGCGAGGCAGTAGTAATATGAGATGTAGACACTCCAGGAATAGGTGTGGTAGGTTGAACAGAAGTTGGAGCAACATTTTGTGGCAGAGTTCTAGGTGTACTCGGACCAGGCTGCTGAACAGGACCAGATGCAGGTATTTGGATGGTAGGCTGGACCAGTTGTTGGGTTTGATTATAACCAACCTATTGTCCAGCTTGAGAATAAGGTACTTTCACATTGGGTTGTAAATTCTGTTGGACTTGGGATGGATCCCACACCATATTTACTCCTAGATATGAGGGTCCCATTGAAGGTTGTACATAAGAAGGACCATAACTAGGTTGAACATATGGCTGATAATTAGCTAGATAATTTCCACTTCCTTGTAACATTTGTTGTTCTGGGTGGAACTGTTTTCCTAAAGGAGGTTGCAAACCTTGAACTGGGTACTGCCCTTGAGGTTGACATTGACCTTGAGGAATTTACTGACCGTGAGGCATATACTGCCCCTGGGGTTGATATTGACCTTGAGGTATGTACTATCCTTGGGGTTGATATGGACCCTGAGGTATGTGTTGTCCTTGAGGTTGCCCCCCAGGTGGTATTTGACTACTTTGAGGTTTCCCCCCAGGCGGTATATACTACCTTGAGGTCTGGGGTTTGGAATATTTCTAGACATCATGTAAACTTGTTAATTGTTCAAAATTCCAGTATTTGATTCATTTGGACCAGATGATGGCATACATTTGTCGGGAAGAGGAGATGCTCCTGAGAAATTACCAAAGAGCAACTGATATCCTGCAAGAATAGATGGACCACCATACAAAAACGTTTCTAGAGATTCAGAAAACATAGATGACTCACTATACATGTTTAAAGGAGGTCTATAACCTATTGGTGTAGGGTAATAAGGAATTCGGGGTGGCGAATAATTCAGACCAACATTTTGTAGAAAATATTTCAATGAAGAGTACCAAGCATCTTGTCTAAAAGGACTGTAAAAAATCGATTCACGTTATCTGAGTTCTAAATTTTCCTAAGTTGAAGGAAGAACAACTTCTTCTTCTGTATCAGTAACTTCTTCAATACTAACGAGACCAGGAGGAAGATCTTCTATGATCCGATCCCTCACTCTAGGTGAATCAGGACGACCAGGAGTTGGAGTATCAAACTCTAAAGTAGGCTCAAATGTAGCAGACTCAGTTTCTGGCTCAGAAATTCCAGGTTCATAAGGTGATAATTCACTACTTGTAGAAGCAAGTTCAACTAGTTCGGAAATAGAAATTTTCTAAGGAGTACCCTCTGCTGCTTGCGGTTGATCTACTTCGTGATCAAGATGAATAATAATGGATGTTTCTTCCTGTTATGTTGATCCAGTCCCTGATGTTTTTCCTTTTTCATATTTATTTTTTTCTAATTGGCTTGGTGTATATTCAGGGGGTTTCCCCTACATTCTACGTGATTGTCTCGGTAATTTAGCCACAATTAAAACCTTTAACACACACAATCAAAGAAAATTTCAATAAAAATCCTAAAGTCACTAAGGAAACAATCAAATGAATCACACGCCTATAAAAATCTAAGATATCAATCCACGTGCAAACAGTAGATTCCCACACTAAAAACACTAGTTGGTGATGAAATCCAACATCGTAGAATTTTAATGCAGAAATGGCAGTTGGAACAGTTACCCCGACAACCTACTTAATGAAATAGACCGGTGCAAGTTTCTCCATTTAAACCATATCAAGTGAAGATAACCCTCCGGAGAGTCCAAGTGAGTCTAGTCGACGTCTGCTCCAAGTACAGTGGGACCTTCCCTCCACCGTCACCTTGGGAAATAATCCTAAATTTTATAGCCACTAAGGTCACCAACAGGAACACATATCCCTGGGGCAACAGTCTACGATCCGATATACACTCAAGGGCAGAGTAAAAAGCTCAATCCCCTTGAAGGCTCCTTGACATAATCCAAGGTTTACCGATAAGTGACCCCAAGCTCCTCGACAATGGTCTATCCGAGGTTTACAGTTTTTAATACGTGCACATCTACTATCTTTCCCAATGAGATAGGTATGATTACCTCATTGGTTTAGACATGATCTCGTGCTTGACTCCTTTAGGAGGAGCTTCCCAGAGCATACATGCTACAATTGGATTTTCCTACCGCAAGATTGACAACTTGTATGTTTTAACTGCCTTGGAAAGTTAACTAAAACCTATTCCAAGACACTAGCCTAAGTTATGTTGGTGGAAAAGAGCCCTAGAAAATATAAAATTTTTGGATTGATTTTAATTAAGCGTTACTTTTAGTTGGCTATTTCTTAGGACAAGAATTACGAAAGTGAAACTTCGATGATGTTTAATGACCCGACTCAAAATACGCTACAATGCATCTATATGAGAAACAACTCATTTGTTTTCAATGAAATCTAATTAGAGGAAAGAGTTGAGAGATTTCAATAATTTTCAAAACATCAATTTTTTCTTTCCTACATAAGAAATTTTGAAAAGAAGACAATTCAGAGAACTCAATTTCATAGAAAAAAGATCTTTTTCTCAAAATGAAATTCCCTATATCATTTAAATCAGAAACAAGAATCGATAGAAATATTCAGCAATTTATTCCACACTAATACTTCAAAGAGTGAAGTATTGAATTTGGAAAAGTTGGATCTCGTGCGAGGGAGACTTGAGCGATGGCGAAAGAAGTGACTAGGGTTTGCAGCACTGCTTCGCTGGTTTGCGCCGGCTCGGCCTCTCAAAGGGTTGGCCGCCTTCTACTCATGAACCAGATCGCAAACTTGAATCTACAGGATTGCAAGCTTCTGCACAGGGATGTCCATGTAAGAGATGACGTCGCCGTCTGGGTGGCTACACACCCTGCAAATGATCCAGACGGCTTTGGAGCCACCGCCTTCACAGCTGCTCGCAACGCAAAAAATACTTACTCTGGAGATTCCACAGATCTCACCTCAGCAGTAAGCCAGTAGCGGATCTGCCTCTCGAACCCACTACTGGCATAGATGATGTCGTCGTCTGGGTGGCTGCTTTCCTGGAAAATGTTCCAGATGGCTTTAAAGTCGCCGCTTTTAAAGCTGCTCACATTGCAAATAGGAGCAACCCTGAAGATCCCACAGATCTCTTCTCTGGCGTATGCAAGCAGCGGATCTGCTTCTCGAACCCACCAGATAGGCCTGTAAAGGTACCAAGGATGGAAATACACATCGACTGCATCTGTGCTCCTTGTCCAGCTTTGGTCAACGCTCAAATACTGGCGAATTTGAACATGGATCTGTCCACTGTTTGCCGGAAGCAGATTTCTTTTTTGAACCAGCCAGATCTGCCAGAAGAAGCACTTGCATTTCAGATCCAAGTCACACTCTCAGGCAAGACGATAATGCAATGGGTGTGTGCAACAGATCTTGTGTAGGATCTTCTGCAAAAACTCGAACGTCGGCTGGGGATCCCCTCCGTTTACTTTAGATTGCTATATAAGGGTAAGAAACTTATGAACCCCCTTTCCCTCTCCTATTACAGCATTCAAAATGACGCTTCTATTGTGGCTACCTTTCGTTTAAGAGGTGGTTCCATAGGGCAGACCTCCTCTGCCCCTTCTTTCTCTTATAAAGATGCAGTCCGCAAAGACGCTGCCCACCCTCAATCCTCTTCGAAAGCAACTCAACCAACTATGGCTCCAAAGCCATTTTGGTAGATAAATCAGAGGAAATTCCTTCTATCAATTTCTCTCATCCTGAGATTGACGATCGCTACCAGATTTTTGCAGAATCCGCAATCATATGCAGATTTTATGGGCTATGGCCTCGCACAGCAGATCCATACCAATTGGAATAAAAGAAGCAAGATCTTCTTATGTTCAAAAGGATTCTTCATTGTGGCTTTTGACTTAAATGAAGACTACCAGAAGGCCTTAGTGGGAGGCCCTTGGTTCTGGGGTTCGGCTGGACTTTTCCTCACCCCTTGGTTTCCAGACTTCGACCCTTCTACAACTGTCAACACCAAGCTTCCCATTTGGGTCAGGCTCCCGAATATTCCGGCACATCTATGGCATATCTCTGTCTTCTTAGCCATTGGAGACACCTTAGGACGCTACCTAGCTACAGACTCCTCAAGAAAGGAAAATGGACTCTACACCTACGGCAGAATATGTGCAGAAATAGATATCAGCAAAGGACTGCCGGATCAGATCAACCTCAATATTGGAGATTTCCACTGGACACAAACCTTGGATTATGAAAATACAGCCTTCTATTGCCGACATTGTCATCAAACGGGGCACCTCCAGAGTACATGTTCCCAGTTCCTCGACAAAAAGAAGAATCTGAATCGCAAACCCAAATCCAAGAGCTGGAATCCCTATGTCCCTCCCCCTCCTATGAACGATACAGATTCCTCTAGTTCGGATGAGGAGGAAATTGAAGCAGATGGGCAGAATGATGAGATTCCACTGGACGCTCCCTCAGTCATTCCGGCAGTCCCCTCTGCCCAGTTGATCTCTCAGAAACGTTCTCATGTATCTTCGTCCTCAGACTCTGATAAGGATATTCCGCCGCCAGAGCAGAATAGTCTACAAATTGTTATGGCTCATCCAAACTCCACTGGCTAGGTCAAAGTAAGCAATAAAAAAGGCAAGAAATGTTGTGTGGCAGTAACCACCCACTCTAGGTAGATACCTTTTCTCAGATCCATATTTTTTGTATTCCTGTGTTTTCTTTTACTCATTCCTTGATTGTCTTTCAGGAGCGAGGTAGATAGCCTATCACCTACGGCTCCCATGATTTTCTACTTCGCTTGATTGTACTATACATTTATTATCTTAATAGGATTAGTCTTATTCAGAAAAAAACAAAAAAAAAACAAAAAACAAAAACAAAAACAAAAAAAAACAAAAACAGGAATCAAACTTCTTCCAAAAGAAAGCTAAAAGAATTAAACTTTATAAAATTCAAAAGTAAAAGAAAAACTCTAATCTTGAACTCTATCTAAAAGTTGGAGGATGTTTAAGCTGAGTTTGTAATCTAGCCAAGAACTTTCTGCTTATTCCAGCAAGAAACTTAAAACATCCAATAATGGTTTTTAAATGAAATTCAGACCTTATCAAGCTAAAGGTTTTCTAAGTTTGCAAATGAAAATAAAATCAAATTTTCGTAAGAGTAATACTTGCATCAAGTTCAATGACTCAACGGAAAAATGATGACATACCAAGTAGCTGAGGTATATAAAAGTTTATGATTCAGAGCAACAGGAAGACAAGGCAAACACTTACTCATAAAATGCAAACTAGCTGAAAAGATCACTTCAAACACAGAGATTGTTGAAAGAAACTCACACAGAGGTCTTTGACAGTCAAGACAAATTGGGATAATAACAAAGAATCAAGTAATTAGATTCCAGAAAACAGAATTTCTACTTTTTCAAAAAAATTCCAGAAGTTCGCAATTTTTAATGGAACAAGGTGCGATGCCGCACTATATTACACTAAAATCTGCAGAGTCTACCGCTCTGTTTTTAAACAAAAAGTGTAGAAGGCAAGAAAAGTACAGAAAAAAATAAAAATATAGATTTACAGTCAGGGATCCTATTGAGTCTTCTACCCAACCCAGTTTTGAGATAATCAAAATCAAAGAAATCTTTCAAAAATCAAACTGAAAATGAAAAAGAAAACTAAGTTCAGATTTTTTCCCTGGTGGAGTCGCCATTTTGTTATACCGACATATCCTTCTTGTGGACAAGAATGATCTCCCTAGTATCCTAAGGATATCTAGAAACAAACAGACAAATGTAAACCATTTTCTCTAGACCATTATGCTTCAAAATTATTAATTAACTACATATGGAGAGATGATCCTACCTGAAGTCCAACGCATATTTGATCTTCAATCCAGTCGCTCCAGAAGATGTCGATCTAGCATGTAAGATCTGTGATCAAAGACAAGAAAAAGGAATCAAAAGCACCTGCAAGATATAATAATTTAGAAACAATAATCTATCTCAATGATCAAGGAATCCAAGAGTTAAATTATTCAAGAGATACATGAACAAATTAATGAGAAAATAGAATCCATTTGTATTAACTTTGAATGATAAGAAGTAACCTTACAACCTTGATGCCTTGATGTTTGTAGAGGTTCTTCCGGGGTCCCGAACAGTCGTTTCCCTCAGTTTGACAAGACTCCAACTCTCTGAATTAGCATGAAACTATGGTCATGAGTATGTAATCCTTCTCATGCCAATGATGCCAAATGTGGAGAGTATAATTTCTTTAGAAATTCACCTCAAAACCACCAATTTCTAAGTACCCTTGAGACTAAAACATGATCTCGATTTATAGCAGAAGGGAAGTAGTTGCAGTTCCAATAAGGAAGGGATAAATTCCTCTCATAAAGGGATTTTAGTTCCAAAAACCAAGGGATAGAGGTTCATGAATGGAAGGGGCGAAGCTCGACCAGATAACGCTTCTAGAAGCCTCTAGCTGGGAGAATATTCGATCAACTGGGCTTCTAGAACTTACTTTTTCTTTTATTTTACCTTTTATGAGGGTCCGCAGTTTTAACGAGCAGAGCATGCGGGATGTGTTGCAGGTTTTAGAGCAATAAATCGCGGTACCACAGGCAATGACTAGGAAAAGTGTGGAGTTAGGATTTTTAGGGTTTTAATGAGATTTTCTCCAATTCCAAGACTTGGTTTAGGAACTTTATGATTTTGGACCTCTAAGGGAGAAATAAATAGGTATTGATGAACCCATATAGACAACTAAATGTCATGGTGACAAATTTCAGTGTAACACCCCCCCCCCAACTTAAAAGTTTTTGTCCGCGGCATTAATGTCTTTCGCATGGAATATTTAATTAAATCCATAAGAGTCAAATGGAGAAATACTTGGCGGTCTACCTGAAGGAAGTGACGGTTGGTAGAATGGCGGTGCAATAATGATGTGGATGGAGTAACAGTAGTGCGAGTAGCTGTAGGTTTTAACCCTGAACAGAAATTATCTACACACGAATCTTATAATAGAAAATAAACAATAGCGAGAGCATAAGACATAAAACAAATAAACACAGAGATTTTCCCCTGGATCCCAAATCGGGACGACTAGCTTGATATTTCATTATATTCCTTTTAGTGTTACAACACATATATATACATGCCGAAGCATACATAAACCCCAATCCATTCTTACCGTATTACAACATAACCGTAGTTCCCTTGACCGGATCTACAAAATACCAGGGGACGAAAACCATCGTACCCCAAAACCATGTGCAAACTCATGCACAAAACATGGGTGGGTCCACCTATGAGTGGGTCCGCACACCAAAACAATTTTCGTCGGGGCGCTACCCCGGACCCCAACAGTGGGGGTTGCCTCCTCCCTTGTGACCCCCCTGCTATGCCCAGCGCAACGTACAATGCGTTGGGCTAGTCGTGGAAATAATATAACACATACCCAACATTCTCCCACTTGTTGTTTTCTTTCCACAGGGGGCCACAGGAGAGCTTAGTCATTGGGCCAATTCTTCAATACCCATTGTTTCTCTACACCAAGAGAACTTCTGAGTGCTCACAGACTTCATCAATGCATCTGTAGCATTCTTCAAAGTGTCCACCTTTACCAGCAACACCCTTTTAGCCTCAACCATATTTCTAACAAAGTGATATTGAACATCAATGTGCTTTGTCTTTGAATGGTAAGCAGGGTTCTTAGCCAAGAAAATTGCACTTTGGCTATCACAGTCTATCCTTATAGCTTGTTGTACCAACCCCATACTTGAACACAATCTCTACAACCAAACTGCTTCCTTGCTTGCATGAGTGGTTGCTATGTATTCTGCCTCTGTAGTTGAAAGCGCCACTACAGACTGTCTTTTACTCATCCAACTGACTGCACCTCCAAATAGGCTAAACACATACCCACTTGTAGATCTTCTTTGGTCCGGATCTCCAGCCCAGTCTGCATCAACAAAACCACGAATGTCCAACATTCTTTCCAATCCTGGTCTTCCCTGGTAGCACAAGCCATAATCACTAGTGCCACGTAAATATCTGAAAACCCGCTTCACTGTTGTCCAATGCTTCTTCCCTGGGTTTGACATAAACCTGCTCAATACTCCCACTGCATGTGCAATGTTTGGTCTAGTATAGACCATTGCATACATCAGGCTACCCACTGCACTTGAATATGGAACACGAGACATATACTCCTCTTCTTCGTGTGTCTTGGGACATTGTTCAGCAGACAGCTTTACACCTACAGGAATAGGAACATTCACTAGTTTACTATCCTGCATATTTAACCTCTGCAATATAGTTTCGACATACTTCCTCGGGTTTAACCAGAGCGTCCTCTTTGCCCGATCTCTCTTAATTTCCATGCCCAAAATATAGTTTGCAGCACCAAGATCCTTCATGTCGAATTTGGAGAAAAATTGGGTCTTCAAATCTTGGATAATTTCTTTGTCATTTCCAATCAACAACATATCATCCACATACAAGACCAAATAAATAACACGGTCACCAATTAATTTAAAATAAAAATAGTGATCCTCCTTGCTTCTAGTGAAGCCAAGTCCCCGTATATAGGTATCAAATTTCTGATACCACATCCTTGGTGACTGTTTTAACCCATACAGAGACTTCTTCAACCTGCATACTAGTTCTTTCTTACCCTTCACCATAAAGCCTTCAAGTTGCTTCATGTATATCTCCTCTTCTAGATCCCCATGAAGAAATGTTGTCTTCACATCCATCTGTTCTATCTCAAAATCAAATGCAGCAGCAACAGATAAAAGTAATCTAATAGAAGTAACTTTGGCAACAAGAGAGAAAATATCACCAAAATCAATTCCCGACACTTGGGAATAACCTTTTGCTACCAACCGAGCTTTGTATTTCTCCACCTTGCCTTCTACATTCATCTTCTTCTTAAACACCCATTTTCTCCCAATGGGCTTCCTTCCAGCCGGCAACTCCACCAGATCCCATGCCTCATTTTTGTACAAGGATGCCATTTCATCAACCATGGCCTCCTTCCAGAGTTTTCCATCCTCTGAATCTACTGCCTCCCTGACAGTTCTGGGTTCATCATCAGTTATAGTTAAGGAAAAACCTGAACAGAAAGCAGATGGACTATACCTTTCTGGTTGCCTTCTTTCCCGAACTAATCTTCTCAAAGCTGGAGTTTGTGGCTCTTCCTCTTCTAAGTCTTCTTCTGTTGTAGAGTCTGATTCATCCTCCTTTAGTTCAAACTCTATCTTCTCAGGTTCCTTTTGTAGTACTTCATGTGTAACAACATCTTTCACCTCTCTAAACACCACATCTCGACTGCACACAACCTTCCTTGTTTCTGGGTTCCAAAGCTTGTAACCCTTTAAACCATCCTTATACCCAATAAAGATGCACCTTTCAGATTTATTATCCAACTTGATCCTTTTCTCCTTTGGAACATGTACATATGCATCACATCCAAATACCCTTAGATGTGAAAGAGAGGGTTTCTTACCAGTCCATACCTCATGTGGAGTCTTATCCTCCAACACTGATGAAGGTGATATGTTAACCAGATAGCATGCAGTCTCCACTGCCTCTGCCCAGAATTCTTGTCCTAACCCGGTACCACTGAGCATGCTTCTTGCCTTTTCCATCAGTGTTCTATTCATTCTTTCTGCAACTCCATTTTTTTGAGGTGTGTATGGAGTAGTCTTCTGCCGTGCTATACCACACTTCTTACAGAACTCTTCAAATTCCTTCTTGCAGAACTCCCCACCATTATCTGTCCTCGGCGCCTTTATCTTCTTCTCTGTCTGGTTTTCCACCAGAGCCTTAAATTCTTTAAATTTGTCAAAGACTTCAGATTTCTTCCTCAAGAAATATATCCATGTATTCCTTGAGAAGTCATCTATGAATGAAACATAGTACACGGACTTTCCCAGTGATGGAACTGACACAGGTCCAAACACATCACTGTGCACAAGTTCTAATATCTTGTTCGCCCTCTTAGCACCAGAAGGAAAACTCACCCGATTCTGCTTCCCATATACACAATGTTCACAGAAATCAAAATCCAGAGATCAATTAGACATACCTTCTACCATACCATTTCTATGTAGTATCCGAAGACCCTTCTCTCCAATATGTCCAAGCCTTTGATGCCATAGCATGGTCTTTTCTCCAGAGACAACTAGGTTTTCCGCTCCACTTTCAAGAACCACATAACTATTACACCCATCAATAACAGTGATACCTTGTAGCTTGTACAGAGTTCCAGTCCAAACTCCCTGCATTAATACCAGTGCTCCTCGGACCATCTTGCAGACATCTTTCTTGAACACTGTTTTTACACCTGCATCATCCATCTTGCTTACAGAAATCAGATTTCTGGCCAATGCAGGAATACGCAGAACACCAGGAAGTGTTCTAATCCTTCCACCTTGCAGCTTCAGCTTGACCTATCCACGTCTGATGATTTTGGCCTTCCTATCATCCCCTAGGAATACATCACCATCATATTTCTCATACTCACATAACCACTCCCTATGGGGAGTGAAGTGAAAGGATGCACCTGAGTCAATCAACCATGACTCATGATCTACATGTGTATTTGAAGAAGAAGCCAAATACACATCCCCACCTTCCTCCGAGGTGGTTTTTTCCTCTGCAGAAGGAGCATCATCATATCCCTTCCCTTTCTTAGGAGCTTTAGATCTGCACTCCTTTTTGTAGTGCCCTTCCTTTCCGCATTTCCAGCATACCTTTACAAACTTTCCAGGAGATTTAGATCTCCCTCTAGATTTGGATCTCCCACTCGAAACCTTATTCTTTTTTCTATTTTGGGACCTTCCTCATACAGATAAGGCATCTCCATTCTGGCCCTCCATATTTCTCCGTCTCATTTCCTCCGACAGCAAGGCTGAGACAATGTCATCAAAATTCAAGGTAGTTGTATTGCTACCTATTGCAATAACCAAACTATCCCACGAGTCTGGTAGAGAACACAACAAACTGATGCACTTATCTTCATCTGATATTTTAATATCAACAGATGACAGCTGACTTACCACAGTATTGAAGGCGTTCAGATGCTCTGTCATCGAGTCTCCATCCTTCATCCTCAGGTTATACATCTTTTTCCGCAGGAACAGCTTATTCACCAGAGACTTAGATTGGTACAAAGTCCCAAGTTTTTCCCACAAATTCTTCACCGTAGCTTCCCCAGATACATTCAACAATACTAAATCTAAGACACACAACCGTATTATGCTCTTAACCTTCTGATCCAATTTCTTCCAGTCTTCATCTGACATTGCCGTTGGTTTAGTACCTGGATCTATCGTGATCCACTGATATTTATCCACTAGCAGATCCTCCATATTGAGCTTCCACAACTCAAAAATCTGACCATTAAATTTCTCGATCTCTATCTTTCCACCGCTCGCCATCTTCTTTCACCGCAAGAATCGATCCCGCATATCTCCCACTAAACAAAGAGTTCACCTCGCTGTGCCAAAACAAACCCTCAAGAAGAAAGGCGTTCCTCTCGGGGTTTAAACAGCTCTCCCCGATATCAAATGTAGGTTTTAACCTTGAACATAAATTATCTACACACGAATCTTATAACAGTAAATAAAAAATAGCGAGAGCATAAAACATAAAACAGATAAACACAGAGATTTTCCCCGGATCCCAAATTGGGACGACCAGCTTGATATTTCATTACATTCCTTTTAGTGTTACAACACATATATATACATGCCGAAGCATACACAAACCCAATCCATTAACCCTAGATTACAACATAACCGTAGTTCCCTTGACCGGATCTACAAAATACCAGGGGCCGAAAACCATCGTACCCCAAAATCATGTGCAAAATCATGCACAAAACATGGGTGGGTCCGCCTATGAGTGGTTCCACACACCAAAACAATTTTTGTCAGGGCATTGCCCCGGACCCCAACAGTGGGGGTTGCCTCCTCCCTTGTGACCCCCCTGCTGCGCCCGACGCAACGTACAGCGCGTGGGGCTAGTCATGGAAAGAATATAACACATACCCAACTGTAGCAACATCTAGAGTAACAAAGATTGCTAGTAGCAGCATCCAGAGTAACAGCATCGAGTGGCAGCATCTGGAGTAACAATATAATGAGTAGCATCATCTGGAGTAACAAGATGACCTGTAGCAAAGATTCGATCCTGGCATGGAGGCTAGCAGCAAGATCCGAAGTAACAGCATCTAGAGTAAGAGCATGATGAGTAGCAGCATCCATAGTAACATCATCATGAGTAGCAGCAACCAAGGAGTAACAGCATCGAGTAGCAAAAGAACCAAGGAGTAACAACGTCATGAGTAGCAGTAATCGAGTAACAGCATCATGAGTAACAGCAATCAAGTAACAGCATCATGTGTAGCAACAACCGAGTAACAAAGATCATGAGTAGCAACAACCGAGTAACAGCATCATGTGTAGTAGCAACCGAGTAACAACATCAAGAGTAGCAGCAACCGAGTAACAGCATCGTGAGTAGCCACATCCAAGGAGTAACAACATCGATACTTAGAAAAATTTTAAGCTCTAAGCCATTACTCCTTAGAAGTAACTCGTGAAAAAGACAACAAATAAATAGTAACAATTTTTATTATATATATGAATTATATATATATATATATATATATATATATATATATATATATATATATATATATATATATATATATATATATATCTATATGTATATGTATATGTATATGTATATGTATATGTATATGTATATGTATATGTATATTTTTTTAACAAGGATGCAGAGGAAGAGTAAGCATCCTTAGAGGTTGGGTGGTGGTATAATCTTATGCAATGTCCGTTTGCTATGAATGAAGCACGTGTATCATCAATTTTAACTAGCCTAACTATTCCATTATCAAATACAGCGTCCACCTCATAAGGTCCCATCCAACGAATGAAAATATTTTCCTTAAAATCCTTAAAATGGGAGTCACAAAGTAATGCCCAGTCTCCCCTATGAAACACCATGTTTTTATAAACTTATCGTGTCATTTCATTCTCTACTACTGAATAGCAGTAGTCCTCTGGACAGCCATTGAATGGGTAGAGGAATATGTTTCCATAATAAAAAACAATGTTTGGGAAGTGTTCCTAGGACCAGAGAACAAGTCAATGGTAGGCTCAAGGTGGATCTATAAGGTGAAGCAAGTAGCAAATGGAAGCATCGACAAACACAAGGCCAGATTTGTGGCCAGGGGGTTCTCTCTAGTGTAGGGAATTGATTATGAGGATTCATTTTCTCCAGTAGTAAGGTACTCTTCTATTAGATCAATTATAGCACTTGCAGCGCAGATGGGAAGGAATATCCATCAGATGGATGTGAGGACAACATTTGTCAATGGAGTGATTGAGGAGGAGGTGTACATTGAACAACCAAAATTATTTCAGACCTTCAACAGAGAGTCACATGTGTGCAGACCCAAGTGAGAGTTGTATGGATTGAAACAAGCACCCTGTGCTTGGTACACGAGGATCGACAACTATTTCACCAAGTTGGGCTTCACCAAAAGTGAAGCAAATGTGAACCTTTACCATATTGTTGTTGAAGGTAAATTGTTGATTATAGTATTATATGTCGATGATTTAATTTTAACCGGTGATGAGAAGATGATCAAATCTTGAAAAGATGATCTTGCAAGAGAATTCGAGATGAAGGACATGGGACACATGCATTTTTTCCCCGGTTTGGGAGTATGGAAAGGAGATGGGGAATTGTTTTTCTCTTAGAGAAATTATTTCAATGATATTTTGAAGAAGTTGCGCATGGAGAGTAGCAAACCCATGGACACTCCTCTAGCAGGTAGTTGGAGGAAAGAGGATGCCACTTCATGTGAGGAGGTGGAGGCCACTATTTACAAACAATCTATGGGTTCGCTCATGTATTTTGTGAACACATGACCATACATGTGTTATATAGTTAACCAGCTTAGTCAAGCAATGTTTAAGCCAACCGAACTATATTGGAAGGCATACAAACATGTGTTGAGATACCTCAAAGGAACTACTGAGTATGGTCTTTGGTAAAAATAGAGAGAGAGAGTGAAGCTTCAAGGCTTCACATATGCATATTGGGTGGGTATTCCATCAGATCGAAAGAGCACTTCAGGAGGAGTTTTCAATATTGGGTCAGCAACAGTTTCTTAGTACAACAAGAAGCAGAGATGAGTTGCACTCAGTTCAACAGAAGCAGAGCACATGACTGTTAGTCAAGGAACTTGTGAAGCTATCTCGATGAGGAATATTATTGTTGGGTTATTTGGTCAGATGATGGATCCCATTTTCATTTACTGATAATCACTATATATACACCTTGTCCTTTGCGTCCTTCTTTCACTTTTCATTCATCATCTTGTCCTGAAGATGGATCCCCGTTGGGATTTGAAATGTCGACCATTTTTTGATCACACTGTGCATAATCCGGATATCTCTTCATTAATCAGAGTTGTATCAAACTATATGAAAATCTAGTTTTTCATGATCGATCCAATCATATCGACATCTGATATCACTATCTACGAGATGTTGTGTAGATGGGGATTTTTTTACTGGAATACATTCCTACAAAAGAACAGGATGCATAAATTTCGACAAAGCCATTGTCAAGAGGAAAATTTGAATTCCATAGAGAAAGGATTGGGGTATTTGATAACCCATTTGTTGTTGAGAGGGAGTTTTGAAAATGGCAACAAGAAAATCTTGATTCAATTTTCCCTTGAATTAAATTAGGATAAAATTGTTATTCCACATCACAAGACAGCAAGAATGTGTTAACTAAGTTATTTTGACTTACTTGGCTTAGTTAATTCAATTTGAGGGACTAACTTGACTCATGTAGATTGTATCCTAAATTTTAGGAGCGTAAGTTGAGTTTAATTTGAGTTGTAATAATATAATTCAATTAAATTCAGTTAAAGTCAGTTAAAATAGTTCCAACTATCGGAGGAACTAATGGGAGGTCTAGTAGTGGGGTGTGTACTTAGTGTTCAACCAGTTAACTAGAAAATCAACCATAATTAACTCATGCATGCATGATCTATGAGTTACCCAATTAATATTGGAGTTCAAGAGCAGTGTACTATCAGTTGTACAATTACCCAAGTTTTACAGGTGGTGCATGAAATCAGAGAAAGGTTTATAGGGATTGCGCAATTATGGACGAGGAATTTCCACAAATAATAAGGGCTATTTCCCAAATAAAAAATGCAAGGAAATAGAGACTTTGGCAAGTAGACATTTTGTTAAGTATTAACCAGAGTAGGCTTGTGAAGCAGTGAGATATATTATACTTGTCCAGAGATTGTTCAAGAGTGAACAAGCATTGTATTTCTTCTCTATTTTTTTATTAATGCAATATAGATAGGAAGGGTTTTTTAGCAGTGGATTTCCCCTGGATATATCCTTGTCTTATGTGTGTTAATTGATTCATGTCACACGTTTTCTATATTGCTTCTCAATCGTGGATTTCTTTCCGCATATGAGTAGAGTATATTTGAGTCCTATGTTTTAAACACTACATGAGAAATATTAAATCTACAATTAATTTCTACATATGTAATAGTTCCTAATTAATAAAATATATTCCAAGCCCATTGTTTTCGTATTCTTAAGCCAAACCCTTATGTATCTACTGCTTGTAGTATTTCATAGTATCTTTGTGTCATTCACATATATGTTATTAACGACATAGATGAGCATGGCATATAGGTTAATGTTTTCAATAGAGGGCTACATAACTCAGTTACTCTATCATATAAAACGTTACACAAATAGTTTCATACTGTATGTTATGAACAATTTCCACAATGTCTCACCCAAACCTTTGTATCTAGACCAAAAACCACACCTTTCTCAACATTTCTATCAACATCGGTCATTTTAGAGATGCGACATATGCATATATGTATATATTTATTCATCATAAATATAAGTGTCATTTTCACATAGAAATGTATCCACATGTTCATCACATTAACTGTAACACCCTCCTCCCACATCTGCCCAAGTAATTGGCCAATTGGGGTAAACATTCGATGAGATGCTAATATAATGAGGTTCAGCCTCTTAGGGGACCTTAAGGAAGTGGAATCGATGGAAACATATCATACAAACATTGTACATCAACAATAACATCACCAGGAGTTAACCCAACCATTCAGGCATCCTGCCCCTGGGTCCCACTATCCTTTTGAGCTCTTGGACCTCTGGACACATACACAAACCTGCATGCTTGTGTATGGGAGGCTCTAGACGCATGAAAAATCATGCATGCCAGAGTCTAGGTACTAAATTACCCAATTTTGTGCCACTGTCCCCAGGAATTGAGCCACTTTTTCAGGCCCATAACCCAATTCACTACCCAGAAATCCATGACAAGTTCAAGGATAATTCGTAACCAAAAAACAATGATGCAAAAGCAAACACGTCAACAAGGACTCAACTGGACCCTTAATAGACATGATAGGCATTTCGCCAAACATGGAAACTACAGGTGCAAACAAAAAGTATGAGCATAGGGGTCTCATACTTATCTGAGAATCACTAAGAAGCATTGTTCCCTTACATCGTTAGTTGCATTACTGTCTATTTGACTATCGATACATTGTTCTTTCATTTACAAGTAAAAACATGGGGAGAACCATACACCATCGCTAATACAATACATGCTCATAACAAACATAACAACCACATAAATATGAAGGATACATCATCCATTGGATTCACATGATAAAAAGAATATTTACCCATCAATACAAGAGGAAAATATCTCTTATTTCCATATGAAAAGTGCAACCAGGTTTGGTACTCTCACGTTCCAATTGACCATAGATATGGTTGAGCCAAATATCTCTTTAGCCAGTCACCCCCATGCCATATTCCAAGCATGGATGTGGGATCTCATAAAACACATCAATCAAACCAATCCAGGGCTTCCAGAGGCCAAACTGCCTCAACCCTCAACCAGTGATTCCACCTCATGTTCGGAAATCACAACCATAATGGATTGGTCTCTACCCAAGTTGTTACAGGGCTCCAAAGTGTTAGTTCCAACTAGGGGTTCTAGGACTAGTAACTCAACCCCAGCTATTATAGGGCTTCCAAAGTGTTTGTCCAACCAAGGCTTCTAGGACTAGTAAATCAACCCACCTAGGGCTTCCAAAGCATTTGTCCAACCAATGTTTCCAGGAATAGTAACTCAACCCACAGTTGTTCATCGGGCTTCCAAAGAGTTTGTCGAACCAAGGCTTTCAGGAACTAGTAACTCAACCCACAGCTAAAGGAACATGAGAACCAACCAGAAAACAAATAATGAAATTGAACCACAACACCATGGCTATCCATGAAATGGCAAGGCTAGGAAAATCCACTATCAATCTAGGAAATCCTCCATGCCAATGAAAAATCATGACCAAGAAACCACATGCATACACCATGCATTCCAGAACTAGTGAGGAAAATATACATGCAACTCAATACCTGCAATAAAAAATTGATGCAATTATTGATCCTGATGTCCTCTTGCGTTGTCCTTCTCTTTCCTTGCCTTCTTTCTCCAAATCACCAAGTATGTCACACCCTTCAAGAGTGCTCCAAGAAAAATCTAAGTATCCAAGAGTATGAGAGAGAGAGAGAGAATAATGAGAGAACTCCATAACTAAATTGACAAAAGGTACCAACTGATCCTCATAAGCCTTTTTATTAATGAGGCCTCTATTTTTCTTCATTTTCCATTATTTTCCTTCATTTTCCTCCTCACATGAAACCTATGACCTTTCACCTCCCTTTTCTCCTAATTTCCATTATTTTCATAAATAAATGTGCCAAAAATATTTTTTGCCTCTTTAATGCCTTATCCACTGCCTTTTCCAATTTCCATAGGAATAATAAACCATGTGAAAACCCACACTAGGATTTTTTCCCAACATTCAGCTTGGAATACATGTCCCATAACCGTGGTTATTATTTTTCCTTTATTAACTTTTATTACATGGAATTTTCACCATGGTTGTTATAGAATCCTCCCCCTTAGGGGACACCATCCTCGGTGTTCAATCACACATATACCTCTACAAAACTGCTGGAAGACAACATACTGCTCATGGAGATGTATAACATAGCTCACTGTAGTATTTAAAATGATCACCCTGCTAAGAAGCAAACCAACATGGCAGCATAATGGCATGACACCCATACCACTTACTGGAGCTTTATAACATATCTCATGGTGGTATTTACGTCCATACACATATGTACGTATACCTAAACATCACATCAAAACATAAATCAAAGCATCACCAAAACATATGCCAAACATATACCAACATCACACCAAAACTACTTTGCCTCAACCAAAAAACAAGTAAGGATAAATAGCTTGCATTTGATATGCCATCTCCCATGTAGCTTCATTGGGCCCCATGTACACATGTTCCCCAACCTTAAATTCCTTAAACAACTTGTTTTGATCTACATAGATCTTCAGCCTATCTTGTGTTGCTTTCAAATTCTTCTTGATTACTTGTATTTCTTGTTCCATTTCTGCGAACATGTCTGGTCCAATCTACACGTTGTTAATGTAATATCCCAAGATGGGAACAGCTAGCAAGGCATGACTGGAAAATGAATTTTCCAGTAATGGCTGCTACAGGAATTGAAACCAGGACCTGGATCCATTAGATAAATGTATCTAAGTCCTAAATCCAAGAGGTGGCTCCAAAGAAACCCTCCTAGGTGGGTTAAATAGATCTCCCACACCTAGTTGTCCTCAGAAAATGCCCGATGAGGGATTGCAGAAAATGTAAGCACATGTAATGGAATAATAGTGTTATTTTATAACCAAGAACACATGAAGAAGTATATAGCCAAAAAATGTATCATATAGCATCAAAAGAGTACAATTCCTTGAGAAAACAACCACTCAAGAAATACAATGTAAGCCTCAGCAACACATGTACAAGGAAATGAAGAACTCTGCTATATAGGTATAAACCCAGGCTATGACAGCGTTGCCTATAGGAGACACTCCAACATAAAAAATGAAAATACAATGATATAGAAATATCAGCCCAAGAAAGGTGGGGGAGCAAGCTCTCAACCCCTGAAAATAACAATACAACAATCCTTAGAAGGATTGGCTACAATACATGTACGAATGGAAAATCTACAGAAATGCCAAAGTTGCTGGGCCGTAGCTGCAACTCAGAAAATAGAAGGAGATGGCTGAAGATAATAATCAATCTGAAATGAACCTCCTCCAACATATCTCTCAAGTGATAGGCTGATCCTAACACTGAAGATCTTGCCTTCCCAAAATGGTGGTGCAAAACCCCACTACAGATACTCACTGGAATAACGCAGAATAGAGAAGGGACTGTGTTGTCTATGATGGGAGATGCTTGGCCTGATGCCAAGATATGCAAATCGGTTCTGAAATCCCCTTCACTAACCTCTCAGAGGAAAAGGAGCTCCCTCCTATGAAAGATGAGCCAAGGAAATGGTGTTGTGGAACCCTCCACTGCAACACCCAGCAACACTGCGTTATACTTCAATAGAAATAACGCAGTGACTGAAAGGAGTGGCTTTGGCCTTGAGCCAATATGTGGAGAAATGAATTGAAATCCTTCAAGAGGCCTCTCAAGAAGTAGAGGAAATCCGAAACAGGAATCCCTCGTGCTAAACAGCACTGCAACTCAACTGAACAGCCGGAGAATGCAAATAGTCTTCAGACCAAAATCATATGCTCAAAGATATCTCACTATGGCTGCCTCTTCCTCCTTTTATGCAAGTGAATGTCTCTTTGCCCTGGACCCCACGCATTAGGGTTTCTTCCACAAGGAATATTTCTCCCTCTCAAATTGCGTTGTCTTCCCAAGCAAGCTACACCTCTTAGGCAGCGTCGTTGACTTGGTCAAACTTGACCTTGTCCTCATGCAAATTGCCCCTTTTCACACTGGAAGGTGCAAAATAAGTTGCTCCAATGATCCCTTTCACACTTATGAGGGATTTATTCCTACTTATGGGTCTCTTTATCCATTTTATTCATCTCCTAGATGATACAAGCAAAAATTAATATTCCATTTTGCTGCATGCAAATTTTGGAATATTACAGTTAACCAGATTAATCCAACTAATGAGATTATTGAAACTTCGCCCATACAATGCCTCAAATGGACTCATCCTTAATGGTTCTTGATACCCATTTTTGTAAGTGAATTATACTAATGGAAGATAATCTTCCCACTTTCATTGCTGATGCATCACATACATCCTCAACATATCCTCCAAGATCCTATTGACCCTATCTGTATGTCCATATGTCTGTGGATGATAATTTGTGTTGAAGGCCAACTGTGTGCCAAAACCTGCAAACAAATCCTTCCAAAACTTGGAAGTGAAATTTGAATCCCTGTCTAACACAATATTATTTGTAAAAACATGCAATTTTACCACATCTCTTATGAACACCTGTGCTACGTCGCTAGCTAAGAATGTAGACTTCATTGGAATGAAGTGTGCTACCTTTTTCAATCTATCCACAACAACCATGGTGGAATCACGTTGTCTCACTGTCCTCAGAAAACATTTGATAAAATCCATGGAAATGACCTCCCATTTCCATTATGGTATCACAATTGGTTGTAGCAGTCCATCTGGATTCTTACACTGCCTTAACCTACTGATAATCCAAACACCTAGCCACAAACTCTGCTACGTCTCTCTTCATATTCAGCCAATAATAATAATAAAATCATTGTCTTCAACATCTTCTGATAGCCTAGGTGATCTAAATATGGTTTCGCATTAAATTCACTCAATATCACCTTATTTATATCATTTTTATCTAGCACATATATCATGTCTCTAAACCTGACCAAACCACATGTTGTAAGATGATAAACCATATCCTATACTCTTGCACCTAAAGTTGCACCTGTACATATACTCTGTTGCAACTTGTGCACAATCTCCATATACCTATCATCATGTTGACCCGCCTGCAATATCCTATCTTGTAGATCTATCCCATAGGAGCTCATAGTTGTTATGTGATTTACCTGTACCCACCTTTTAAGAGCATCTGCAATCCTGTTCTCTTTACCTTTGATATAGTGGGTCTCAAAATCAAAATCACTGACCGTGGCCAACCATCTAGCTTGTTTGTCATTCATATTCGGCTGATCAAATAGACACTATCATATTTGGCCCAATTTCTGACCACCAAAATGTCTCCATTGTGACACATAGACGTCCCAAGAGAGACACTTTGAGGTTGGGAAAAACATCGTTTCTTGTACCGTCGCATATGAGACACTTCTAATAATTATCAGTAGAGCGACATAGACATGACATGTGTCTTCATTTATTCAACCTTTGAAGCGCATTGTTTATTGTTGTTATTCTGACATCATGTGGAGACTGTTTAGTCAATTTAGTGTCCTAAATTGCTAACATAAATTATCGACCATGGCTAGTAAACTGATGAAGTGTGATGCACTATATGTGCCTAAGTATCCATTTTTCTTACTTCATTGTTTTTAGTGTTTTATTGATGTTTTGGGGTTTTTATGTTTGATGCTTAGCATGCTACTCTATGCTAAAAAGATGAAGTTAGATCTATGTCAAAAGGGAGAAAAGGAAATGTTAATAAATGAATTAAAACAGAGTTTATTTGCAAATTATGTTCCTAACTAGAAAATGATGAAAACAGAGAGTCATAATCCATGGATATTACAGCTTCTAAATGAACATTCATGAAATGAAAAGTCACTCAAAACACTACAACTTAATCTAATTCATTTAGTTAGAGATTTGTTGGAAGAGCTTGTGAAAAAGATTAATTCTAATGCAATGAGGATCTCCTAAAACATAAAAGGAAATGCTGAAACAAATAGTAACTTAAAACATTATAGTGAAATCTCATTCATTTGATAGAAGTTTATTGGAAGAGCTTGAGAAAAATATTACTATAATGTAGTAAGGATCTCCTATGAAATGTTGAAAAAACTTATAACATTACAACTAAATCGCATTCATGAGTTAGAGGTTTATTGGAAGAGCTTTTGAAAGAGATTAATCATAATGTGATAAGGAAAAACAATCAATAACTCACAATATTACAACTAAGTCTCATTCGTGAATTAGAGTTTTATTGGAAGAGCTTTTGAAAGAGACTAACTGTAGTATAATGAGGATCTTCCTTTTAACTAAGTAACAGAAAATGAAATGCTAATAACTCAGAATATTACAATTGAATCTCATTCGTTTAATAGAGATGTATTGGAAGAGCTTGAGAAAGAGACTAACTGCAATATCATGAGGATCCTTTATCCAAGAAAATGACATGAAACATAATGCTAAAAGCTATGATTTCAGAAAACAATCTAAGTAAGGAAATATGACAAAACAGAATTGAAAATGACTTATCTAGAAAACATGTAAAACCTCCTCGAATAGCAGGGGCCCTCTGCTACCAATCTGGTGAAATTCTTCATCTTCTTAAAGTTGTATTCAAAATAGCATCAATGAACTAAACTTCTTTATTGATAAACTCACAAATCTACATCCCATTCCATCTTAAGCTTTGTTACAAAACACTCTCTAATCCTTTCTCTTCTTCTCCTATTTTTCACTACTCTTGATAGGAAAAAGCTTCCCCTATTTATACAAAAATATGAGAAGTTATCTCATTAATGAGAGTCCATGAATCTCTCCCTCTATCTCTGGAGTTACAATCAAAATAGTAAATTATAAGACACATGTCTTTTTAGAGTTTCAATACAAATAAGAAATGAGACACATATCTTCTGAGAGTTTCAATACAAAAAGGAAATGAGACACATGTCCTTATGATCCCATGATCTTCTCCTCTCAAATTCGAATTTGGTTTTGGGAGGCCACATAAAGGTCTTTTAGAAGCTTCCTTTTGACCTACACATGTCACAAAACTCATAACACATATATAGATATATGAAACTATGTTAATTTTCTAGTTTCGAATCATAAATTCACTTTAAACACATAAAATAAATAACTTTGGAAGACAAGGATCCTAACCCATATATTTATGAAAATGGTTACTTGATGTAGGGTTTTAGGTCAGATAGTTATGAAATGAGAGCTAAATGGTAATTACATAATGGAAATATGTATGAATATGGAAAACACTTTTGAGACTCAACAGAGACGTCGGTATTACGACACTGATGCCTTCCTAGAATGTGTCGCAATACCAACGACCTATCGTCGCACATGTCGTTGCACGTCCGGCTCTATTAGTTTTCCAGCGACAGAAACAACCGTCGGAAGTTCCACGATATTCATTGCTATTCTGACAACTGGCATAACATTTTTGCGATGGTTGGGCCATACCAGCGACGGAAACAACCGTCAGAAGTGCGAGAGAAACAACCATCGGAAGTGCGACGAAAACAACTGTCAGAATTGCGACGCAACTCCTAGAAATTGTTTTTGGGGGCAGAAGTAAACTTGAGATGATCATCCACTTTAATAAGGAATGCACATTTAGCTTATGGAATGATAGCAGTAGTTGATAAATGAGAAAGGAATATGTATGACCTCCCAAGCGAGCTATGATGCAAGACAATTGTCTCAGTTTTCTTGTATCCTAGCCTAGCTCACTTGGGAGGTCGTCGATCTTTGTCTCTCATTTATCAACTATTGGCATCATGCCAGAAGCAAAAGATAAGTTCCTTCCTAAAGTGGATGATCATCTCAGGCTTAGTTATGCCCCTACGGAGGTATCTCTGGTAAGAATTTGGTAACTTTTTTATAAGATCAAGGGCATGTTTATTTAACAAAACTACCTTTTAATATCCCTTTGTGTGAATTATGTTTAGTTTATAGATTGCACATGACCTTGAACAAATTAGGGGTAGAATTTCTTTAAACTACAACTTTTACATGAAAACAACACTAAACATATGTATAAATTAAAAAATGGTTCATTGAATTTGCTGAAAACCACATCCAAGGGGATGCCTTAATAAGTACTATTTGGTTTATGTGTTAGCAATATCATCTAAATCAATATGGCGCAAATTTCATTCTTCAGTAAATATATTTATTTTACTTTAAAAGAATAAATCAGTATAGGAGGGTGTTTAAATATTTTTATTTTACTTTAAATTCAAGAGTTGATATAGTGATAAAAAAATTTCTTGAGAAGATAATGAGGTGATCATGTATAATTTATGTCCACAGACTGAGAGTTGAGATAGTGACCAAAAATTTTCTTAGGCTGATAAAGTGGTTGTCATGTATAATTTTTTCCACAGACTGAGCCTCAAGTTCCCTAGGTGACTATGGACTTAAACATGTTTGCCAAATGTTTTATTACTAGGACAGGGTGTCTTGTACAATGAGCAGGGTCTTGTTAAACCCATACCAAGGCTTTATCGCCAATGGTCTCTCATCATTCTACAAAGGATAAAGGCAACATCAACCGCAATCAACAAGCAAACAATTTCACAAAAAACAAAGTATTACCAAAGTTGGTTGTGTGGCCACCACACAGAGAGCCAACATCAGACACTGACGAGTTCAATGATGGGTGGGACATCTTAGATCTAAGGCAACCCATGAAACTTAATGAGGATCCTCAACCTTCAACAGCAACAGTGGCTCAAAAAGCTTAAATATTTATGGTCCACGATCATGTTTGTAGCTCACCCTTCAAGGACTTCATCACAGACATGATTTTATATGTAATATCAACTTTCAATGGGAAGGTCAGCCTTAACTTGATGTCAATTTGATTTAAGTAGTTGCTCAACAAGGAATGACATGTTGTCATATGATAGATTTTTAATATTTAATAAATCATAAGAGGCATACTTCACAAAATATTGCATCAGCTCATAGTGTTTTACACAACGCATTAAGCTACAAAATAGTTTGCACATTGTTGTCACGTTTGTTTGAACATGACATTTGTTGTCTAGTTTCTGTGACATAGTTATCATTTTTGTGATCACTTAGTAATTGTGTTTTATATTCAGATATTTAACATAATAAAGTTGTCATGTTACACAGTGGGTGCACATACATGAATGACTATTTGTAGTCTTTGTTGCTCATTGAGTACGTTGTACCTCATCAGAAGCACATTTCCGAATAATTTTCAATTAACTCAATTTTCGAGAAGCCAGTTGTCAAATGTAACCACCTAACTACTTGTTCCCCTAGGAAGTGGTCAAAACACTATTTCCAAAATTTTTAACACCACTCTTCTCTCTTATGTCTTCTAAGCAATCATTCTTCAACAAATCAGTAGTGTTGCCTTAAATTAATGCAACAAGTGAGCATAATATTGTCTGCCTTCAAGAAATGAAAAATTCCATGATAATAATATAACAGGGTTATAGGAGTCAACCGAGCAAGTAAATATTTCATAAATTCACTAAAATTCTCTGTAAGTCAACAATGAAATGGCTTTATAGTGGCAAAGGAAATTCCCCTTGCTGCTTCTATCCTTTGTAGAGGACACTCAAAGACTCTAAGGAGAAGTGTTCTACAGGCATGCAAAGTCCTAAAAGGTGTCTACATTGTTGGAAAGAACAGAACATTAAATATCTTATTCACAACCATGAATAAAATTTAATTACTCCAGTGAAATATATGTGGTTCCTTCACCACTGAGATTAGCCGGCAATATATTCCACCTAATTGTGTGGTTTGAGAGGTGAATTTTGATATATTTTTCAGATTCCAAAATAACCATTAATCATAGTGACCAAATTTACATGATAATTTACCTGAATTAAATGCTAACACAGGTCATAGTCTTTCCTGAACCTACTTTTCATACACAGGAAAATGAAATAAGAAAGTTTCAAAAAGTATACATATTGAGGCTTCAACTATTGTTACTGATAGCAAGCACTAAGAATATAACATAGAAATATACCTGTAGCGCAGCATGTTCCAAAGTGTTATGAAATAAGTTTTTCCCACTGGTAATAGTTTGATGGATAATAGCTGGTGTGTCATCTTTTAAGAATGCCAACAAGATTGGAACCATCTGAGATAAGTGTTCCAAGTTCTTCAAACCAATCTCTTCTATCATCCTGCAATCAAAGGAGCAGTTGTTAGTCAGCATCCAAAATATAACCATGGTAAGAAGCAAAATCTTCCACACCTAAAATAAAATAATAGAGTTCAGATGTGAACAACATCTAATTAACAAGATTTTTTCTGATCCAAGTTTTGCAACATTCTTTTCAATGGCTTCCAAACTAACTATCTCCTTCCAATGTTCATTTTTCTTTCTCCTTCTAATGAGTTAGAAACTCCTAAGAATTTATAACATGGATGATGGTATTTGTTAATGCTTTGAACTGAACCATTGTGATAAATAATCTTATTCTTCAGATCAGGATTCCAAAGCCCAGCATCAGTCAAGTCATGGATAAGATGCTTGTTGACCACTAAAAATTCACCACTGCAAAAAAAAACAAAAATTACATTTTAATCACTGCAATATTTTAAAAAAATATTCAAAATGATGATAAATTTACCTTAACACTCTCCTGCTATAAATATTTGATGTGTATGGCTCAAAGCACTCATTGTTCCCAAGAATTTGACTAGTTGATGTTGTTGGCATTGAAGCAAGAAGGAGAGAATTTCTCACATCATTTTTTGCAACCATTTGCCTTAAGGCAGCCTAATACCATTGACTTGAAGGTGTAACACCCCACATGTCTGGCTGAAGTATGCCCTGTACACCAATTTGGAAAGAAATTAAAACTCAAAACCATCTACCCTCATAATGTATCTTAGACTATTGCCAGTATCTAAACCACATAGTACACTTCCAAAGATAAGTTCAGAGTTCAACTTCTGAGCCTGCAGTGCAGATTTCAAAGAGTAAATAACCATACAACATATTTATTAGAAAAAACAATCACCAAAATACATTCACTCATATTTTTTTGTGAATTTTACCTCCTCGGAGTCAAATGGCATACCAAGCAAGATAAATGTAGCAGCAGGGCCCTGAACACCAATGCCAATAGGTCTGTAAGGCATATTTGATCTCTTTGTGGTTTCCACAGGATATTAGTTCACATCAATGATTTTATTAAGGTTTTGAGTAATTGTTGATGTGACATATCATAAAAGCAATGTTGCAAATGTGTTAATCAAAGCTACAATAGCAAGCAATCAGCACCATTCTCAAAAAGACCAAACCAAATATTTTGAAGTATCGGTTAAAAACCAACCTCTCCTAGCTTATCAAAATCACAGTATCGATTCTTAGAACCCAAGCCGCCAACAATATTTGAAGGATGAGACTCAATAGGAATACCCTGCAAAATTAGGTATAAACATCTTTCGGGCCTCTGCCTATTAAGCTTAAAATAGTAACAATAATAAATTTCAACAAGCATACATTTTCTCTTACAAACCACAGCAGAGTAATTGATGCCAAATTACAAACTACACTTTCCGTTGGGCTAGTGCACTCAAGAATTTCTGTGCAAAGATTTGAAGACTTGATTGTTCCCAAATTCTGCTGATTTCTCTTCCTATTGCACAAGTCCTGAAACCCAAACTATAGTCAACGAATGTTGCAAAAAGAGCAAACTCAAAGCCTATAAAATATGAAAGAATGGAATTACCTTATACAACATATAAGGATTTCCAATATCTATCTAATATTCTAAAATTGCAAACCATAGTTTCTGATCTTATACAACTTTCATGGCCTTTCCCTAATTAGACATACATGATTTATGCCAAATTTAAATAGAACAAGTTAAAAAATTTAAAAATTAAAAGTAAAAAGAAAAATAATATCAAAGAACCCAAAAAAATACATGAGATGTTTGTTAGCTTGCCAGCATACCTACTGCTCATATTTGAGGTACATTTTATCAACTCTTCACCCCAACAGTCTTCTAATCTAGGAGACTCTTTAGGACAGAACAATGACCAAGTAGCATTGTCCTGGACTCTCTTCATAAAGAGATCTAGAATCCATACACCATAGAAAAAATCTCTTGCCATGTTTTCTTCCTGTTAGCAACCCACGAGATTCCTATTACCCATGAACCTTGCCATGGATACATTAAAAATCCTCCTCAAACTTCACAACCAAGTTTACCTTGCCATGGTTTTTTCTCAAATCCAAAAAGTCAAAAATATCAGAATGCCATGCCTCCAAGTATACAGTGAAGGCACCTGTGAAGAATTCTAATCAAATTGAGTATATTTACTAGTAATAATAACGTTATCAAAGGCCTACATCTAAAAACTGTCAATTTATGTTGTTCTTATAAGAACAAAACAATAACTAGCTAGTAAGCATTAACAAAAAAAAAATTGCATGTCAACAAATAACTTCATTCCCAATTACCCTTTATTTTTCCTCCTCCTTGATCTACATAGTGAGTCGTATCATTAAACACACGCAACATTGGCACAATGCCATTTTATGTGCCATTTGTTCCACATATGTAACTATTTTTCGAACGAATATTATGGATCGAAACTCCAATGCCTCCTGCTGATTTTCTAATCACAACACATTATTTGAGGGTGTCATAAATACCTTCAATGTTATCATCCTTCATATAGATAAGAAAACATCTACTTAACTACTCCAAATTTAAAACATGAAATAGATCTGCAATACCCAGAAATATTTCTATGACAACAATTCGGACCCTATTGATAACCAATCAAAATGCATAATTTAAATCAAGATACTTGTTTTAAATGGAATCTCAATCTAAAATTCCATATTTCCTCTGCTAATATCTCATCTATGACTCATATAGTCTGATTTTTCTTAACTCAAATGGTAACAAGACAGATGTTTTGATTAGCCTTGAATCATGCCCCTAACTTAAAATGTATCACTCATCATGATATCAACATCCAAACCTAAACCACGTTGTGAGGCACATACCTGAGGCCTTGGAGTTCCACCATTAAACAAATTTGGAGATGCATGCATAAACCAACGTTGGGATATCAAATGATAAGTCTTTATAGCAGATTCAATGGCATCCTTGTGAATTCCCATAGAAACCCTCATCAACATATGTTGAGGCCTATCCACAACAACCCCATTCAATTTAAACAAGTAGGACCCCTCCAATGTCTTGAAGTCAAAGTAGTCATATTCAAAATCCCTATCATAGATTATTTCACTATCCAACAGAGCAGCATTCTGAACCCGCCAAAAAACATACACAAGCATAATCATTAGTAGATAGTTCTGAAAATCACCGTTAAAAATAATTTGACTAATGCAAATACAAAGGAAAATAGATTGGTATATATACTTATAGAGGAAGGTATTATAATAATAATAGGGAAAAAATCAATCAATTTAAAGGCCTTGGAAAAATATTTATACATAAACTACACAAATACAATGCAGTTAATACTTCCTGCTGAACCAGCATACATAGTATCCTTGTAATGTGGCTTAAATTTAGAAGGATATAAATAGCTAATAAATACTTGGACATTCCAACGAAATTCACCAAAACACAGAACCTTAGCCATGTAGGAAATTAATCATACAAAACGAAAAGCTTAAAAGCATGATCAGTACCAATTACTCATAAATTATACAAATATGGAGGGATAACAAGAGTAGTACCTTCAAGATGATATCATAAACATCATCTGCTATTAGTGGGGAGGCTTGACCAAACCTTACGTTCACGTGAGCATATATGTCCTTTATTTTGTAATTTCAACAAGCCCAAGTACACAATTGTATCCATTACAACAAGTAATGCGATAAGAATTGAGCTAATAATATACTAGACATGTAAATAAATGACCATATAAGACCTTGAAAGCCCAACCCAATCAGATCTGTGACTAGAATAGATTTTTATTTTGACTCTAAGAGAAAAGGTCCCATGTGCCAGATAGGCTTCACAGGGCACTAAAAGCAAACATAGACATAAGCATATGCTTGACTTGACTGATGCTGGGCTCTGGAATCTTGATCTGAAGAATAAGATTATTTATCACAATGGCTCAGTTCAGGTTACATTCATGGAATGTAACATCTGTAAAGGTTACATTCCATCCAACTGCAACCCACATCCAATAAACAACAAAACGCAGAAATTAATAAATCTTGTGGGCAATTATGATTTCAATGGTTCAGTTCAAGACAGCTACGTAACAAGAACTAGCAGGTATCTTTTCCACCAAATACTCCCCATGACTTGTACCTGGTCCCATCCACAATAAATGCCCCCTTTCTGTGGGCATGCCACCACACAAGTTGCGACCATGTCCCTTGAGGGAATCAAAGTCAAACCCTAATAGGACAATAAGTACACCAAGCATAATGAAACAAGAGGAACAAATTGAAACAGAAATATGATAATGTACTCTCTTTTTATTAATGAAAAAAAATTCATTTTTTTTTTTTTTTTTAAATCTAGACATTTTATAAATTTACTCTTTTTTGACCATTCAGAATACGAGGAAAGAACAATGGCATTTTTTGCTTCTAATTCAGTAAAAAGCTAATTGTATTGATTGAATTATAGATATCAATCTTAAACATTATAAAATTAGATTTCAACGAGATCATTTAAGGATACTAAATCTATTTTTTCAATGAAAAACAACGTTTTAAAAAAACTAAAATTGCAAATTTAGCAAAATTTTATAACTGGATTATAGAAATGGTGAAGCTGAAAATCGAAAGTGTAATCCAAAGCACAATTACACGAAAACTTGATCCCATCCCAAACCTTATCGGGTGTGTGGACACATACTTTGTATGTGCGTGGATATGTATATATGTCTAAATATACACATGTACATGTGGAAGCAGAATAGGTAATTCATTGAAAGCACCAGGTTTTGAGGAAAAATATTTGAAACCCATATTTTATAAATTAGCACCTTTTTGTAATAGTGCACAACAAAAATGCATTTGAAGTCAGGTAAATACAACATTAGAGGAGGAACTTGAATTTATTTAGAATGTGGGGTGCCTAGATTTGTGAAGACAAGAGAGGGAAATCTGGTTGATGTGAAAATCTGTTTCAACAAGCACAAGTACACAATTGTATCCATTACAGCAAGTAATGCCATAAGAATTGAGCTAAGAATATCCTAAATGTTATCACTCAGGCCTTCCTTGAAGTTGTAAGAAAAGGAAAGAAACCCGAGGTAACCACTAACCAACCTTCAGATACAGAATCTAGCCAATCTGTATCCAGAGAGGGCTCTCTCTTTAAAATTTAGCTTTGTTCCTAGAAAATATTAGGCTAGTTATAAGTCCAAGAGTTTTGTTTGAATTTGAATGGTGGAATCCGCCAACTAAAAGCAAGATTGAGTATTTTCAGGCCATTGGGCTATGGAGTCAAAAGGATGGCTTTACTGGATTAAGTTTCTACACACAAGATGGCTTTGCAGTGCAAGATAACCAAACAGAGAACAATTTTAGATATTAAAGTGAATGGAATGGATTTTGAAGGGATGAAAGGCAATTAAGAATCTTTCAGCATGTTCAAAGAAAGAAAGTGAATGATTACAAATAAAGAGCAGTTAAGAATTCTTTACTATAGTAATCAAAATGTTTAAACCAGCGAAACAAGAGCAATTAAGAATTCGTTGCTTATAACCAGTTTAGAAGAAAACATTTAGAATAATCATAATTGAAATCAGAGTACACTTAAGTAAGTTCTGATTTATTCTTTTATGTCAATTATTCAGAAATGGAACACAGTGATATTATAAACAGATATAAAACTTAAAACATAGGATAAAAATGACTTATTGAACTGTAGTCTGACACATGAATCCTGCAAAAAGTCTTGAGCTTCAAATCATCATCCAGCAAGCCACAAAGAAGTTTCTCCAAAACACTTTTATTCCAAAAAATCAATGTTACAGCAAAGTAGAAGAATCCACCATCAATACTCCTTTCGAGGACTTATTTATACAAAAAAACTATTAAAGATATCTCATAACAAAAGAGATATAATCTAGGGTGACTAATGAATAGGTTACAATACAAATGGAGACAGATGGTCTCGTAGATAGGATAAATCAGCTGATGTTGTGTGCTGTCTCCTCTTTTTTAGAATGTGCTGGAAGCAGTTCCTTTGTTTTAGCTTGTTGCTGTCTTCTTGAGTAAATCTTTTCTGACTGCCTTGCTTGTCTGATACTCTTTTATTCTCACTGATACACTTTAACTGTTGAACTGTTACTCTTTGACCTTTATTCACCTATTTATCCTTTATCAAGATATACCTCAGTAAAATAGGCCAAAATTTTTACCCAAGGATAAATTTTATAAAAGTTCCATCATCTCATCCCACCATTGAACTTCTGGCACTCTGGTTCTTTGCAATTTTCTCAATGTTTCATCAGCTTCGATGTATTTGAAAAAATTAGGCTGATATGGAAACAAATGTTTTATTTCATGTTCAAGATAAAATAAACTCTCCATTTTTTCATAAAGGCTTTTCCCTGTTGGCAATGTTCCTGCTGCTGTACTGGTCGAAGAACTGGCTTGATCATCAACCTGTTTGTTTACTTTTGCTACAAAACTTTCCAAATCCATTAATCTACCTTCTTCATTAACAGGACTGGACAAACCTTTATTTAACACAACATCAAATCTTTCTTTGAAGGTAAAAATTTCTTGTTGCATGTCTGAACACCTTCTTTCAAGATTTTGCATAAGAGTCCTTTTGGTAAAAACTCTTTTGATTTCCAAGATAGTCCCTGTTCTGTCCTGAATTCCAACTTCTGCAATTTGCTGCTTATTTTGAGTATTCAAATAATTGATAAGTCTATTGGCTTCTTTTGGCATATTCCCTAACTCTTCCCTTGCTTTCTCAATTTCCTCCAGAGCCAATCTAACTAAATCCTGTTGTTCATACATTATTTGAATAGAAGACCAAACGTTCTTTATTAATTGAATAATGTTATACCAAATAATTTCTTTTAATTCACTTAAAGGTCTTTCCATTGTAAGATCCTTTTCCAATGCTTTAACTAATTTTTCTAGTTTTTTTATTTCTCTTGTCTTCTCAGCAACATTTATTTTTGATTGATCATATTTATTTTCCAGAGTAGAAAGCTGAGACTTTAAGCTTTGGAGTTCTGTCACTTGCAGTTTTAATTCATTCATTTCTTTGATTAATTCATCAGAACCCTTATCAGAAGTGTTCACCTGTGTTAGCTCTGCTTGTTCGCCTGTGATTGATGTACCTGTTCCTATGGCTGCCTGTGTTGTAGTTGCTGGAATAATGGACTCTTTATCTTTTAATGCTTGCTCAAGTTCTTTTTCTGTTTCAGCAAGTCATTCATTCATTTTTAAAAGTAAGTCCATCACCTCTTCTTCTGAATTTTCCTTCATTACTTCTTCAGTCTGAGGGTGCCTTGAAGCTGGTAGTTTCAATTGTTTCCTTAACGCAGCAATATCATCATCTTTCTTTTTAATCAATGCTTCAATACCCTTGACATCCTTTGGATTGTGACCCAATCCAATTATTATTTCCTCTAAATATTTTATCCTATTATCCTTTGCTTGGGAAGAGGCTTTCTCAATCTGCAACTGGGTATTTGTATTATTCAAAGAATCTTGTAATTTATGAGCTTCCATAGCTTTGTCAGTAAGTGTAGAATATATCATTTCTCCAGACTGCTTGTGTAATTCTATCTGGTCCAAAGGATGAATATCTCTTGCTAGGACCGCAAAATTGGTCCTGACATAATCAGTTGTTGTCTGTGGTTTTGGCACTTTAGATTTGAAATGGCTCATCAACATTTTCCCTTGTTGAATGTCAAAAGCTGACATCAATCTCTCTTGATTTTGTGGCGCCATTTTAAGATACTGATTATACACCTGGACCCTTAGTGGATCATTCCTTGCTTTTATACTGATAAATGTCCTTTTTATGTCTCTTGCATCTTTCATTGGCTGTTTGAATGAAGACATTTTAGTACTTGGCTGAATAGTAGTGACTGTCTCACTAATTGATCCTGTTACCTGACTTTCCTCTCTCTCTGGACTATCAATGATTTCATCAATATATTCTGCTTCTAGTGGAGGATTCACTTTTTGTCTTTTGGTCTGAGGCTGTTTTGAAGATTCCTCGGGTGGAGTAGGACCTTCAGCCTCTCTTTTCTTGCCCTTTTCAATATTCATTGGAGTTAGCAAATTTGGCATTTCTATTGGATTGGTTTGAGGAGGAACCTGTAATTGTCCTTGAGCCTTATATGTTTGAGGTTGTTCATTCATTTTGAATGTTTCAATTACTTGTATTTCAGGCTCTTTCTCTTTTCCTTTTGATTCAACTGCAATTGATGGAATGTTTTCCTGTAAATTCTGTTGAAAATTCCCTGCTGAAGAACGACCAATGTCTGTTACCTGCACTTGCCCAAAAAATTCTAAGTCAAGCATTTTTCCAAGATCTTTCATTACATTGTCCATATTGACTTCTTCACTATCCTGTTCAATTAATGTTCCCTCCATCCATTCATCTTTATTAGCATACTATTCAACTTCTGGAATCCTATGATGGATGTAAGGTGCTGATTTATTTTTCATTCTTTTTTCACAAATGAAGCCAAATGGATCATAAGGGGCCTAGTAGAAACTCTTTTGCAATTTGAAATGGTCTTCTAGTATTCTCTCAGCTTCTTGTCCAGCCTCCCTAGAATTGCATATAAATGGACCTAATTGACCTTTGATTCGGAGTTGGGCTTTCTTCTTTGCATTACAAAAATGAATAATATCAGAGTTATTCATTTTCCTTAAGTACTCTAAAGCAAAAAGTCTCATAGGCACATACTTTGGAAATTTAAATGGACATAATTCACATCCATATATTCTGACTTCTGTATAATTTTGGTACAACTACCAATCACCAATTTTGTAATGTTTTGAAAGTTGCAGAGTTTTCTTAATTTCATTGCTGAGTCTTGGAGGAGGAACTCCTGTCAACAAGGTAGTTGCAGGGTGTATAAACAGATCAATGCATTCATTATAGGAATAAGGAGAATCTCTGGAATTGTGGGTGATGGCTGACCAAAATATGACAGACCTGGGATTTCCTTGGACATTGAGCTTTTGAACATGGAAAGGAAAGTTTTCAGACTGGTAATATATCATGAGGTGATAGATAACAGAGGAATATTTGAAGACTTTCTCATTTTCCAATCTCATGAATTGGTCATGGATTTTGCTGGCTATGTAAGATGCAAAGTCATATCTGACAGCAGGAGGCTGTCCAGGAGTGAAGATAGATAATAATACTAGAGTTAACTCATCAACATACTCACTAGTATTAAAGCCCATGATAAAAGAAATCATATTCAGGATGATCTGGCCCATTTCAGTAAAAAAGGCACTAACATAGGGAGGTGGGCCCTTGGGCTGATGTTCAGGTAACATGAAAGTCTGACAGATGCGTTTTACCTCTTCAGGGGACAACTGGGTAGATTTTTCAAGCAATTCTCCAATGGACAAGGGAGTGAGGTTTTGACTAGGTTCAAAATGGAGCATATTATTGATAGACTGAGCAGTAATAGGGAAAAGGACATTCTGGTTTGGGGATAAAACTGCTCTCTGAATTGGATCATAATTAGCATGGCAATAATGGATAATTTCAGGAAAGATATGGATTGAGGGTAAAAGGTATCTCGGGAAATTAGATTCCCATAACCCAATAACGTCCAAGCCATTCAAATAATTATCTCTACAGTGACAATGAATTCGAAGGGGGCTTTCAATGAAAACTAAGTCTTTGATCTGAAAATCTTTATCCACTAATGGAAAATATTTCAATTCTCTATGAGGGGCGTTCAATGGAGCAACATTTAAGGCTACAGGAACTTCCATTCTTGGTTATTTTGTATTCAAAGATGGAAATTCGGGGGTTTTTATGAAAATTTAGCAGAATTACAGGTTTCGACAGGGAAACGGGTATAATTGCAAGTTCGGGAATATAATTTACAGTCTTTACGAACAAGGAATGAACTAGCAATCAAGTTTAACTCTGTTTCAGTGAAAAAATACGGAAAGCTGAGTTTCTTTCAGAGTTTAGGGCGAAATGGAGTAAATACCTGTTTTAGAGGAAAGACTGTGATTAACAGGTGCAATCTGACTGCGGATGGTCGCTGGGAAACTGGATTGGCAGAGGTCTTCAGCAAAATTGGGTTAAATAGCAGTTGACAGTAGATTTTTTGAATTTCTCAGTATGGAGGGCGCAGTCGCTTTCAGTACACAGAATAATGAAAAATGCACGAGTTTTTGTTTTATTTACAAAGTCAAATGGGGGGGAATATTTTATTATTTTAATATATGACGTCAGACTGTACAATGGACACGTCACGGGGGAATGGTGGTAAGTGGTTTATTCCGCACCACCTTTGAGGGAAGGCAGTTTTATGCGAATCGACAGCGATTCCATAGATTGAAAGACACGTGGCCCGGGCACTATTTAAAAACCGCTTTGATTTCGTGAGTTATCTATTGGACGAAGGATGGGTAGCAGAATGAACGCGCGCCGTGGATCTTCGATGGAGCGATCGAACGGTGATTGGGACGTGAAATTGGCGGGGGAGTTAATGAGCGGGCCCGACGCATTTTTATTATTTTAATCATTTCGGGAGGACTTTCATTGGCAGTTGAATTATTAGTTAATCCAAATGATTAATTAATCTTGGTTTATGAAGGGTCGGGGTTATGGATGGTTTTAAAAATTTCAGATTTTATTTTTATGTTTTAAACATATAAAACATATGCTTAAACCTTTTTCGTATGTTTTTATTATATGGTAATAAATTAATGAAATTCATTTACCATAGGGGCGGAGTTAATATATATGGATATATTTTAGCCAAAGGGTTTGTAATGTGGGATTTTTATTTAATCATGTATGATTTAATTAACTTTGGCTAAAACTTATAATAAATGGGTTTTTGGGTTATTATATAGGAGGAGTTATATACTATAGGAAAAGGTTATTTCAATAAGGATTTAATAAATAAATTAGAGTTAATATGACAAAGGAAAAGGTAAAATCAAAACACTTTAAATATAACCAAGAAAGTGAGGATTTTTCAAAGTAATTTGCATTATAATACTTTCATCACTTAGACTTAGAAAAAAGTGATTTTGAGGGCTTTTATGGATTATTGCATGTTTTTTCTTAAGTAAAATGAGATTTTACTTAGGAAAAGATTTTTATGAATGAATGAGTATGATGATGAATATTTTTAAATACTAAGGTTTTCTCCAATCATTGGGCCAAGGGTCCGGTCCCTCCAAAAGTCAAGGAAATGCCTTGAGCCCCTTTAATCTTCAAATTCCTTAGCACTTAGGGGAAATTAGTAAATTGTTAGGGAAAATTTGAGATGGGAAGTTAATGATTTTGACCTTGCTGTGTTCTGAAATTCTGCCAATGTGGTGTTCTGCCTTTGCACTTGGTGATGAAAGTAAAAGATTACAAACATTTTAAGGCCATCATTCATCACATGAGAATTTTCAATGCCATCTACTTACCCTACTTACCTTACCCTATCATTTTCTCTTCTTTATTAGGGTGCATTTGAACTAGCAAGCCCTTATCAATCTTCTTTTCTATTTACATGGCAAATCTATCTATTTCTACACTTATTACATCCAAGGGCTCAGATTAAACTGTTGAGCACCTTTTATTAACTCTACCTATCTACTTATTTGCCAAGATTACATTGTTTGGTCAGATATTTATTCTCTATTCTACAACATGAAATTGGAAAATGAATGAGTCAAGTTTAAACAATTTGACTCTTCATAAATTGTGGCAAAAGTTTGACAAGCTGCACACAATTGCTTATTACAGAAAATGAAATAGTAGTGGCATTTAGACTTGCACACTTTCCTGGTCTATTTTTGTTTGGGGTTCATTTCTTTCATTTTTTGACCATTTTATTCTTTTTACCCTTTGATTTTTCTTTTAGGGTATACCCTCTTTACATTTTTTAAATTTTTTGATTTTTTAAGAATATGGAACACCTTTGCACAAGAAAAAGGTTTGAACATATTGCATAGTTCAATAAGACAATCATGAAAAATGACACCTATTGGTATAGGATTCTAACACTAAACATGTAAATAAATGACCATATAAGACCTTGATAGCCCAACCCAATCAGATCTGTGACTAGAACAGATTTTTATTTTGACTCTAAGAGAAAAGGTGCCATGCGCCAGATAGTCTTCGCAGGGCACTAAAAGCAAACATAGACATAAACATATGCTTGACTTGACTGATGTTGGGCTCTGGAATCCTGATCTGAAGAATAATATTATTTATCATAATGGTTCAGTTCAGGTTACATTCGTAGAATGTAACATTTGTAAAGGTTGCATTCCATCCAACTGCAACCCACATCCAATAAACAACAAAACGCAGAAATTAATAAATCTTGTGGGTAATTATGATTTCAATGGTTCAGTTCAAGATAGCTACGTAACCACAAATAGCGGGTATCTTTTCCAAAAAAGACTCCCCAGGACTTGTACCTGGTCCCATCCACAATAAATGCCCCCCCTTTTGTGGGCACACCACCACACAAGTTGCGACCATGTCCCTTGAGGGAATCAAAGTCAAACCCTAATAGGAAAATAAGTACACCAAGCATAATGAAACAGGAGGAACAAAGAGAAACAGAAATCTGATAATGTACTCTCATTTTATTAATGAGAAAATTTTCGCTTTTTTTTATTATTTTTAAAATCTAGACATTTTATAAATTGACTCTTTTCTGACCATTCAGAATAAGAGGAAAGAAAAATGGCATTTTTTGCTTCTAATTTAGTAAAAAGATAACTATATTGATTGAATTATATATATCAATCTTAAACATTATAAAATCAGATTGCAATAGGATCATTTATGGATACTAAATCTATTTTTTTCAATGAAAAACAACATTTTAAAAAAACTAAAATTGCAAATTTAGCAAAGTGTTATAACTGGATTATAGAAATGGTAAAGCTGAAAATTGAAAGTGTAACCCAAAGCACAATTACACGAAAACTTGATCCCATCCCAAACCTTATCGGGTGTGTGGACACATACTTTGTATGTGCATGGATATGTATATATGTCTAAATATACACATGTACATGTGGAAGCAGAATAGGTAATTCATTGAAAGCACCAGGTTTTGAGGAAAAATATTTGAAACCCGTATTTTATAAATTAGCACTTTTTTGTAATAGTTCCCAACAAAAATACATTTGAATTCAGGTAAAGAAAACATTAGAGGAGTAACTTGAATTTATTTAGAATGTGTGGTGCCTAGATTTGTGAAGACAAGAGAGGGAAATTTGGCTGATGTGAAAAATTGTTTCAACAAGCCCAAGTACACAATTGTATCCATTACAGCAAGTAATGCCATAAGAATTGAGCTAAGAATATACTAAACATGTAAATAAATGACCATATAAGACCTTGAAAACCCAACCCAATCAGATTTGTGACTAGAATACATTTTTATTTTGACTCTAAGAGAAAAGGTCCCATGCACCAGATGTAGAAATTATATAACTGATATGTTATACCTCCGAGATTCTCCTGATCACACACTATTTGACTTCATGCACAATACAGAATCTCTTCTACTATTGATCATTAATTGAGGACATAAAATCAATTGCATGCACACATTAAAATCATAAAAATTCACACATATGAACACAATAATTTATGGGAAAGCTTAAAGTTGAAAACCCCCAACTATCTGTATATTATATGTCATATAGATCATGTAACAATCATCATAAAAAGCTCCTCACAAGTTCTCAGTACCATCTCCAATTGCTACACACTAATCAGGTCCGATCTAGATAAACACATGCTCCAATCTCTGCCACCTGCTAGCCTGCCTCTACTGCGCAATCCCTGCTAAATATGGGCTCTAGATGAACTTGAATCCACCTGGCTTGCACTACGCAATCCTCATTGGCATCTCCATCAATGTGTGGTGCAAACTCATGCACCAGTATAGTCACAACTGATAGTCACGCTGCTCTTTCACCTATCTCCACACTAGTCTCCACTGAAACTGTCCATGCATTGTAGTTAACTGATGTATTCTTCAGTTGATTAATGAGTTAATAATTAGTGAATTAATTAATAATTAATTCACACCACTCTCACTAGTGTATCAATCAGTTAGACTAGATACAACTAGCTCAACTATGTTTAACTCAGTTAAACTAAACACAACTCCACCAACTACCTCAATAACTCCACCAAACTCTGTCACATGAGTTCTAACTGAAGTCTCCATGCAATAGCTCCACTTAACCATAGCTTGTGAAAGCTGGTTGACAACGTAGCATATGTCGAGTCGTGTATTCACCAGATACATGAACGACCCCACCAACTGTCGATAAACAGTGGCATCCACTACCTCTACCGATGTAGCATCCTCTTTCCTCCAACCACCAGGAAGAGGAGTGTCAATAGGCTTGCAGCCATGCATGTTGAACTTCTCTGGTATCTCTCGGGCATACTTGCTTTGAGACACAAACAGTCCATCACTGCACTGCCAAATTTCCAATCCCAGGAAATAATGAAGGAGGCCCAAGTCCTTCATCTCAAACTCTTATGCAAGATCAGCCTTGCATGAGAGTATCAAATGTCCATCACCGGTCAAAATCAAATCATCTACATAAAGTACAATGATCAGCAACTTACCCTCAACCACTATCTGGTACAGGTTGGGATCCACCTCGCTCTTGGTAAAACCAAGTCCGGTAAAGTAACTGTCAATCTGTGTGTACCAAGCACGAGGTGCTTCTTGCAACCCATACAGCGCTCTTTTGAGCCTGCACACATGCAACTCGATGTTGAAGATCTCGAAACCTTCGGGCTGCTCTATGTACACCTCCTCCTCAATGACTCCATTGAGGAATGCAGTCTTCACATCCATCTGATGAATGTGCCACCCCATTTGCGTTGAGAGAGCTAGGATCGTCCGTATGGAAGAATACCTTGCGACAAGTGCAAAGTTTTCCTCATAGTCGATCCCCTAAATCTATGAGAAGCCCAGGGAAAAAAATCTTGCCTTGTACTTCTCGACGCTCCCGTCAGTTGCTTGCTTCACTTTGTATATCCATATCGAACCTACCACTGATTTCCCTTCCAGCCTTGGGCAATCTCCCATGCACTGTTTCTGACAATCGAATCATACTCTTCCACCATGGCATCTACCCATGCAGGGTCCTCCACAACTTCCTCGAAAGAGGATGGTTCTGTCACGATAAACTTGCTCATAAGAGCCATGTATCTAGTATATTGGTCAGGTGACTGTCTCTGTCTACGTTGTGATGTAGGTGCTCCTACAATCTTCTCTGCATCTTGATTCAGTCGCTCAGCTCCTGTAGTTCACTTCTGCCCTCTGATGGTTGGCGCTGCATGAGTGGTTTCTTCCACTGCATGAACCTCCTCTTGTGGCTGATCCACATCCTGAGGCTCATCCTTAGGAACTAATAGATCCTCATCTGCAAGCAAGTGTGGCTCCCTCTCAAGCGAACACTTCATGGCTCTCTCCTCATGAAATTTGATATCCCGTGGCATAACAGTCTTCCAACTGTCTGGAAAATACACAAGATAGGTTTGGGGTGTATCAGTGTACCCCTCAAATATCCCAACCTTTGTGGTCGGCTCCAGCTTCTTCCTGGCATCCTTTGTCACATGAATGTAAATAGGTGAACCAAAAATCCTCAAATGGGAAATATCAGGCTTCTTACAGAAAACGCCTCCTCGGGTGTACTCATGCCAAGTATCCTGTGAGGACAACGGTTTTGCACATAAACCACGGTATTGCATGCCTCGACCCACACACATCACACAAGTGTGTGGGAAGGCCACGATCACATGCAACATCGCCAGGTCTTAGCACCCACGATCGTGTTCTTTAGCTCCACAACCCCATTATTTGTGGGTTATGAAGTATTTATGGAGATATCTTAATTTACATACGCATACAAAACCAATTGAATTCGCCATGAATGAATTCATTACCATTAATAAGCTCCTAAGAGCCTTCACACCTTCCCCAACTCTTTCTCCACCGATTGCGATAAACTCCATGAGAACTTTGAGTATGTCTCGCTCTTCTTCTGCATGAAGAAGATCCAACACTTCCAAGAAAAATCATCAACAAATATCATATAGTACCTGTGCTTTGCTGTCGAAGCTACTAAGAAAGGTCCACACACGTTTGTGTGAATTCTCTCAAGGATCGTCATGGCGCGACTATCCTTCTCATGAAAGGTGGCTTTCACAAATTTTCAAAATGTCTGTCTGCTCCCGATCATTGCCTTGAAGTGTACCTTTGGGAAGCCCAGTAGAAATCTGCTGCAAAATTTTCAAAGCACCATGGTGAAGATGGCCCAATCTCCTGTGCCATAGCTCGCCCTCATCCCAGCACACCACTCCTTCTGCCTTGCCTGCCATTGTTGCGCAGCCATCTACCTACAACTGATAAAGGTTCTTAACTCGAACCCCTATCCTCTGGGTTTCACCAGTTGCCTTACTGCGCAGGAAAGCCTTTCCCTCGCTAAATACAACATCATATCTTTTGTCTTCTAACATGGCCACCGAGATCAGATTCTTCTTCAATCCTGGAACATGCATGACATCCTTCAATATGAAAGGTTTACCAGACTCCCTCTCAAAGGAAATGGTCCTGATACCAGTCGCACTGTATCTACCATCATCGCCCATCTCGATGTGCACTCCAAGATCCTTCTCATCCAAATCACTGAACAAATCTTTGTCTCCGGTCATATGAAAAGATGCACCGCTGTCAAGAAACCATGTTGAACCCATCACACTTGAGACCAAGCATGCGATCAGTGAAAAATCCAACTCAAACTGCGAGGCTAAGGCCTCTCCAGCTACAGATCCAGCAGCCTGCTTATTTTTCTTCTTCTGTGGACAATTAGTGGCGTGATGTCCGTGTTGGTGACAGTGAAAGAACTTCACCTTGGACATGTCCTGCTTCTTGCCTTTCGCACCGGATTGAGAAGCATTCTTCTTGCTCTTCCCCTTCCTTGATTTGGCAGCCAAAGCACAATTTTATTCATCGGCATTCTTCGATGAAGATCCGTCCCTGGTACACCGCCTTATCTCCTCCTGCACAAGATCCGACCAAATTCGCTCCCATCCTAGCAGTTTCTCTCGACCATTGACAGAGTCCTGATAGGAATGCCAACTCTTCGGAAGCCCAAGGAGAGCCAATCTCACCAAGTCCTCTTCATCTAAAATAACCCCCACACTTCCCAGCTCATCCCTGCACTGGACGAACTTCGTGAGGTACTTGGGTATACTCTCGCCCTTCTCCATTTTTATATTCCTGAGCTTATCCTTGAGCGCCAACTTCCTCTGGTCGCTCTTGCTTTGGAACAAGTCTGTCAAAGCTTTCCACATCAAGAATGGAGAAGTTTTACCATGAAGTTTGGACACTATGTGATCCTTCACACCTTCCAACAGAATCCTTCGACATTTTTTTGTCTTCTTTTGCCATGCGTCAAGTGCGACAGCATCGCTAGAAGCAGGTTTTGGAATTTCTGCATCTATGAACTCCTTCAAACCATTGTCATCCAACATCACTTCCATCCTGTCCTTCCATGCCATATAATTCGAGCTGCCCTCAAGGGCATACTCCAATCGCAATCCGTTGAAATACATCTCAACTTCGACACCAAGAAAACACTACTGCAAATTCGAATTCCACCAGCACAAAACTCAACAGCTTCAATGCTTTACAATTGCTCCAATGATCAATATTGCTCTGATACCATATAGAAATTATATAATTGATATGTTATACCTACGAGATTCTCCTGATCACACACTATTTTATCTTCATGCACAATACAGAATCTCTTCTACCATTGATCATTAATTACGGAAATAAAATCAATTGCATGCACACATTAAAACCATAAAAATTCACATATATGAACACAGTAATTTATGGGAAAGCTTAAAGCTGAAAACCCCCAACTATCTGTATATTATATGTCATATATATCATGTAACAATCATCATACAAATCTCCTCACAAGCTCTCAATACAATCTCCAATTGCTACACACTAATCAGGTCCGATCTAGCAAAACACATGCTCCAATCTTTGCCACCTGCTAGCCTGCCTCTACTGCTCAATCCCTACTAAATATGGGCTCTGAATGAACTCAAATCCACTTGGATTGCACTGCTCAATCCTCATTGGCATCTCCATCAATGTGTGGTGAAAACTCATTTACCAGTATAGTCACAACTGATAGTCACAGTACTCTTTCACCTATCTCTCCACTAGTCTCCACTGAAACTGTCCATGCACTGTAGTTAACTGATGTATTCTTCAGTTGATTAATGAGTTAATAATTATTGAATTAATTATTAATTGATTCACACCACTCTCACTAGTGTATCAATCAGTTAGACTAGATACAACTAGCTCAACTGTGTCTAACTGAGTTAAACTGAACACAACTCCACCAACTACCTCAATCAACTCCACCAAACTCTCTCACATGAGTTATAACTGAAGTCTCCATGCAATAGCTCCACTTAACCCTCAGGAATAGCGTAATTCCTTCTGTCATCTCCTGTGCCACATCTATGCACTTAACTGAAGTGCTCCAAGAGAATAAGATAATGTTTATAGTCCAAATATTATTAAGAGCTAATAATATTCAACATGTCTATTTTTAGACTGGCAATCTAAAAATAGATTCTGCCCAATATGTCTAAAAATAGAAGTCCATATATTTTTCTAATTTGACCAACCATCCACAAATAGCATCCTGCAACTCATAGAATATGATCGACGTGTCTAAAAATAGACATAGTCTAAAAATAGATTGTGCGCCAAAAATAGCCTGCGGGCCCACTTAGTGAAGGCGACTTCTTTCCACTAAGCTCATCATCTTGTTTCAATCTCAACACCAGATAGGCTTCACAGGGCTATAAAAGCAAACATAGACATAAGCATATGCTTGAATTGACTGATGCTGGGCTTTGGAATCCTGATCTAAAGAATAAGGTTATTTATCACAATGGTTCAGTTCGGGTTACATTCATGGAATGTAACATTTGTAAAGGTTACATTCGATCCAACTGCAACCCACATCCAATAAACAACAAAATGCAGGAATTAATAAATCTTGTGGGAAATTATGATTTCAATGGTTTAGTTCAAGACAGCTACATAACCACAACTAGCGAGTATCTTTTCCACCAAAGACTCCCCAGGACTTGTACCTAGTCCCATCCACAATAAATGCCCCCATTCTGTGGGCACGCCACCACACAAGTTGTGACCATGTCCCCTAAGGGAATCAAAGTCAAACCCTAATAAGACAATAAGTACACCAAGCATAATGAAACAGGAGGAAAAAAGTGAAACAGAAATCTGATAATGTACTCTCTTTTTATTAATGAAAAAAAATTCATTTTTTATTTTTATTTTTAAAATCTAGACATTTTATGAATTGACTATTTTCTAACCATTCAGAATACGAGGAAAGAACAATGGCACTTTTTGCTTCTAATTCAGTAAAAAGCTAATTGTATTGATTGAATTATAGATATCAATCTTAAACATTATAAAATCAGATTGCAACGGGATCATTTAAGGATACTGAATCTATTTTTTTCAAAGAAAAACAACGTTTTAAAAAAACTAAAATTGCAAATTTAGCAAAGTTTTATAACTGGATTATAGAAATGGTAAAGCTGAAAATTGAAAGTTTAATCCAAAGCACAATTACACAAAAACTTGATCCCATCCCAAACCTTATCAGGTGTGTGGACACATACTTTGCATGTGGTGGATATGTATATATGTCTAAATATACACATGTACATGTGGAAGCAGAATAGGTAATTCATTGAAAGCACCAGGTTTTGAGGAAAAATATTTGAAACCTGTATTTTATAAATTACACCTTTTTTGTAATAGTGCCTAACAAAAATACATTTGAAGTCAGGTAAAGACAACATTAGAGGAGGAACTTGAATTTATTTAGAATGTGTGGTGCCTAGATTTGTGAAGACAAGAGAGGGAAATCTGGTTGATGTGAAAAATTGTTTCAACAAGCCCAAGTACACAATTGTATCCATTACAGCCAGTAATGCCATAAGAATTGAGCTAAGAATATACTAAACATGTAAATAAATGACCATATAAGACCTTGAAAACCCAACCCAATCAGATCTGTGACTAGAACAGATTTTTATTTTGACTCTAAGAGAAAAGGTCCCATGAACCAGATAAGCTTCACAGGGCACTAAAAGAAAACATAGAAATAAGCATATGCTTGACTTGACTGATGCTGGGCTCTGGAACACTGATCTGAAGAATAATATTATCTATCACAATGGTTCAGTTCAGGTTACATTCGTGGAATGTAACATTTGTAAAGGTTACATTCCATCCAACTGCAACCCACATCAAATAAACAACAAAACACAGAAATTAATAAATCTTGTGGACAATTATGATTTCAATGGTTCAGTTCAAGACAACTACGTAACCACAACTAGCAAGTATCTTTTCCACCGAAGACTCCCCAGGACTTGTACCTGGTCCCATCCACAATAAATGCCCCCCCTTTTGTGGGCACACCACCACACAAGTTGCGACCATGTCCCTTGAGGGAATCAAAGTCAAACCCTAATAGGAAAATAAGTACACCAAGCATAATGAAACAGGAGGAACAAAGAGAAACATAAATCTGATAATGTACTCTCATTTTATTAATGAGAAAATTTTCGCTTTTTTTTATTATTTTTAAAATCTAGACATTTTATAAATTGACTCTTTTCTGACCATTCAGAATAAGAGGAAAGAAAAATGGCATTTTTTGCTTCTAATTTAGTAAAAAGATAACTATATTGATTGAATTATAGATATCAATCTTAAGCATCATAAAATCAGATTGCAATAGGATCATTTATGGATACTAAATCTATTTTTTTCAATGAAAAACAACGTTTTAAAAAAACTAAAATTGCAAATTTAGCAAAGTGTTATAACTGGATTATAGAAATGGTAAAGCTGAAAATTGAAAGTGTAATCCAAAGCACAATTACACGAAAACTTGATCCCATCCCAAACCTTATCGGGTGTGTGGACACATACTTTCTATGTGCATGGATATGTATATATGTCTAAATATACACATGTACATGTGGAAGCAGAATAGGTAATTCATTGAAAGCACTAGGTTTTGAGGAAAAATATTTGAAACCTGTATTTTATAAATTAGCACCTTTTTGTAATAGTGCCCAACAAAAATATATTTGAATTCAAGTAAAGACAACATTAGATGAGGAACTTGAATTTATTTAGAATGTGTGGTGCCTAAATTTGTGAAGGCGAGAGAGAGAAATTTGGCTGATGTGCAAAACTGTTTAAACAAGCCCAAGTACACAATTGTATCCATTATAGCAAGTAATGCCATAAGAATTGAGCTAAGAATATACTAAACATGTAAATAAATAACCATATAATACCTTGAAATCCTAAGCCAATCAAATCTATGACTAGAATAGATTTTTATTTTGGCTATAAGAGAAAAGGTCCCATGCGCCAGATAGGCTTCACAGGGCACTAAAAGCAAACATAGACATAAGCATATGTTTGACTTGACTGATGCTGGGCTTTGGAATCCTGGCATGAAGAATAAGTTTATTTATCACAATGGTTCAGTTCAGGTTACATTCATGGAATGTAACATTTGTAAATCTTACATTCCATCCAACTGCAACCCGCATCCAATAAAAAACAAAATGCAGAAATTAATAAATCTTGTGGGAAATTATGATTTCAATGGTTCAGTTCAAGGCAGCTACGTAACCACAACTAGCGAGTATTGTTTCCAGCAAAGACTCCCTAGGACTTGTACTTGGTCCCATCCACAATAAATACCCCCCTTCTGTGGGCACGCCACCACACAAGTTGCGACCATGTCCCTTGAGGGAATCAAAGTCAAACACTAATAGGACAATAAGTACACCAAGCATAATGAAACAAGAGGAACAAAGTGAAACAGAAATCTGATAATGTACTCTCTTTTTATTAATGAAAAAAAAATCGTTTTTTATTTTCTTTTTAAAATCTAGACATTTTATGAATGGACTCTTTTATGACCATTCAGAATACGAGGAAAGAGAAATGGAATTTTTTTCTTCTAATTCAGTAAAAAGCTAATTGTATTGATTGAATTATAGATATCAATCTTAAACATTATAAAATCAGATTGCAACAAGATCATTTAAGGATACTAAATCTATTTTTTTCAATGAAAAACAACGTTTTAAAAAAAACTAAAATTGCAAATTTATAAAAGTTTTATAACTAGATTATAGAAATGGTAAAGTTGAAAATTGAAAGTGTAATCCAAAGCACAATTACTTGAAAACTTGATCCCATCCCAAACCTTATCGGGTGTGTGGACACATACTTTGTATGTGTGTAGATATGTATATATGTCTAAATATACACATGTACATGTGGAAGCAGAATAGGTAATTCATTGAAAGCACCAGGTTTTGAGGAAAAATATTTGAAACCTGTATTTTATAAATTAGCACCTTTTTTTAATAGTGCCCAACAAAAATACATTTGAATTCAGGTAAAGCCAACATTAGAGGAGGAACTTGAATTTAATTAGAATGTGTGGTGCATAGATTTGTGAAGGCAAGAGAGGTAAATCTGGCTGATGTGAAAAATTGTTTCAACAAATATGTACTTGTATTTTCAATGAAATGATGCATGACACAGATAAAGGAAAGCAGCTTAGCAAGAACAGAACCATAAAGCTCTTAAAAGTAGAGGATTTGGTCTTGTTGAAGGCTGGAAGGTGACTGCCTCAACATTTGGGACTCCACGCGGTCGAGAGCTTAAAGCAACTCCTTTTCGTTGAAATGGTGGGTCTGACTGTAGATTTAGGGACCAGTTTCCTGTATAAAAAGAGTTTATATGAATAAAAAAAGGGAATAGAATCAACACAAATAGGGTGATTTATTTCTAATGATAACATAAATTAAATCTAAATACTTCCCGGGATCGAACTCTTTTATATGATTATAGAGAAAGATTTCACAGTCATGAAACAACATAGATCATTGCATACTTAATGAATATAAGTGCATATAAGAAACTAAATCAATGTAATTGATCTAGTTAATGAAGAACATCAATAAAATAAAAGGCTTATTAGTTTCACATCTAACAGCATATTGTTCAATATATTATATCAATAGTAATAAGAACATATATCACTTCAATGCTTATCAGAATGAAACAAGTAGACAGAAATAAGTTTGCTATAAATCTCAGAAAAATAAAACAATTAATCCACAGATAATAGTACATGTTGCATCATATCTTTAAATCTGAAAAATATAGCTTCAGGGTTTATATTTCCAATTAGATAACTTATGTTCCACAATAGTGCAGGTTCCAAAAGTAGTCTTCTCAAAATTTTGGACCCCTTTCTAAATCATGAAAGGGGTTTAAATACTAATTAATATTACAAAAATAGAATACTTGTGAAACAAGTCTCTAAAACTATTACTCTAAAAACTATGAAAATAAATTGCATCGGTTGGAACAGTCTCACGATTGTTTCCTAGATTCATTCTCTAACTGATCCTTGAGCTGGCACGCTTTCACCATGTGTTCAAGTTGGGGGGATGAATTGGTTGCATTCTCATCTGCCCCGTGAATACTTCATTCTTTAATGCTGGAAGAAGTCGATATGTTGCATTGGTGAGACATTTCAACATTATTCATTGGTTATGTGGTTTAATCAACAGGTACCAGTAACTTTCCATATTTGATTTGGTAAGGCTTTCAATGTCAAGATATGTTCTCCTAGATGTTTATTGCCAAGATTTCCTTAGGAATTTGATATCTGGAAAAGTGTCTTTTGGAGAATCCTAAATTAGGCTAGCTTCCAAAAGAGAATCTTTTATGTATTCAGAAATGATGGAAGATATATTCTTAACTCTGATAATAGCTAATTAGCACTTTTCATTTTAATGTCCCAGTCTCCAAATATTATGTCTTTGATTGATTCTTCAAGACGAGGGAGATCGTTCACTCTACCTTGTATAGTGTCCTACCAATCTATATACTTAGACACTTTATCATCAATCTCATCATTATAAGTCCTCAGATCAGATATATAAGTGACTAATTGATCACTATTTTTAACTAGCTCTTGAACTTGATTTAGCTTATGATAGAAACATGTTTGTTGCTTCGACAGTAATGTCTCTAACTCTGTTGCTTCCTTCTTGACTGCATTGAGTTCAGGATTCTTGTGGAACTTCTCAATTCTCTGTTGTGATTGGTGGATCAGTTGATCTTTTTCTTTAAGCTTGTTTCTTATTTTGAGTTTAAGACCCTCAAACTCTTACTGAAGAGTAGTGATATTTAATTGCAACTCTTGTTCAATATTTTGCTTTTCATTCAAGAAAACTTGCTCCATCTGAGCAATTTTCTGGTCCTTTTCTCTGATTATTGATTGAATTTTTGTTTCTTTATGAATAGTTACATCTATGTAAGCACCTGCAAATTGAGACTGTTTATGAAGTTCTTCCTCTGGAGCTGATTGAGTCTCTTTCCAAAGGATTTGCATTAGTGTTACATTTGGAGCTAGTTCTGGATATTTCTCCATCCTTCGCATCTTCTTTTATCTCTTCATGACAGCTTTATGTTTTGGACTATAGAATACGTCCAATGGAGGTACTTCCTCAATGTTGAGGATTATTTCATCAATAGGAAAATCTGGGATGATTTCCATGTCTTGGGCAGATGTAGCTTCTCTATTTTCTTCCATATCATTATTTATTTGGCTTTCACTTTGCTCAACACCTTTTGTAGAAACCTCTGCAATGAATGATTTTTCTTTCTTTTCTTCTTGACTCTTCAAATTATCAGTAGCCATGTGATGTGCCCTTGGCTCTCCTATAGAAGCTACTGAATTTATAGTGTCAAGAATAAGTGCAGCATATAATTAAATAGTATCATGAGTGGTCGGAATATCAATTGTAGATAGTACTTTCTCAAACCAGTCCCAGTCTTGGGTGAGTTTGTCATTTTGCTCAATATTTGCAATTTATGTCTCTGCAATTGGTACCTCATATGAAGACGTTGAAACTGCAATCTTTTTTGTTTCTGGTGTTGACCTTTGGAACAAAAATTTCACCAAATGATCATTTCTTTGTTCTCAATATTATTTGAAACTTAGCAGGTCTTCAGGACTGAGTCTTTCCTCTGTTATTTGCTGAACTCTGGAAAATTCAGAAACTGACTCAAACATATCATCAAACCTATCAAGCTCGCTTGGAAATGCTCGAAGCTTGACCTGATTTGTTATTTCTCTAGCAACACCATAAGCATCATAATTTCTATTTGGAAAAATTGGGAATTTGAACGATTTTAATCGATCAATTTCATGATAGACATGCTTGAAATTTTTTAATGCGTACGAGCCACATAAAAAAAAATGAAAGTTGGCCAAATGGTATTTTTAGCATCTTTCAATACTTTTGTCAAACCGTTGCCAACATTTTAATAGGAACTTTATTTAGCCAATAATTTGTCTGGTACATACAGAGGTAGGATATGTGGAGGGGCATAGCTTCCAAAAACACAGATGTACGTAAAGTGCTTTTCACCAAACCACCTACCTATATGCTTAATAATTTTATCAGCCTCAGGGGTAATTCTAGGGATTTTAACTTTAAAAATGACTTGGTAGATCGGGAGCATTGTTTCATTATAGATTTTGAAAATATGGGAGTAGTATTTTGATTCCCACAAAAATATAACTAGACAAAGATGGGGGTTACTACTTCCTCGATCCATTTCCATCCAAAGGTGGGGAATTCACAAGAAAAACATACTGCATCCATGATATTAGAGCTCATGTAAAAAGGAGGGGTTGTATTAGCTTTAACATTTTGATTTTCCCTATAGGTTGTGATGAGTCTTATCAAATTATTGGAAAGAATGGTTACCCAATTTAGGATATACCCTTCAGAGGTTGCTTCTATCAAGGGTGTCCAATTCTCTTTAAACTTAATAGTGTTTACAGAACCAAACAGACGACACATTATTGCAGCTATTTGAGAGTAAGGAATTTTAAGAGAAGCGACTGAATATGTACCCTTATCATCATGCTTATGTCGGTTAGGGTCATTTCTCCACTTTTTAATTACTACAACAGGATTTTCGTTCATTTGCATGAGCTTGTGAACGAATTGTGAGTCATATCTCTTTTGCGGCTCTGCTAATTTGTACATCTTCTTTAAATCGGATGGTCTGAGAGAACCAATGACAGTTCTATTCTTGGTAAAAAATTGTCTATCCCTTATATCCACATTTTCTAACACCCATCTCACTAAGTCAGTGTATCGAATTATTTTGGGATGAGCAACAATTCTGTGAAGAAAGGAGTTAGTCGCATCTGTCAAGGATTCTGAATCATTAGAAGAAGTATCATTAGCTACGGCTTGCCCGTCTGGAATTACGTGAGGTTTCTCATTCTCGAAGACTTGGTATAACCCTTCCCAGCCTGATAAAACAATGTTTGGATTGCATGTGGTATCTGAGATTAAGGGAGTCATTTCGTTGTTCTCCTCTTGCTGCATAACTAATTGTGGTGGGGTGCGGATTGCCTTTGTGCTTTAATAAATTGTGACATCCTTTTATGCCTTTAGTTTTAGAATTATCCTATTCAAACAAACCAGATATGATAAGCTCAAGTCACTTCGAAACATTGTTAACAATCTTATCAATTGAATTCATGCATAATGGGAATCCTTCAGTATTTAATTTTGAAAATAAAATCAATTGAAAACCTCGATATTACAAACTCGCATGAATGAACATTAAATTTGAAAGTATGGATCCACGTGATTCTGACAAGTTTCATTATATCGGGACGTTACATCGGCGATTTGATAGATGACATGCTTTAGTGTTCTTTGAATTCTGCAAAATGTGAAATGTGAAACTGCGATTGCGCGATAGTTTTAAACAGAATGCGAGATCGGTATATGTTAGTTGATGGGATGCGATATTGGTATCTGTTAGGTAACAAATTTCAGTGTTTCGGCACTGTAGTAATTCACTTACTTCGCAATTCGGTGTTTCAGTTATTCGCAGTTTTGCAATTCATTACTTTGCTTATTCGCTCGATCGCATTTTTTCTTGTTATAAGATTTTTCTTTGAAGTTTTAGTTTTTTAAGTGTTTTTTAGTGATTTTCTTTTTTATAAAAGAAAATTAAAATCTTAACCTAAGAAATTACTAATTTGGGTTTTATCTCTAAGAATTGAATATTAATTCTAAAAAAAATTAAAGGGTCCCCATTATTCTTTCTAAGTTACTATCTAGGATAATGGGGAGTTGTTGTAATACTACAACAGGTCTCTGTAGCATGGCTCTCGGGTGTCTCTTTCACCAATTCCTGTCAGGAGCAACATGGTGTATCTATCTAAATGGACAGAATATTAATATTGAAGCATTTCATGATGGCACTCATTTTCTTTAGAAGCTATGTTTGAGGGGTGTCTCTTTCACCAATGTCCATAGGAAGAACATGGTGTCTCTCTAAACGGACAGCATATTAATATTGAATCATTTCACAATGGGATCAATAATTGAGTTTGACAAGGAGATAAATCAAATGAGTAAGCCTTTTCCTTTAGTGAAGTACTCAGCAAGGTGATTTAACATTTTTTTTCAAAGAAGTCAAACTATCAGAGTAGAATTGTTTCCAAGAAAGCTATTTGTGCATGGCCCTTTAGTTTTCCATGACAGTATGCTTGGTTCAGAGTAGAACCATTTCCAATAAAACTATTTGTGTGTGGCCCTTTAGCTTGCCATGGGAGTATTCTTGGTTCAAACTTCAGTTCGTGGAAACTGTGCTACTTCCCACAAAATCTAAGGTATATATTGCTTTGTTGCATCCACAGAAGCGCTTGGTCCAGTTCATGAACTGTGCTAGAAAAATATAAAAGGCATATATTTCTTTGTTGCATCTAAAGAAGTGAAGGGGGGATCCCAATGTTATTTATGGATATATAAATTCAGAATTTAGCCGCATGTGTGAATTCAATTAGTTCTAATTCTTTTGCTTGAGCACAATATTTAAGATGGCCACTAAATCCCTCCAAGCCTCACAAGGTTACAAGATTTTAATTTAATATGTTGATCAAGGGTCCATATTCATGTTTAAAAGGCTTCAATTTTTTTCACAGTAACCACTCTTAATTTTGTTTAGGGGGTGGTGGTTAATCCACGTAATTGAAAAAAGTATAATAGGTATGAGGTCTGTGTGAATTGATTGAATTTGGAAATTACACCAAGCATAAATATATCGTGGGAGATTGTCCTTGTCAAGGCTGGAATAGTAGTTAAAGACAACTACTAACTACACCATAGATGCTTAGACTGAGATACATGTAATTGGATGGCCCCAAGTACCTTTAAAACAACCAATGAGAAGCCTACAACATTCATTCAATATAACTCAATAAGAGAAAGGCCCAAATCTGTACATGCTTTTCCATCTTCTCCACAATCTCTATACATATAGAAAACACTCCGGACATTTCACAGGTTCAAATGCCATCCCAATTTCTAGTTGATGAGAAGAGTCTTCCTATAATTTATCTTTGTGGTCATTATTCAAAAGAATCATATGTGGAAACATTGCATGTTATTGTGCATATAATTCCAAATATTCTTAGATGCTTAGATTGAGATACATGTAATTGGATGGCCTCAAGAACATTTAAAACAACCAATGAGAAGCCTACAATATTCATTCAATCCAACTCAATAAGAGAAAGGCCCAAATTTGTACATGCTTTGGCATCTTCTCCACATATCTATACATACAAAGAACCCTCCTAACATTTCGCAGGTTCAAATGGCATTCCCAATTCCAGTTGAGAAGAAGGGTCTTACTATAATTTATCTTTGTGGTCATTATTCAAAAGAATCATATGGGGCAACATCACAGGTTATTGGGCACCTAATGGGAAATATTCTTGTTTAAAGCCCTTGCTATTTACAATGCTTTGCAAATTCTCTAAAAAGCTCTCCAATGCGATCATATTCTAGGAATGTGTTAGGGTCCTATAAATTATATGATCTCAAGATGATTGAGTATTTGGTTTCAGTAAGCTTACATTGTAAATAATTTTCAATATTCAAATTATTTCCAACAAAATATATATATATATATAAAAGAAAATTAAAAGAGGTATATCAAAAAGAAAGAAAAGTTGAAAAAGAATAAAAATAAAATAAGAACCTCACAAAAGAAAAAATAGAAAAAAAAAATATTGAAAGTGCTACAAATTCAAATGCCACTACTAATATATTAGTTTTCTTTATGTCAAAATCAAACAATATTGTGTGCAGCTTGTTTAAAAATGCCACAATGACTAGATATTTGTTCAAATCATACAGCTTAATCATGATTGAACAATTGTGAATTTTTGTCAATTAGGTTAGAGAATAAATATTTGCCAAAAAATTTAATCTTGGTAAATCAATAGCTAGGTAGAAAATGAAATTGATTCAACTACTTAATCTGAATCAATAGGAGAAATAAGTGATAGAGTAGATTATATTTTTCATAAATAAATAAAAAGATGTGGGTTTGCTAGCCTAAATGCACCCCTAGAACAAAGAATAAAAAAATGTTAGTCTCGAAAAAGAATAAGATTAAATGGGTAGGTAGAAGTGTTTTTGGAGCTTTGAAACGGATTAAAATGGTTTATCCTAAGTTTTGTTCAAAATGTATTTATGCACATAAGTAGGGAAAAGTGGAAAAAGCACTTTATCCTAAATTTTAAAACATTGGGCGCATAAACAAAAATATTCGGCACATTGGCTATATATCCAAAGTTTTTACTTTAATCCAATATACTGCTACTCGACAAATCCATCAAATCAACTGACATTTAAATCCCCCGCATCTGCCCACCATCCATCATACCTGCCTCCCGATCTACGGCCCACATCCACCTTCGGCCCCCCGCTCTCCATCCGAACTTTTCCGTCGGGGGGGAGGGGTCCAAAAAAAATCTATTTCATGCTTCAAGCCCATGAATACGTGGTAGAAGCTCCAATGTTTGCACCCCCCTCCGCTCATACCACTTACCACCCAATACCCACCCCCACCCCCCCAAAAACTACCATTCCCCGCAATACCAAAACTCCTTACCTGTCTGTTACACCCACCAGTCCCGTCGCGCCAGCTCATATATCTGTTTCCAATCACATACTTTCCCGCGATAATGGATTCGTTAAGTGCATTCAATTAAAACTAATGACCATTAAAATATCGGATCCATGCCATATTCAACGGGAAATATCATTTGCTTATAAAACCATGCACTGTAACCAGTTTGACCTTTACTATGCTCAATTTTCTGTGAATTCCATTGTTTGACAGGTTTACAGAGCTCCAGTTTGACTCATCAATTAATCTTCTATCAAAGCAACTGTGTCCACCTCACCTCCTTCAACCATTTTCAGAGCTCTGCACATTCCCGATAAACCTATTTCCTTCTAAATTCCTTGAATTCCTAAGAAACAAATTGATAATGCCTCCTAAAAATAAAAACCCAAAGGATCCCTTTAACCCTTTGATATAGCCTCCTCTAGATTTAGACCATGTCCCCCTAGCCGACAGAGATTATAATATCAATGATGCTTTATGTGACTTCAAAATTCGAGATGTATTGTAGGTTAGAGGATAAGTATATAGATAAGTCTAATGATATTGGACTCTCAAAGTCCAATTTTCATCATTATATCTTCCCCCATACTCACAGTGCCCCTGGATTCATCCGGAGATGTCGAGCTGCTATATACACAGTCAAAGAGCCATAATTTTCCCCACAGGTGAAATCCATTTCACCATCACTACACAATCAATCGATCAGATGATGCAAGCCCCCTATGTGGAAAATAGTACCCCTTTCTCCCTAGAAGCCCTCAATGAGTTATACTAGAAGCTAGATTTTACCAAAAGGGTTAAAACCTTTGACCTTTTCCTAGCTGAAGACACTTAGTTTCCAAAGAAAAATCCTCCATACCCTTCCTCCATTTTCACTGACAGAGTAAAGAAAATTATAGCAGACATTGCATACCTCCTTGGTTACTATTCTGATCAGTGTATAGATTAACCCATTATAGGCTTTCTCTCCATATTTTCCACAGATTCTAAACAGTCCATCATCTTCAATTTCAGCCAATTCCTGGCAGACAATATTCATGATCAATTTGTTAAATTTGAGATAGAAGAAGTGTTTAAATACTCCTCTGTTTTAGTGTACATGTTTATGTATTATCAGGCAGATAGGTTTAAATTTGCTATACAGAAACTGGATGAAGATGGAAATCAGTAGTCATTCATCTTTTGGACCACATTGGTAATGAAAAAGCAAGAAGAGTATTCATACAAACAGTTCATTTAACTGTTTGTACATCCAGCTATGAGCATTTTGAATAGTACAGCTAAACCAAGAGTAAATGAAGACATCAAAATGATTTTTCACTTATCAGATCAAGCCAAGATAGGATATTGGTACTTGTACCAGAACTGCACAGAGCTGAGAGTATATGGCTGTGATTGCTCCTTAAAAGCTTCCAAATTTCTCCCAATGAGGATTTTTGCTCTGGAGTACATTAGACAGATGTTGAATGCTGATGAAATCCACTTTGTATCAGCAAAGAAGAAGTCCCAGTTTAGGATTAAAACACAATTTGGGCCATTCATTTGTAACAGCAGGTCAGCAGGTGAGGAAGAAGACAATATACTGAAGGAAATGAACTTTAGCCTAAGTTTCACCTGGTCCTATGATCCTATGTGAGGCATTTCAAAGTTAAGGGTAGAAAAAAAGACTTCTCCTTACATACACACCCATAGGCCAGAGATAGAGAAGTACATGAACTAGTTGGAATGGGCAGAGAACACTTTGCAGGAAGCTGAGGAGTAGCTAGTGTCGACATCAACATTACAGACTCTTGTCCCATAGGAAAAAGTAGGGAAAAAAAATATATAAGAAGATTCGCCTTTAGTGACTGACACTACAAGCAAGGAGTTCAAAATAATGTACATAAAAGGGACCAAGCTTCATCCTAAATCCAATATAGACAAAAATTTATAACATGAGATTTTTATAGTCACTAAGGAGACACCTTCATATTCTCAAGTTGGTGGCCAAACTACCATTTCCCCTACAACTTCTTCAGCTTCACAGGACCAGAAATAGGATATTTAGACAATTAAGGTTGTCCAAGGGGAAAAAGAGAAGACAATGTTTGATACATTCAGGGAAATAAAATTGAAGAATTAAATTTTGAAGAATAGCACCTATAATCAATTATGGAAGCAGAATTCTAGTTCTCAAAGTAGGTTTTTGTCAGCATTTGATTCTGAGAAAGGTAAAATGCATATGGCCTTTCTTGAGGCATAGATCTCACAGCCAAAGATAGTAGCTGATTACTAGAAGACTTCTTTTGAGTTTGACATAAAATATATTCATCCCATATAGATCAAATGGATATGCACAAGAAAACAGGTGAAATGATCTCCTCTACTTTAACTAACACAACAATGATTCTCTCTAAGTTGCAGGTTTCTTTGGCCAACATCCAGTCACAGCTAAAAATGGCGAAAATATCCTCTCTTGCTAAGGATACAAGGATTAAATCCTTAGAGGACTTGGTGGTTAAAATAGGATATGATCCCTCTAACATGAAGGTTGCAGAGGAGATAATTAAAAAGAAAAATGTTGACATAGTAGCATTGAGAAAACAGCTGAAGCTGTCAGCTACAGAATATCCTCTCACCAAGGACATTGAAGAGGCAGAGGCCCAAAAGACTGATATGATGAAGCTCATCATGGAGAAAAATGCACAGTTGAGACAAATGGAGACAGAAATGGAAAAAAATGATCAAAGAGAAGGAGAAGGCTGCAAATATATCCATGGTTCTTTTGGATGTTTTACCTCTTACAACCATTCCCGCAGCTATAGCCTCTACAACACAAACAACAGATGGTGCAGAACAATTGATAAAAGGTAGTGAAGAATTTGTCTATTCATACAGAGGAAATCAAGAAACTACAGGATCAAGTCAAAGTGTTGTAAGACCATAGATCAAGGAGTGAATCTTCTCATTCAACAGAAGCACGAAGAGCTCAAAAATTAATAGAGAGATTGTATAAGTCAGAGAGAGAATTATCAATTGGACAGACCTTGGCCCAAGGCAAGAAAATCATCTAGACAGATATCATGAACTCCATTAATGAAATCTGAACATGCATCCAGATTATTTTTGAACAAAAGGAGTTGATTAAAAAGGTCAATGATGTTATCACAGATATCAAACAGGAGCTTGGGGATATGCCTACTACAACAAATAACATTATCAAGTTTCTGAACTCCAAGAACATATATGAGTTAGATGACTTGGGAGTAGATGATAGAACAGAGACCATATTAGAAGTGAAGAGGATGCTTACCAAGAAGAATCTAGTTGTTTAGTTGGAGGAGAAATGCCACAACTTGGAGATAGTAGTGAACAGGTTTTTCAACAGGATAGAGTCATTAACACAGAAGGATCTGCCTTCTTTGTTTGTTATTAATGATAAGTTGATAGCTCATGAAGGCAGTATGACAAGCAGAGCATTTATGGAAGCAATCAGTAATGAATTTTTCATTCAACATGAGGTAAATCACATCTTTGTGGTAAAGCCCACCTTTTCTAGATATACTGAGGTTGATGAAATTTACCGAAAAGTAATCAAATTGACTATCCTATATGAAGATCGATGGGATAAACTATGTGAACTATAGGAGTAAAAAGTAATTGAGAATAGTTAGCTACATCTAGCACATCATCCAGTGCAACCCAAAAATAGGTCCATTCAGAAACTGTTTCCTCTAAAACAATGCCAACATTCTAGATCATCTCCACCGAGCCTATTTTTTGTCACAATTAGAATTTATTGTTCATTTTTTTGCTAATAATACATTTTCAGTTGAGACAACATTGATGTAATCATTTTTGTAAAATCTAGTATACATACTTCATTATTTGAAGTATTTTAGGTTGATTTCTGAGTATATTTTTCCTACTGAGCATTGTAATTTTCAAGTTTTCTAGAGAATCAATAATACAAGGACTTATTACAGGATTCATGTGGCGTATTCACTGGTGAAGTTTCTCTTCTATAACTGTGTTATTTGATTGTTTTTCCTTTGTCAGTAAATCTGAAAAATCTTAATTGTAAAACAGAAACTGTGATGAATAGGACATGTTAATTAGAAAACCTTATTCTAGTTGTTTGCAATTTACATGTTTTCTACTGAAGTCAGGTTGAAGAATAATTAATTTCTTTTCAATCTCTACTGAATTTCACACTTCTTCCACTTCCATATTTCACTTAAAATCTAAAAGATCCAGTTAATGCAACCTAGCTTGCCTTGTGATAACTCTTTCAAATATTGATGCAAAACCAGTTATATTTTTGACTCCATAGCCCAATGGGAATATAGCCATTTAGTAAACCAAACAATTAAAATCAAACAAACAATCAAGCACAATCATAACTAGCCTAAAATTTATTAAAAACAAATTTAAATTTTACAGGGAGACCCCTCTCTAAAGCTGGCAAGGCTAGATCCTAGCTTCCAAAGTGGTTTTGATGTTGTCCTCTGTGTTTATTCTCACAATCTCGTAAATTACAGAAAGATACAGAATGCCCAAAAGGTGATGCAAAGGTAAAAAGTGCCAAACTCCAAACTCTTAAAATGCAATATGAAAATTTCAGAATGCATGATGATGAAAGTATTGCAAGTTTATTCCTAAGATTAGATGAGATTGTGAATTCTATGAGGAATATGGGTGAACCTTTTTCCGCCAAGGGGCTGAGGACAGTGAAAATTTAATTTCGTTATGAGAAAATGAAAATGGTTGGAACTACCATCCGTAGGGCCGAACGTAGGTGCATATGAGTTACTGAGATCGAATATTGCGGTTATCGAGATCGAATATTGCGGTTGCTGAGGTGCAGATGCATATGAAATTATTTGTTTTTTGGCCCCCTGAAGCGATTACCCACTACGAACTCACGAGCCACGGTGTTGTGGAAGAAGGCCAACACAAAACAGAGTGCCCAAACCAGTGCCATCGCATCCAATAGCAACGCACCTGACAGAAAACAAAGAAAGAAAACAAATGTTTGATACGGCACATCGACTTCCTTATCTTTGGAAGCCTTTCCGAATTTGGGAACTTCAGGTTCTGAGCATGCATCATTTGCCTCTGAGCATGCATCATTTGACAAACCATATTTTATGAAGTTCATCCCATGACTTGAAGTGGAGCTCAGAAGCCTTACAGCCTCGCCCATAGACATTAGGCTTTTTCTCATCCAAACTTCGATCTGCCTCAAAAAAAAAAAATCCTCAAGTGGACTACGAATTATTGTAGCTGAGGTTGCTATTGCAGAAAATTTAGCTTTGAATGTGGCAAAAAGAGACTCTGATCCGAACAAATAAATTATATTCCTATAATACGGCTGTGATCGGTGGGCATGGAATGAACACACATTCTTCCACACGATGAGCATGAACGTAAAAAAAAACCTGTGTGCAGAAGAACTGCATTAACATAGCCAAGAAACCTGCGTGGAGAAGGACTGGGTTAACGCAGCCAAGGGATGACGAGAAGCAGTAAGAAGCTTGACAAGAACGACCCCAACTACGTGGATAGGGCTGATGCGGAGCAATAAGAAGCCCAATGAACGAGTTATCGGTTCGATTCTCAGCGTGTGGTTGTGTGTTTCCAAGCTTAATCCAAACATATTTTTCTGTAAATCTATGTAATTTCTATTTTCTGCGTGGGGTTGAATACAGAAAATGAAACCAGTCGAAATATTTTTTTTGTTGTGTTTATGTAAATATGTAACTAGAGGATTTTGTAATTTTTTAGAGTAATAAGGAAATTCCATTTGAAATTATTTTTTTGGAGAAACAAGGAGTGATATTGTAACTCAAAGTAATTTTTTACTTTGAGGGGGGGTAGATTTTTTTTTAAAAAGGCATTGTCAAATTTTGCAAAGATTTCATTGTAAAACATTCAACGAGAAATTGACTAGAGCCAAGTGCAAAGCTCAGTCATTTTTCTCCTTTTTTTTGAACGACTATACGAGGTCAAGGCCAAGCCGTGATAGATCGTTTTTTGCATGACGTGTGTCGTTTTTGCGTGGCATGTTTCATGTGACGATTTGCTCGATTTTCATGTTTGATTCTTTTGGTGCACTACTTCAACACTACAATGTCGAAGTTAATTAATCTGTTCTCTGAATCTGATAAGCTAGAAGGAGTGAAATCTTATAAGATATGGAAACGTCTAATTGAAATCACTCTTATTTTTAATGAATTGTGGCATGACATTTGTGATGGCAACATTAAGCCAAATAAACCAACAGATCCAGCTTCACTTTCAAAATGGGAAATAAAAAATGCCAAGGCATTATCTCTCATAAAAGCTTCAGTTAGTAATGAAATGTATATACACGTTGAGAATTACTCAGATGCATGGGCTTCTTTACATACATTAAAAGATCTCTTTGATACACAACCTGAATCAAATAAAGTTGATCTTCAATTAAAATTGCTTCAACAAAAATTAACTAAAGGTGGAGATGTCCTTGAGTATATTTCACGGCTTAAAAACATCAAGCAAGAAATCATAAATGTTGGTTTTCAAGTTGTTGATGAAATTCTTAACTACGATTTTAATTTTTGGATTTCCACCATCATATACACACTTTTTGGAAACTTTGCAAGTCACTGGAAAGTTAGAAAAGATAAATTTTGATGAAAGGAGTGACATGTTAGCCCAACATGATAAAAATTTCGGGAAGAAGAAGCATATTGGGGAAGATGTCTTCTTCACCGAAGCCAGTTCAAGTAACTCCTCAACTGATAATTCAAAGTACAGGAGAAGAGGAAATTTCAATCAAAATCAAGCAGCCCAAGGGCGTGGTCGCAGTCAAAACAAAGGAGACAATTCCAACAGAGGCTCCAATTCAGGCAGAAACAATTTTCAAGGCAGAGGCAACAATCAAAACAGAGGATATCATCAAGGCACAGGACAAAGTCTAGGAAGAGGACAAACTCAAAACAGAGGACAAAGCAGAGGCCAAGGACAGTCTCAGGGAAGAGACACTGATTTGAGTCAAATTGTTTGTAGGTGATGTAACAGAGTTGGTCATTATGCGGCAGATTGTAGAACTTCTATTGAGAAAATTTCTAAGTTTCATCCAAACTCAGCACAGTTTACAAATGATGAAGATGATCCTGATAGTTCTGAATATGTCTTCACCAACACAGAAGCAACAGCTTTACAAGTTTCAAACTTTATTAGAAGTGATTATGAAGATGCATGGATTCTTGATACAGGCGCAACTACACACATGACATTTTGATGTGACTTCTTTTGCAGTTTCAAAGAATGTCATCTGAATTCAATCTATCTTATTGATAAAACCAAACATACTCCTTCAGGCAAAGGTGTAGTTAAAGTGTTTTTACTAGGCATTAGAGAAAGAATGATTTCAAATGTATGGTATGTCCCAACGTTCAAGAAAAATTTGTTATCTTTAGTCACGATTCGGAAAGCAGGACATATGGTGATTATGGAAGATGGCCTAGTTAAAATCAACTCAGTAAAACAAAACATGAACACAGTGATGACCGGTTATGAAGATGGAAAATTGTTAAGGATGAAAGGGACAGTTATTCCACGAAATTCTGACTTTGCAAGCGCATCAAGTACAGATATTTCACCAATCAGATTATGGCATGTCAGATATGGCCATCTCAATTTTGACAATCTTTCTCAGTTACAAAAACAGGGAATGGTTAAAGGACTTCCAACCTTCAAAATGGAAAATTCAAAGTGTGAATCTTGCATTTTTGGAAAACAACATCGAGAGAATTTTCCTACAAGTTCATGGCATGCAAACAGGCATTTGCAGTTGGTTCACAGTGATATTTGTAGACCCTTCCCAACTTCACTTGGAAGTTGCAGATATTTCTTACTCTTTATTGATGATTTTAACAGGATGACTTGGGTATATTTCTTGAAGCAAAAGTAAGAAGCATTTGAAAAGTTCAAAACTTTTCGTCAGCCTATTGAAAATGAAGTAAAGGAGAAGATTAGAACTCTTAGATCTGACAACGGCAGAGAATTCACTTCAAATGAATTCAAAAAGTATTGCATGGATAATGGCATAAAACGACATCTTACCAATGTCTACACTCCACAGCAAAATGGAGTAGTAGAAAGAATGAATCGTACCTTGTTATGAATGGCGCGATCTATGTTAACTTTAAAAAAGTTAAGTCCTTCATATTGGGCCGAAGCAATTCATACCATTTTCTACTTGAGAAACAGATCTCCCACTACTTATTTAGACAGAATCACACCTTATGAAGCATGGTTTGGCTTCAAACCTTGGGTAAAACATCTCATAGTTTTTGGATCAGTCTGTTATGCTTTAGTTCTGAAGGAAAAATAAACTAAGCTTGATGCACGAAGCTTGAAGTGCACAATGATCGAGTATTCTGATGAGAAGAAAGGGTATCGAATTTTGTCGAATGGGAAATTTATTGTAAGCAGAGATGTGATTTTTGATGAAAATGAGAGTAAGAGTGTTGAAGAAGTTGACAGTCTTCTTCAAAAGTTAGAAACAAAAAGTGATAAAAGAAACGGAAATTTACAAAGTCAACCAAATTCACAAAATTGGTATGAACTTGAGTTTCCTTCATCTGAAGATGATTCCTCCAGTCTATCTTCGTCATCAGCGCCATCTGGGTCTTCTAGCAGTTCATCCAACTCTCCTAGCAGTAGCAGTTCTTCTGACTATGACTCTCTACCCCCAGAACTTGCGGTTGATCAACAGAAAACAGTTTACATCAACCCTCTTTTTAACGATGGTGATTTTTCACAAGCTCAAACTAGTGAACATCAATTTCCGAAATGGGCAGTTCAACTTTTGAAAGATGTAAGGCCTAATGAACATAATAAAACAGGAATAAGGGGATCAAAACAAAATGAAGGAAATTTTGCTTTAATAGCAAGTGATTTTACTGAACCTTCTTCTTATCAAGAGGCAGTAAAACATAAAGCATGGCAACAGGCTATGGTTGATGAATATCTGGCAGTTCAAGACAACAACACTTAGCAACTTGTTGATTCTCCTTAGCATGTTAAACCTATTGGATGCAAATGGGTTTATCAAATTAAGTACAAGAAAAATGGTGATATTGACAAGTATAAAGCAAGACTTGTTGCTAAAGGTTTTGTGCAGCAAGAAGGGATAGATTATGAGGAAACGTTTTCTCCTACATCTAAATGGAACACCATCCAACTCACACTTGCCTTAGCAGCTCAACAAGGATGGAAAGTTCATCAAATGGATGTAAAAAGTGCTTTTCTCAACGGATATTTACAGGAAGAAGTGTACATGACCCAACCACCAGGTTTTGAAATTGAGGGACAGGAACATAAAGTCTACAAATTGATTAAGGCTTTATATGGGTTAAAACAAGCTCCTCGAGCTTGGTATGCCAAAATGGATAAATACCTTTGAAAAGTTGGTTTTCAACGCAGTGAATCTGATGATACCTTGTATGTACGACAACAAGGTAAAAATCTGGTGATTTTGGTTATTTATGTAGATAATTTGATTATCACAGGAAACAATGATGATCACATTGCACAGGTGAAAAAGAAGTTACATGCAGGTTTTAAGATGACAGATTTGGGACTACTTCACTAATATCTTGGAGTTGAAGTATTCCAACGTCCACATCAGATCTTCATTTCTCAGAGTAAGTATGCAGCAGAAATTCTTCAGCGATTTTTAATGCAGGATTGCAAGCCTGTCCTTACCCCTATGGAACAAAACTTGAAACTTTCAAAATTTGAAGGGGGGGAAATGGTGAATAGCACTTCTTATCGACAGTTGATTGGTAGCTTGATTTATCTGACAACTACTTGAATAGATCTTTCTTATGTCGTCAGTATTCTTTCCCGCTTTATGTAGGAACCACGAGACAGCCACTGGAATGCAGCTAAAAGAGTTCTTCGTTATATCCAAGCAACAAAATATTTTGGTCTTATTTATAAAAAGACTAAAACTTTTTTACTTGGTGGATATTCAGATGCCGACTTTACTGGCAGTATTGATGATAGGGCATCAACCTCAAGTTATTTAATGAACATAGGGTCAGCTGCAGTTTCTTGGAGTTGCAAGAAGCAAGCTACAGTGGCCACTTCTTCAGCAGAAGCAGAGTACATTTTAGCATGGGAAGCCGCATGTGAGATTGTTTGCTTGCGTTGAGTTTTACAGGACTTGGGAATTCCTCCAGCAGAAGCTACTTATTTATTTATCAACAATTAGTCAGCAATAAAGCTTGCCAAAAATCCATTTTTTCATTAAAAGACAAAGCATTTGGACACCAAGTATCATCATATCAGATCTCTCATTGCAAAGGATGTCATCAAGCCAATTTATTGTCCTTCAAAAGATCAGACCTCCGATATCTTCACCAAACCACTTGGCAGAATAAAATTTACTAAGTTCAGAGATGAACTTGGTATATGTTGTAATGTATCTTTGGATCATAGGGGGGAATGTTAGATGATCCAAATATGTCAATTTAAACTTAGGATAAAATATTTATTAAATTAGAATATTTAATAAATATTAGAGAATAAAATATTTATTAAATTAGAATATTTAATAAATATTATAGATACTTAGAATTAGAATTTTGTTAGTAAAAATAAGACTCTAGAATAGAGACGTTTCCTAGGCTCTAAAATAGGAATAAATTTAGTAGAATGGTTAGAAGGTCATTTATTGTAAATGGACACTTGTCGGTTTTCCAAGTGATCCATAACTAAATCAAGTTAGGAAATTTTTCTTATAAATAGGTTAGTCTCCTATTTCCAAGTTAGTAGAAGTTTACTTTTGTAAACTCTGCAACTTTTTATGTAATTTCTTTTCCATAATCAATAAAAGAGCGTGTTTGAGGACACTTCTGCATTAATAAACCCACTTGGTTGGGTAGTTGAGTCAAATATGTAATTCCACTTGGTTCGATCATTGATGTAAGTATGAGTCCTTGGTGATAGGAAAGGTCATACTCGGTTGAGTTATAGAGTCATTTACTTCATTGAAAAATATGTCTGAAGATTCGGCATGAACTCAGGGGGAGCATGGTAAATTCAGTGCACATCAGATCTACAGAGCTCTTCTTTCTACAAGGAAAGAGAAACTTTGTTTTGGTATTGATCTGCCCTTTTCCCTTGATTTCAAAGGGGGAGAGTATCTTGGTGTTTGAATAATGGTTATGATTAATGTATCTGTTGTGATGATCAAACACCATCATGGTTGCCATCAAGTCCAAAGGGGGAGATTGTTGGCAATATGATGCAATGTGTTTTCCTTGATGGAAACCTACTTAATGAAGTTTTTCTTGATGGAAACCTACTTGATGAATTGCCTTTTGATATCAACCTGTTTGTTAAAGATGTAAAAATGATGTATCTACAGATCAATTCAGATGTGACAGAGAAAGTAATTCCAGTAAGTCCCAGAGCAATGATAAATATAATATGTCACAATGTATACGTAGGTTTGATGAAGGCAACCCGCATACGGAGGCAATGTATACACTACTTTTATGAAGGCAACCCACGTATACATCCAGAATTAGTATATACGCAGTTTTTATGAAGATTAGTCGCGTATACACGCGGGGACAAAGAAGAAAAGTTGTGTATGCCTTTTGCGCTCTAAAATTATGATACCAAGGGGCATTATCATGGTATTAGCCCATAGTATTGAGTGTTGTATTTTCTATTTGATTCCATCCAAGAATACCATCGGAAATTATGTGGTTTTGGCACATGGTATTGGTAAAGGCTAAATCTATATAATGAGAATAAGATCATAGTGCAAAGGTGTGCATGTGTCTGGATATTGAATGAATACTTCTCTCTGAAGTATATCTGCATGCAATGGATTACAGTTTATTGTTAGATCTGAATTGATAATGCACCTATGAATAAAATGATGGATCAAGATCTCTAGACCTGAAATGACTATGTATTTTCTAGATCTGTTTATGGAATGTTTGGATCTGTGATCTAGCGAATGTTTGCTGAAGTGAAGGTTAAGATCTGACTTGTTTATCTTTTCTGAACAGTTGCGCAGTCCTGTAATGTTTGCAGATATATACGCAGGTTCGTCTCTGCAAAAGCACGTATATACACAGGTTCAATTAAGTAAAAGCACGTATGGAATCTAAGGTCAGTCCTGAAATAGTTGCAGATCCATACGCAAGTTTGTCTCTGTAAAAGCATGTATATACGTGATTTCACTGAAGAAAAAATGCGTATGGGATTTAGGGTTTTTCTGAAGTATGTGAAAGGAAATGTCTGATTTGTTTTGATGTTTTACTGTTGTCTATCAATGATGTCTTCATACAGATCTGGGTTGTTTGAATACTGATTATGATTCTAGTTGAATATGATTAAAGTGGTTGGTTGGTTGGTTGATGATTCAGTGAATAAGTTGATGTGGTTATAAGTTTTAGTTTTATGAATGTTCTTTGAGCTTAAATGTGTGGAGTGGGTCCAGTCTGAAAATCTGATGAAAAGAGGCGTACAAGGTATGTTATGTTGAAGTTTTTTGGATCCAGTATGAAAATTGATGAAACGTGGTCCACAGTGGTGCTGAGGGTCGAAGCCTTTAGTAAGGGGGTCGTAGCTCCCTTCCAGTGGTTGTTGGTAAACGATATCAGGGGGTAGTAGCTCCCTTCCAGGAGTGGCTGGTAAACGAGATCAGGGGGTTGGATCTCCCTTCCAGTAGTAGCTAGAAAATTAGAAAAGGTTGCAGCCTTCTGCAGGTAGGTGCCTGCATGCTGGTATGAGTCTGCACCAATACAAGATTGTAAGCAGTTTTCTTTATAATAAATATTGAAGATAGAAATGAAAACAGCGGTGGTTTTCTCCCGACTTGGGTTTCCACCTTAAATCCTGGTGTTCATGTGTGTTGCTTATGTGTGATGATTTATTATGTTCTTACTGCACATGCTTACTGCTTAATAAACATCTGATGAATGAATGATGAACTGATCTAAGTAAATAATTATCTGCATAATAAGATCTTTGGTCATACGCATGTTTTCTTAAGGATATCCATGTATATACATGAGTTGGGTTCATTAAAGTCACGTATGGAATTTAGTAAAGAAAAAGTAAAATGAGTTATAAATATTGATTCACCACCCTCCCACCTCGCTCAGTATTTTTCCCAACAGATCGATGGGATAAACTATGTGAGCTACAGGAGTAAAAAGTAATTGAGAATAGTTAGCTACATCTAACACATCAGCAAGCGCAACCCATAAATAGTTCCATTCAGAAACTGTTTCCTCTAAAACAGTGCCAGCATTCCAGATCATCTCCACTGAGCCTATTTTTTGTCACAGTTAGAGTTTATTGTTCATTTTTTGCTAATAATACATTGTCAGTTGAGACAACATTGATGTAATCATTTTTGTAAAATCTAGTATAAATACTTCACTGTTTGAAGTATTATAGGTTGATTTCTGAGTATATTTTTCCTACTGAGCATTGTAATTTTCAAGTTTTCTAGAGAATCAATAATACAAAGACTTATTACAGGATTCATGCGGTGTATTCACTGGTGAAGTTTCTCTTCTGTAACTGTGTTATTTGATTGTTTTTCCTTTGTTTGTAAATCTGAAAAATCTTAATTGTAAAACAGAAACCGTGATGAATAGGATATGTTAATTAGAACACCTTATTCTAGTTGTTTGCAATTTACATATTTTCTACTTAAGTTAGATTGAAGAATAATTAATTTCTTTTCAATCTCTATTGAATTTCACACTTCTTCCACTTCCATATTTCACTTAAAATCTAAAAGATCCAGTTAATGCAACTTAGCTTGCCCTATGATAACTCTTTCAAATATTGATGCAAAACCAGTTATATTTTTGATTCCATAGCCCAATGGGAATATATCCATTTAATCAACCAAACAATCAAAATCAAACAAACAATCAAGCACAATCATAACTAGCCTAAAATTTATTAAAAACAAAGTTAAATTTTATAGAGAGATCCCTCTCTGAAGCTAGCAGGGCTAGATCCTAGCTTCCAAAGTGGTTGTGATGTTTTACTATGTGTTTATTCTCACAATCTTGTAAATTACAGAAAGATACAGAATGCACGAGGAGATATAGAGGGTTTCTGTCTCAATATTTTATAAACCATTGGAAGCATTATTTTAATTTATTGAGAATTCGTTAACAGTTGAAAACAACAACTCTATTGATTTCATTAATTAGAATTTTTAATTACTTAATTCAACATTACCATATTAGATTAATCGAATTCTCTTGGCTTGAGGTTTTAATAGGGGAAGTCGAAAGGCATGTGCTCTTGTGCTCATTATCTCTTCATCAAGGAAAATAGATTTGTGTGGATGATTTTTCACTTGTGTTTGTAGACAAGTTTGGGATGTTGACCAGAATATCCATCCTGCGCGCATCTAGGACTTAATTAATTAAATATGGAAAAGACATCTTAGTAAGTAATGTGTTTTCCTCTTGTTTCCAGTATTGACAAAGTAATATACCTTTTGTTGTGGCATATCCATATTTGTATGATTAGCCACTCATAGTAGATGTCAAATGGTGTGCCTTGTTTGGATGTTACTTTACATATATGACAATGAAAAGAGTTATCTTAGGTCAAATGGAGGCACAGTTACCAAGACAAATAGCTTACTAATGGCTTAAAACTTATGTGAAGTTGTTGTAAACCCTAACCTAACCCTAAAACATAAAATAAGAGCAGGTCAACCAAAGACCCCCTTGCAAGGATGTAAGGGGCTCTCAATTGGTTTATAGTGTTGTCCACTACAAACTCTAGAATATCCATCTAGTACCTCACAAGCCTTCAGGAAAATTCAAGGGAAGATTCCCCACTAAAAATATTCCTAGGCTCAAAAAAAAATAGAGGGGGTGTTACATTAGGATTACCAAATCCATTGGATAGGTACTAGGGACACACTTCAGTTTCAAAAGTCTCATTATAGATATATAAACCCAAAAAAATCTAAATCCATTTGAATTATAGATGCATGCAACTAAAAAATGCACCAAAAATAAACATGTGTAAATTCATTTGAACTAGGATTTCATTTCAAATTTATTTCATAAACAGAATATAAGCTTAAATTACAGAGTTGTAAACAAAAAATTGAGAGCGTAGATTGAACACTTTAACCAAGATGGTCCAAGAAAATAGTTGCATGTGAGAAACTTTCCACCCAGTGGTAGGAATCCACTGCATATGCCACCCCCAACCTAGGCTATCAGGCCACCAAGACAAAGGAAACTGGCCACAGAGTCACAGGTCACTCGCCCATGTTCCAACCCAATTGGTCTAAGGCCCAGGTAAGATGTTCACAACTGAACACTCCAGGTAACCATTCAGTTTTCAAATATTCAAGACATTGGCATACACTTCCCACACAACATAAAAATACATCTCCCTTCTCTTCTTAACAGTTCCTTAAGAGTATTCTCCTTCTAATTATCACAAGGTAGGCAGGAAGAACCCATCCTGTTGTTTACCTTCTAGAATAATCTCGTAGAAATATAACTTAGCTCTGAGGAACCCTGTTGAAAATAGTAGCGAGAAAGGTCTTTCTTTGACTTGTGCCTTAGTCAAAGAGACCAAAAGCACTTTTCCTTATAGCATGCACTAGTTCCTAAAATTTAGGGTGAGTTCCTAAAAATCAGGAAGTGTTCATGAAGCAGTTTGACTGATGCGCGGGAGTGGATGGTTCAGTTTGTTGTCTTCTAGTGCGAGCTAGAATTGGAAAAGACAAGTGATTGAGTCCCAAGTTATAATTTGAGACAAGACGAGCTGCATGAGTCACTTGGACTAGTTAACTCATCAATCACAGGTTTGACTTCGAAAAATATAACTTGCCAAATATAGCTGATGAAAATTACTTATAAGGAGTGCAAAGGCACATAATCGATTCATTCTTGTATGCACAAATTGTGTATGTGAGTGTTGTATAATATGGTATCAGAGCGTGGATCAGAATAAATATTAGCAGCGAATGAGGAGCAGCTCAAGCTAAGGGAAAGAAGACATGTTTTAGTTCTTCTTATGACTATATTGAGGCCTGAGTATATCAGTAGCAAGGCTTAGATGGAAAGGACTATTTCTAGGCTGGTTTTTGTGTTGAACACAAGTGTGGTATTGACCTCAGATTCAGGCTGCATTATTTGTGATTTTTTGGGATAAGGCTGAGCCCTGTACGGTTAAAACAGAAAAATAGCTATTGCATAAAAACTAGTGTTGTGAAACTCGGCCAAGACCTGCATAAAAATGCATGTGCATAATTGTGCCAACGAAGTGGAGCCCTGTATTCAAGGCCCCACAAAAATTCCAAATTAATTATGGGAGCTTTTATCTAGGGACTCTGTGGAAAATGTCACAGGGAATGGTAGCTATGTTTTTCATTAGCTATGTATTTGAATGCTATAATGTAACCTTTTCTAGGTTTCATTTTTTGTTAATAGATGGTATATTTTGGGTGTGTCCATGTATTTGGAAGTATATGTGTTGTGTCTGTTGGATTGGATATAGGGAAGGAAGGTCCCCTGATACACACTAGATCTTACATAGCATCTCTTCTGGGGCAGGGTGCTTCAAGGTGTTATGATCTAACATGGAGATGGCTGAGGTACTTCAAGAATGACATAGATAGGCGTGATCTCATTACCTATGGTGCTGTTGCGGGGGTGGTTGCATCTTTCCGTGCACCTATTGGTGGTGTGCTCAATGTTGTGAAGCCTTGCACATACCTATGCATGGGAACTTTCTTGGTGGATACCATGAAGAGCATCCTATTTGCTGAGGTTAGGAGTTATATACCCCCACACAATCTGATATGAAAAAAGTAAAATATTGTAGGTGTTAGTGTCAGTCTTTACATCTTGTAACCAATGATCAATGGGCTATTATCATGTCCTGTTATGGTCGCATAGTCAAATTTTATAATTTCAAATAAGTTTTAAAATAAAATTTGATCATTGGTTGTGGTCTAGGTCAACCCTTCTCCCTCCATTCACCCACGGTCATCATCATTTCATGAGTCATGTCCACCATTATCATCTAGAGTCTTAGGTCAGTCACTATGTTTTCACCTAGTTCAGTGTCTAGGTGTCTTTCATTTTGCCACCATAAATGTCCAAATTATGTCATAAGAAGTCAAAATAAGGGTCAATTCATCATTTATTAAAGGTTCAGGTGCTTCCAAAACAGTAAGTGAACATTCCTTACTTCTCCTTCAAGTGAATTTCTTCAGCAAAGAGTGGATTCCCTCTTTTAGGGTTTTCAAACTAGTTTTTGGATTGCTCAGATGTTTGGTTGCTTTAAGATGGAAAACCCCTAGTTTTATCACATACAAACATTCATACATGACCTATATGCATTACCAAATCATTCCATATCATTCATACCTCTCATTACTCCCATTTTCACTCGAACCCTAATTCTCGCTGTGTTTTTGCAGATATTTTGGGTTAGGACTGTGTTTTAGCATTTTTCCCCTCTTTCCCTTGTCCATTTCAAGGAATTCCACTTGCACTATGTTCCTAAAACAATCCCCTATCTCCCCTAATCTTTTCATATTTTTCCCTATCCCCTATCCCCTCCATTTTCCTCCCTAAACTTTCTACCCCATTTTCCCCTGTTTTCCTATATTCCACCCTTTCCTTCCTTCCCATCAAGCTAGGGTTTCTACCATACAAAAAAACACCATGGAAAATGAGAATAAAAATTACAACAAAGGAGGGAAATTTTGCAGGTTTGATTCAACTCAGACCCATGGCATCATTTTCAAAGTTTTGTGATCATTTTCTAGGGTTCACATTGCACAAAGGGAAATTTTGGCTTCATAATCATTTTCTGAAGTAATGGAGATTAATTTTAAAAATGTGAAAGAGGTTTTTGTCAATCATAGGCCAAATAACAAAAAAAACTTCATTTTATGCACATGTGTTATTGTTTGAAATAAATTCTCAAAATACAGTTTCTCTAGGTCATTTTCTGCACTTTTGGATAGGTTGTCTTCAAATCAATTTTCCATGGGTTTGGAGAAGGGGTTTGTAGTTCTTAATGACTCCATTTTGTAGCAGACATCCTAAGCTTTCCAACCATACCACTTTCAGCCAAAAAATCCTCTAGGAAGACCTCCAAAATCCCTCTCAAATTGGCGTGACCCTTTTGCGCGACCCTTTTTGCACGGCACGACCCTTTTGTGCGACCCTTTTGTGAAATTTTCTAGACAAATCCTGTTTTAGACATATTTTTTCATAGAATATTGAGAGCATCTGGAGCCAGATTTTGGGAAACTAGAGGATTTTTTTGTTCCTAACATGCCAAAAAACAAAAAACTCTCTCGTTTTTTACACAGGTATTGCAGAATGAGAGATCCATTCACATCTTCACAGCCTATTTTTCTGACTGTACAATTTCCTGGTTTAGACACCTTCTTGCAGAGAATATTGTGGACAATAAGAGAAGCATATTCGGAAAATGGAGGAGGTTTTTGGCCCTACTATGCCAAAGAAAAAAAACATCTCTCCTTTTTGCAAAACATTCCATGCTTAAATATATATGAGTCCATCTTGGAGACTTATTTTTCCATAAAACCCATAAATTTTGCAGAAATTGGCACATAGAAGCGTTGCGCAGAGGCGCGACCCTTTTTTCCTGGGCATCCAAATGAAGTTTTTCTTACATGTATGGGTGCCTATTTATGAGTACATTCTATATCTGGAGTTTTTTTTCCATGACAAGATCATGTTTTGAAGAAAAATGTAAAAAAACCACCTCATTTCTATGCTTCTGCCATTGTTTTGGAGCATGTGCGGCTCTTCTGGAGACATCTTGGGAGAATGAGTTTTTGAAGGCCTTCCCACGGGTCGTTTTAAAAAATTAAATATGTTTTGGAAACTAGACAGAAAGACTATTTTAAATTTCTTTAATATTTCAATTTTGACTTCATAAAGGTACCTAAAAATCACCTCCAAGAGGGCACTACGCTTCTACAATTTTCTGAGATTTTAATTAAATTTTCGCTTTGTAAATTTCTCCAATTTCTAGTTTGACTTTTGTATAAGTGAAAAGGTGAAAGTGTATGAATGTAAAATTAAAAATGTAAATGTAAATGGTAAAAATGGAGTTGAATAGGTGTATTATCCTCCATTTATTTCTTTGAGGATATGTCTTTTGATGGTTAGATAAAGGAGGAATTTGTTAAGTAACCTCCCTAATGTGTAGCAAAATTTGGATAGATGCATGTATTTGAATTTCTTGCTGGAAAATTCGATTTCCAAGGGAGGATTTCGACCTCAGTGGTTATATGAGGTAGTTTGTAATCAGTTTCAAGGGTTGGAGTCTTGGACATTGAGCTAGTGTATTTCAGTTTGACAAAGTAATACAATGAATGTAGAGAAAATTTGCAGCTTAAATTTAGGGATGCATGTGGTGATCTTGTATAGCTATGTTCCTCTTCGGTAATTCACTTCATTGAATGCTTTCTCTTTCCATTACATATCTATTTCTTTCACTCATTGTCTTTACAGTTCTTTAAGCAAGATTCATGAGTAATTCATGTCGTGTTTTAATGAGATGATGATTTTGTGTTTACTTTCTTCTTAAGGAATGAATTCATATTTCTATGGTTGTTCCTGATCTCTCTGGTCATCTTATACCACAAACATATAGCCTATTTTTTCATTTGAGCCTGCCTACCTTGCCACTTCATTCCCCTGCAATTTTTTCTCTTGTAACCCTAAAAGAGTTTTCAAGCCTAGTTTCTAAAGGTCCATTTTCATCTAGCACAAAAATACAAATCAAACAAAACCATAGAGCCTATTATACCTAGCCTAAAATATCCATAATTCAGTCAATTTGGTTGTGATCTCATTGAGAGAGCCCTCTCGGCTTAGTAGGTCTAGCTACTAGGTCAAAGTGGTCTGTGGTTACCTTTTATGGTCTCCTTCTCAGCCTTCGGAGATCCGATGGAGTGCTAACAGTAGGCATAGGGTTAATTATCCCCACATAATCCGATATGCAAATAGCAGCAGATATGCAATAGCAAGGGGTTCAGTACAACAGCAAGGAAATCCATTATGCAAACAACAGAACTGCGGGGGATCTAGTACCACGGCAAAGAAATTCGATGTGAAAATGGCACAAGATATGCAACAATGGGGGAACTAGTTACAGACTTATTGCTAAAATCCTTCCCTATAGCAACACGCAAATACAACAATAACAAAGACAGATTATTTATCTAAATTTTCTATAGGTTTTGTATACTAACCTGTAGTAATATAAATATTTTCTTTGTTTTATCCCTCTTGATGTTGTCTCGGCAAGACCAGGCTCCCAACCTTTTACAACTGATTCCCCAGCTACTAACTCTCTCCTTGCATTACCTAGGTTTTTATTCCTTTCTCCCCTATTCCCCCCTACTCTTTTATTTCCTTTCCCTTTTCTACGGCTCGCTCCATGTTTTTGGCTATTTAGGGCCTGTCTAACTGGCATTTTCCTTTCCTTCCATCGACCATATGTGATTCACCTCTACAATATATGCTCACCCTAGTGAACCAACACACATATTGGAGAGAAGCTTGGAATTTTCCCATGCCCTCGCTCAATGGTCTCATTTTTGGACCTCCATTCTCGGCATTGGAACTATAGCGGCAACCACCACGATAAAATTCCAAAATACCCCTTATGAATTCGATTAAAAATTGTTTAAGCTTATGTTGGTAAAACCCTCATCGTGGATAACCATCAATCTAAAGGAAACTTATAGAAGCCCAGCAATGTGCCATGCCCTCGCTCAATGGTCTCTTTGGGAGATCCTCGTTGTTGATATAGATGGAAAAATGGAGAAATAAGCAACAAGAGTTAGATCTTTAGTGATAGGAATCCATGGGCTTCGGCTCTATCTTTTTTTTTTATTCTCCCCCTCCGTATTACTCATATTTATGGAAAATATGTGTTATCAGGAGATCCAGATTCGTGCCCTTGATGAAATTCAGAGTGAGAAATTCAGGGCGAGAAATTCCCCAACTTCGTGGTGGCAAGAAATTGCTCCTGCAAAGGTCCTGAACCTGGCCTAAGGATGGGAACTAAAGGAAGATAGCTCCCTACCGGTAAGAGAATCTAGTTGTTTTAACGATGTCATTGTTTTAGCTAAATCTCGGAGTAAGGTTGTTAGGACTCCTCACTTGTGCTTAGATCCTACTACCAATAAACATATCTAAGGTCAGGTTTCACCTTCCAATACCAATGTTTAGTAGTCTCCTCACTAACCCTCTTAGGAAAGAGATAAAGATCAGGAGATCCAGATTTGTGCTCTTATCGTTCATCATAAAGTGGGATTCCAAATATCCTAAGAAATTTGGGAAAGACAACAGCGGGGGTTATTTAACCCCATTCATCACTATACCGACGCACATAACATGGATGTCGCTATAGTGGCATTGTCTTTTTTTACTGTCGTTATTGCGACACCCTATCCGGGGGTCGAAATAATGACACTTTTTCGTAGTGTCGCAAGAGCCACACCGCATGGCGGGATTAAAAAAATTAAGAAAATTGGGGAACTTTCCAACAATACATCAAAACTGTCGGAACTAAAGTGTCAGAAAATTGACCATATGTACTAGTGAGATACCTCAATCCATTGTGATCATTCATCAATAAAAACCGTCTACCCAGAAGATAGTGCCTCCACATCTTCAAAGAATGTATGATCGCTTCCAACTCAAGATCATGTGTTGGGTAGTTCTGCTCGTGCTCATTCAGTTTCTGTGACTCATAACATACTACTTATCCATCCTGCATAAGGACTCCACAAATTCTTGTCTTGCAAGCATATGTACATACTACAAACTCCTTGTCCGGATCTGTGATCTTAACGTTGGAGGATGTGTCAACAATTGCTTAAGATGCTCAAAATTGGCCTCACACTCCTCTATCCATTCGAACTTCTTACCTTTTTTCTACAATGATGTAATAGGATAAGAAATCTGTGAGAAGTTCCTGATGAACCTCCTGTAATAACTTTCCAATCCCATGAAGGATCTCACCTCATCCACATTCCTAGGAGCTACCCACTCCATGATGGATCTTATATTTTTTGGATCTACTATAATTACCTCCTTGGAAACAACATGTCCCAAGTAATATACCTCAGTCTGAAAGAAACTGCATTTGCTAAGCTTAGCATACAACTGATGCTCTCTTAGAAATCTCAACAGTGTTGCTAAATGTTCAACATGCTCTTCCTCAGTTTTAGAATATATATGTATATCATCAATGAACACAATAACAAACTTGTCTAGATAAGGACGCAACACAGTATTCATCAAACACATAAATGTGGATGGAGCATTAGCCAAAATGAATGGAACTACAACAAATTCGTAATGCTCATACCTGGTCTTGAATGCAGTTTTGTAGATTCCCTCATCTTTGATTCGTACCTAATGATATCTTGATCTCAAGTCGATCTTAGAGAAAAATGTTGGTCCCTTCAACTGATCAAATAAATCATCTTTCCTCGGTAATGGGTACATGTTCTTGAATATCACTTTGTTCAATTGCCTATAGTAAATGCACAGTCTAAGAGTAGCATCCTTCTTCTTCACAAACAATACCAAGGTGCCCCATAGTGATATACTCGGCCTAATGTATCCTTTGTTGATCATCTCTTTCAGCTGCAACTTTAACACTACCAACTCAAGTGTGCTCATTCTATAAGGTGCTTTTGATGTTGGAGCTACCCCTGGTGCCAAGTCAATAGAAAAGTTTACTTCCCTGTGACCTCAGACTATTGTAGAACTGGGTACCTGTTCAAAACATCTGCATCCTCAACTTCCTTACCTTTATCACTAGAAATATGCATTGCAAACAACACACACCCTTTCCTGTGACTGTGCTTGGCCTGCATAGTTTTTAACCATCCTAACTGATGTTTCTTTCTTCTTACCCTGTAAAAATATTTGTTCCCCATTGTCATCCAAGTACTTAATAGCCTTATCATAACAATATACCTTGGTCCTGTGAAGATATATCCAATCCATACCCAATAACATATTATATGACCCCAATGGTAATACATTTAAGTGTGTCGTTGTAGACATTCCATTCAACTCAAATGCACAATATCTTACCCAGTGATGAACTCTCTTCTTGGTACCTGTAGCCAACTGCACTAACCAAGACTTTGCATGCACTTCTCTATTCAAACCACACTTATCCACCAGGTCGGGACTAACATAAATATAATTAGATCTAGGGTAAATCAAAAGAGAAATAACTTGATCAAATATCTTACCGACCATCTCAATGATAGATCTTTGATGGTCTTCCTGCCTATTTTCCAGCGCTGCATAGATCCTGGGAATACTATGTCCAACATCTCCCACTATTTGTTCCTCCTGTGCACTGTATATTTGTGGCCTACCACCCTGATTTTGTGAACATTATCTCCAAGGATGATCTTTTCCACAATTCAAGCATTGTATAGGCTTCTAGCCTTCATCCTTATTATGCTCCTCATATCGAAATCCCTCTCCTCTTAGATGCATTGAGCTTATTAGGTGAGGCAACATTCTCCTTTTTACCTATATCATGAGGCCTTGATCGCTTATTATCCCATTTTCCTTTATTCTTATCTTTCTACTCTGCCTTTGCCTCAGATCTATGCTTCAATTGCTCTTAACAATGCTTGATTTTCCAGTTGGCCTCCTCCAATTATCTAGGCTCATGAAATTCAATCCTATCTCTGAATGCCACCAGAAAGAAACTAATAAATATTTGAATCTTGGCCTTCTCCTCCTTGAGGTAATGCACATATCTCAATGACTCCAAGAACCTGCTAGTACTCATCATCTGTCATGGAACCCATCTTCATCTCATCAAACTCCTTTGCCTTGTCATTGTAGTATCTATCTAATAGATACTTCTTCCGGAATAGCCTCTCAAACTCACTCCAAGTCAACTCCTCATCATAAATTTCTTTAACGTTCATCACATATTCCCACCAAATATATGCTCTACCTCTAAGGTTGAATGTAGCTATTATGGCTTTCATGTTTTCTGAGTAATCATGCAACCTAAAAAAAAATCTTCATACCAAGAAACTATGCCTCTGCATCTTGTGGTCTCCTCATTTCTCTATCAAATGTAGGTGGTTTATCCTTCTTAAGCTCATTCAAAAAACAGCCCCTATCACTCCTCTTGTAAGGATGATAATTATGACAATCATGATGCCTATCAAAACCAAAACTAGAATGATACTTGTTTCTATCACCTCTCCTATCCGAAGTGTCCTAAAATCTGCCATCTCTAATTGTGTCATATCTATACGACCTGTGACCGCCGGGAGACCTACTTCCATATGCTCCATTGGTCCCATCCTCTTTTCCATAGTTGATCTGAAGTGGTCCCTCTTTCTGTAAATCTGACAAATTTTGAAGGATGGATGCATTAAGCTCTACTTTATTTTCCTGTGCATGTATGAGTCTATCATTATCTGCCTTGCAAAGCCTTATTTATTCCTTTAAACTTCTCAGTGTGTCTGCCAAGTTAGAAGAGTGCCCAACACCATGTTGCCCATCTAACTCATAGGGAGAGTCTTTGTAGTCTACCATCTTGCTATTCATTTTGATCTTTCTCCTGCAATCAATAATATGTCAGCTAAACCAAATCACAATAAACCAGCATACCTTAGCATAATTATGGGAGGTTATCTCATCTGCAAGATCAAAAAATCAACGTAATACATGTATATATATAATCATATCAACATATAGACATATAACACGGAGGCGTATCAAAAGGTAAACATCATTCTAGTTAAAGTCCAGTCGTCAATGCATGACCACATCATTACACATAACATGACCACGTCCATGACAACATCCACCATACCAATTCAAATGGGCCATACCCAAGCATAAACACAGACAATACACAAGAATTTACAACACGCAATCAAGCATAAACGGACAGTACATGTGAGAACATATAACCACATGTAACCAGACATACACAGGAAATATATGTAACAACATATAATGACATGTATACACAACACATAATGATTCATACACTCATGATGACACAACGTACAACAACACCATCAACCTACACATGGCGACCTCACTGCAACCACGACCAAAACTATGCGGATACAACAAGCACATACACCATAGGTATGAAAAACACACATGCAACCAACAAAAAATCATGGCCAACACACCGCCCATCCAATGCAAGGGGTGAACCATGCTTTGATACCAATCTGTAACACACTCCTCCCACGTCTGCCCAAGTAACTGGCCAACTAGGGTAAACATGCGACGAGAGGATACTATGATGATATTCAATCTCCTAGGTCACCTTAAGGAAGTGGAATCATTGGAAACATATCATACAAACATAATACATCAACAATAACACCCCAAGTATCCAACCCAACCATTCAGGCATCCTTCCCCTGGGTCCCACTAACCTTTTCAGCTCTTGGACCTCTAGACGAATTCACAAGCCTACATTCCTACGTCTGGGAGGCTCTTGATGCATGCAAAAGCCTGCATGCTAGCAACTAGATACTAAATTACCTAGTGTTTTTCGAATGTCCCCAGGATTGGAGACACTTTTTTTAGGCCTGGAACCCAGTTCACTATCCAGAACTTCATGACAAGTTCAAGGATGATTTGTAACCACAGAACAATGATGCAAAAAAAAACACGTCAACAAGGACTCAACAGGACCCCTGCTATCCATGACAAGAATTTCATGAAACATGACACAAACATGGAAACTACAGGTGTGAACAACATATCTGAGCATAAGGGTCTCATACTTATCTGAGAATCGCTAAGAAGCATTGTTCCCTTACATCATTAGATGCATTACCATATATTTGACCATAGACACATTGTTCATTCATTTACAATTAAAAACATGGGGATAACCATATATCACCATTGATACAATACATGCTCATAACCAGCATAATAACCACAAAAATATGAAGGATACATCAGCCATAGGATTCACATGATAACAAGAATATTTACCCATCAATACGAGAAAAAAATAACTCTTATTTCCAAAATAAAAATGTGTTACATGTCATTTTTTCACCATGACATTTGAATGTCAATATGGGTCTATCACCATCCATATCATGTTCCCTTAGAGGTCAAAAACATTAATGTTCCATAATAAAGTCTTGGAAATTGGAGAAAATCTCTTTAAAACCTTTAAAAGATTGTCTGCGCGCTTTTTATAGCCTTTTCTTGCACATGCGATGATGCTTCTTCCATTAGTCACGGTGATTTTTGAAGATTGCAACAAGAAACAGTGAAGGAGGCATCCTGAAACATCATTCCTGATCCTAGTTGGAAAGTGATCACCAAAACTAGGTGGAACCCACACATGTGATTTTTGTCGCAAAGTCTATTTTTAGACTATGTCTATTTTTAGACATGTCGATCATATTCTATGAGTTGCGGGATGCTATTTTTGGATGGTTGGTCAAGTTGGAAAAATATATGGACTTCTATTTTTAGACATATTGGGCGGAATCTATTTTTAGATTGCCAAGCCTAAAAATAGATATGTCGAATATTATTAGCTCTTAATAATATTTGGACTCTAAACATTATCTTATTCTCTTGGAGCACTCCCGCTATGCACACATGTGGTACAGAGCCGATTTCTAAGGGAATTACGCTATTCCCGAGGGTTTACCGGAGCTATCGCATGGAGGACTTTGCTAGAACTTTGAATACGTAGCTTGGTGGAGTTGTAGAAGTAGTTGGTGGAGTTGTGTTTAGTTTAACTCAGTTAGACACAATTGAGCTAGTTGTATCTAGTCTAACTGATTGATACACTAGTGAGAGTGGTGTGAATTAATTAGTTAATTAATTCACTAATTAATCAACTGAAGAATACATCAGTCAACTACAGTACATGGACAGTTCAGTGGAGACCAGTGGAGAGGTAGGTGAAAGAGCAAGTGTGACTATCAGTTGTGACTATAGTGTTGCATGAGTTTGCACCACACATTCATTGGAGATGCAAATGAGGATTGCGTAGTCAATATAGGTTGGATTTGAGTTCATTATGAGCCATTCTTCAGTAGGGATTGCGCAGTAGAGGCAGGCTAAAGGCTGGCAAAGATCGGTGCATGGATTTGCAAGATCAGGGCCTGATTAGTGTGTAGCAATTGGATTGTACTAAGAGCTTGTGATAAGCTTTGTATGAGGATTGTTGCATGATCTCTATGACATATATTATATACAGATAGTTGGGGTTTTTAGCTTCAGGCTTTCCCGTGAAAACAATTGTGTTAATGTGTGTGAATTTTTATGGTTTCATGTGTACATTGCAATTGTGTTAATTTCCGCATGTGATGATCAATGAGTGGAATAGATTTTTTATTGTGCATGAAGTCAAATAGTGTGTGATCAGGAGAACCTTAGGCATATAACATATCAGTTATATAATTTCTACAGCGATCACCGCTCTGTTCTCCACTAAAACCTGTGCACCCCCGTAAAAAGCAAGTAAATATAAAAAGTAACTTATAGAAGCCTAGTTGGTCGAATATTCTCCCAACTAGAAGCCTCTAGAGTCGCGCCAGTTCGGTCTTTATCCCTCTACTCATGGAGCTTATCCCTTGGTCAAAGGAACTCAAATCCATTCATGGGAGGAGCCCATCCCTCTCTTAATGGATCTAAAACTACTTCAATCTCTATATAAATTGAACTAAATTTTTAGGTTGAAGGGTAGATACTAATTTGTATAGATTCTAAGCTAGAGAGAGTTCATAGTTTTGAAGCTAGTAAGTTGTTGTTGGAACATTGAAGATTACACCTTTGTGAACATGACTTCATGTTGGTCATTCTAGAGAGGAAGACTTATGAGACTGAAGGAAACGATTACTCAAACACATGGGAGAAATATGTACAACATCAAGACATAGGTTGTAATATTGCTCTTTTTAATATCTGATAATACATATGGATCTATTTTTCTCATTGTCTTGTTTCTAAATTCATGGAAATGATGTCAATACTTAGATTCCTTGATCACTAAGTTGGATTAGTATTTATGATTATTATATACTGCAGGTGCTTTGATCATTTGTATTATTTGTGATTGCAAGTTCTTCTCAGCATTGAAGGACTGCTTTGGAGCGAAAGGCAAAAGGCTACATCGAACATCTCAATTGAAAGGTAGGAGCATAGCCTCCTTATTTCATGGTTGTAATATTATAAAGTAAAAATAATCTATAGAAAGAGATATTCAATGGATATTTGTTTCTAGTTACTCGTTGGAGTACGAGGGAGATCGCTCTTGTCTGCAAGAGGGATTGATTCGGGTAACAAATTGGAAACCATACTGGGGAAGACAAGTTTAGTTTTCTTTGGTTATGTTCAGTTTGACATTCTAGTTTTCTTATTTTGACTTCTCTATGTGTGTTTGGGTACATGACCTTTTAGATTCTCTGAGACAGAAAACCTAAAAATAATTTTTTTTTCCAACTTTTCTCTGCCCTGCGCGGTTTTTTGTGGAAAACATAGTGACAAGCTGCGCCACTTGTCAGTATAGTTCAGTGCACATACGCACTGGAGTTAACTAAGAAGTTCCGCACCCCCTAGGAAATTTTGAAAATTTTTAAATAATCTCTTCCAGAGTTAGATAACAAATTCTTTAATGTTTAACCTGATTTACTCCAGTTTTCAGAACATGTGCATGAACTCCTCTTTAACACCTTAGAGTCTTGTTTGATTAATCATCCTTTTTGCATTATACAATTAGGGTTTTCCCTGGTTTTTTATTTCTCCTTTTGGAAGATACATTCATTTTCCTAAGATAATTAGTTTTATTTTATTGTCTCCTTGAGCCACCAATATTATTTCTGACCTTAGCTTTTTTGAATATTTTTTTCTTATTCGATTGCAAAACAAAAAAAACTTCTAGATCACTGAAGCATGATTTATCACAAGCTAGTCTTTCATGATTTAATTTTTGATAGGACAAGTGGAAACATTCTTAGTCTGATTACAACTAAGGGAAATCATTTAGAAAGACATTCATAAGTATCCTAGTTAGGATTGATAGCTAGAACTTTGATTTCCTTTAAAGTTTTTTTTATACTTTTTAGGGTTTTTTAGAAATTTCCTTCTTTTGAGATTTGTTTGTTTATCAAAATTGTAGTTTTTGACTTTGTAATCAACGGAATTTTCTTCGCAAAAGAGAAATTGATCATGTTTGGAAATTGTGTTCTTAATGAAATTGTTTCCTTTTTTAAAAGGAATTTTATTTGAAGTTTGAGGAAGCTTGTACTTTTGAGTTCAAAAAATCTTTAAAATTTCCCCTAAATAGAATTCATCGAAACAAAAGAGTTTCATTTTTGATATCAATGCATTTAGTGTATTTTTGAGTCAGGTCACAATATCATCAAGTTTCATCTCCATACCCCTTTGCGTTAAATAATAGCCAAATCAATACAGCGCTTAATAAAATCAATTTAGACATTTTTTACATTTTCTAGGGCTCATTCCACCAATTTTGCTTAGGCTAGTGCTTCAGAATAGCTTGTAATAAACATTCCAAAGCAATTAAAACAAACAAGTAGCATCTTGCGATAGTGAAATCCAATTTTTGCATTTGTACTCTGGGAAGCTCTTCTTAAAAGAGTCAAACATGAGGTCATGTCGGACCCAGTGAGGTAATCATACCTACTTAATTGGTGAATATAGAAGATGTGCCCGTAATACAAATGGTAAACCTCGAATGAACCATTATCGAGGAGCCAGGGGTCACTTAACAAACCTCAAATTTACCATGTCGAGGAGCTTTCAAGAGGATTGAGCTTGATACTCTGCCCTTGCGTAAATATTGGACTGTAGATTGTTCCCCTATTTGTAATTGTCTCAGTTGGTGACCTTAGTGGCCATAATATTTAGGATTTTTCCCAAGGTGACGGTGGAGGGAAGGTCCCACTACACTTGGAGCAGATGTTGACTAGACTCACTTGCACTTTCCAGACGGTACTCTTTACTTCGAGATGGCATAGCGGAGTTACTTGCATCAAATTGTTTCATTAAGTAGGTTGTCAATGTAACTGTTCCAACCGCCATTTTTCCACATTAATTTCCACGATGTTGGATTTCATCACCAACTAGTGCTTTTATTATGGAAACATATTGTTTGTGTGTGGTTTGTCTCTTAGATTTTGTAGGCGCGTGTTCATTTTATTGATTTTTTAGCGACCTTAGGTGTATTCTTTTGAAATTTCTTGATTTCGTGTGTTAAAATATTAATGGTGGCTGAATTACTGAGACATTCACATAGAATGCAGGGGAAACCCCCTGAATATACATCCACTCAATTGGAAAAAATTAAAACTGAAAGATTTCAATAATCAGGAACTGGGTCTACTAAACAAGAGGAAACATCCATTGTAATACATCCTGATTTCTAATTTAATCAACCTCAGATAATTGAAAAAGATCAAGAACCACCAAAAATTTCTGAAGTAATTACAGTTGAATTTGTTATTGTTGAATTTTCAGATACGCAATTCACTAAACCCAAAATATTTGAACCTGAATCCAAATCTACTTCATCTAAGTCGCCTTTGGATTTCATAGCCCCAACTCCTGGTCGTCCTCGTTCACCTCGAGTGAAACTTCTTATTACTAAGAATATTCCTCCTGGCCTAATTAGTATTGAAGATATTTCTGACATGGAAGAAGAGATCACAATTCCTCTGTGTCAAGAATCTTTATATCTAAGGTTTAGTGAAAAAATTCACCCTTATGTTCCTTTTAGACCGGGTCCTTGGTATCATCAAATTACTGACTTTCTGCATAACTCTGGTTACAACCATTCACCACACCACATACCTTTTTACTCTATACCCAGAGGTAGTTACATGGCTTCACCAAACATGTCTAGTGTGTCATCTATGTTTTCTTCATCACCAGAAAAATTTTGGTATGGTGGTCCATTGGTTTAAGTTGGGTACCAGTCGCTCCCTGTCACTTTCTCAGGAGCATCTCTATCTTCTGAAACTTTTACAAAATCAACTAGTCTCTATGAATCTACCAATGAATCTTTGACAACAAAACATGTCTATATGTTTTCCAGAAATATTCCTCAAGCTAGCTCTTAAGGAGGCTATATAGCGCCTAGGAGGCAACAACCTCTTCAAGGCAAACAGCCTCTCCAAGGGCAGCAGCCTCTCAGAGGAAAACAGCCTCTTCAAGGGAAATTACCTTTCCAAGGGCAGCAATTTTATCACGAGCAAATATCCTTTCAATGAGGACAACCTTTTACTGGAACTTATCCCTCAGTTGTAGGATCAAATATTCCCATTAATTATCAATCTTATGTTCCAATGCCTCAAACTAGTTATGGTCAACCTTGTGCACTGCAACATTTTATGGTAGATCTGTACCTAGGGGTTAATACTATGTGGAATCTGTTGTTGAATTGACAATCTTTGCAGCCTACTTTACAGGTACCTTATAATGAACCTACTCAGTCAGCTAGAAAAATTGGTTTTACCCCATTCCAACAGCCTGTTCAGGGTGCACTTCAAATTACTCCATAGGTATATGTGCCCAGTAGTCAGCAAGCTAGACCGAGTACTCCAAGTACTCCTATCCATCTGATGCGCAAATTTCTATTCAACAACCGAGTACAACCTATTCCTAGAGTTTCTCAAACCCCTATTGTTAAAACCCTTCAAACAACAACACCAATAGTTACACAGGCAATCCCTCATAGTACTGCTCATCAAACTGGACCTACAGTTCAATCTATCCCTCAAACCTCTGTACAACAACCTGGTGCAACTACGGTTCAAATAAGTCTACCATTTACGGGTCAAACCTTTCAAGGTCAGTTTGTTTAAAGTCAACCATTTCGAGGGAAATTTCAATATGGACAAATGGGACAAAAATCCAGTTTACCATAGTCAACCATACCCTAGTTATACATATCAAATATCAGCTCAACCGCAGTTTGGTATGGCTAACCCTGGAGGTATTCCAATCCCATTTTCTCAGGCTATTCCAGGTTTTCCTGGATATCCTCCTCTGGGTACTGGTATTGTTCCTCAAGGTTATCAGTTTCCACAATAAGACCCTAACTGACGGTTACCATTCATTGCAATTTTAGAATTACCAGACTTGTCTTGGCTAATGAATGATCTGATTTATTATCTTCCGTTTTTGAAAGCAACGCCCACTAATTTTCCCAGTGATATTCCAAATTTTGAAGGAAAATCAGGGGAGGACCCCTCAAATCATGTGATGAATTATCATTTGTGGTGTGCATCCAACTACTTAATCGATGATTCCATCCGTTTAAGACTTTTTCAGAGAACATTGATCATCTTAGCTATAAATTAGTACATTGAGTTACCACGTGGCTCTTTCAATAATTTCAATTCTTTAGCAACAGCCTTCCTAAATCATTTTTAGTTGCCATTTCGTTATGACAATGGCACCAAAATTTTAACTTCACTAAAACATATTACGTCTACATGCATTTCAGATCACATACACGAATGGTACGTAGACGACATTTAGTGAAAGTATTCATTCCAGATCAAATTCTGGTAGAGTGGTTTATTAAATCATTTCTTCCAAAGATTACTGAATATGTAGCTAAAGGAGGCGTTGTAAAAGAAAAACAAGTCATAGCTCAAGCACAGTACCTGGATGTCGTTTACACACAGTCTAGTACTATGTATGAAAAAATTCCTGATTTACCATGCCCAGGTCAACTTACTGCAACTCCTTCTGATTCTCATTCTACAGATGGTGTAATTGGTACAGTTAATACTACAAAGAGTAAGAAGAAATCATCTAAATCTACTTCTCCAATCATAACTCTACCAGTTTCACCTAAAGGAGACCCTTCCCTAGAAACTTCTGTCGAGATACATGTCGTAGACTCAACTACAACCAAAGCTAAATCATCCAGAAATAAGAATAAGGGGAAGGGTAAAAATAAACAAAACACTTATCCCAAAGAGAAAGCTAAAAAAACCGAACCGTTAGACGAAAAACAGAAACCTCGTTATCTTTGTCTCATTTGTGATGAGGATCACTATACCAAAGAGTGTCCACATCATGTTGAGGTATCCAAATTTTTTAAACATTCACCCACACCTGTTGTCTTAAAAGATCATTTTCCATCTCAAGATAACAAAATGATCAGATCTTCTTCCAATTCATCATCATATATGCTGATGATGTGCCAGGTCATGGTTGCGACACGAACTCAAGACTATGGATCTAAGAGTCCTATAACTGGTAAACAAATAGAATCATCTAGTCAACCACCAGCATCAACTCCTTCAGTTTCTGAACCATTACAATTCAAGAAACCTAACCCTCATTTAGTGATTAAACCACCTTTTTGCACTTAAAATTGTCACCTTGACATTCTGCTGACTATATGAGCTCATTAACACTCATACATGCCTCCTCTACAAGTCTTAAAACCTTTACTCCTCATGTAACATCTCTAAAACCTTGGGTACGCAGGTAACATGAAGCATGCCTACATTCCTAGCTTGGGTACGCAGGTAATACACTGCTTACCTGCGTTCCAGAACACAGTTTTCCTTTGCAATGCTTGCATACCCTCCTCAAAGTCAAAAAAGTGAGAAAGTAAAGTCAAAAATTTGATTTGAGGTCAATTCTATAAGGTTCTAGATGAGAATTTTTGGGGATGAGTACGATTTAGTAAGGTGCATGTATCCCACACCTTAAGGAACTAATCCCTTGATGTGAGGAGCCTATCCCTTTAAAGGAGGATTCTATCCCTTCAAAGGTGGAACCCTAACCTCCTCATCTTCTCTATAAAAAGAGGCATTGGGTAGCCTCAAAGGGAGTTCAAGCTTTATGTGTGATTGAGTTGAAGTGTTGTTGAGATTTAGTCTTCTTTCTGCTGAGCTTTTGAGAGGAAAGATCACATACCTCTATGTTCTCCTGGAGGAAGAGTGCAAGACTTATCAAAGTAGAGGAGACTCCTGCTTCAGACCCCGGGAAGGCCTTTTCAAACATCAAGGCGAAGGTTGTAAGGTTCTTCTGTTATTTTAAGATTAATACAATCAAGTTTTGTTTTTCTCAATAAATTGTCGTTCGATTGTTTATTTCTATAAGCTGTCATTTGATAATTTATTTCATAGATTCCTTGATCACTATGATAGGTATGTTTTATAATTATTTGTTATACAGGTGTTATTTAATATTTTCTTGCTTGTGATTGCAGGTCTTTTAAGGATGACACTTTGTTGCGATGAAAAGACGACACTTTGTTGCGACGAAAAGAAGACACTTTGTTGCGACGAAAAAAAGACACTTTGTTGCGACGAAAAGACGACACTTTGTTGCGACGAAAGAACTCTTGTTGCGACAAAAGGACTATTGTTGCAACAGAAGAACTATTGATGCGATGGAAGCTTTACGACTGCAAATAAGCATTTGGATCTAAGGTAGGATCGACACTTTCATAGCATTTATTTGTAAAACGAATATATTTAGAGAAAGACAAACTTAGTTGTTCGTTTGTTGCTAGATTGTCTTCTGACACTAGGGAGATCGATCTTGTCCGCAAGATCGATTTATCCAGCCAAGAAATTGGCAACTCCACTGGGGAAAGAATTTGTTTTGATTTTCCTTTGTTTTGATCTGAGAAAATGATTTTTTCTGATTTTTTATTGATTTTTACGGGCTTGGGTAACTTATATTTACTTTACTTTGAAAGTTTCAAAGTTTGTTTTTGTTTCTCTTGAACTTTTCTGGGGACTGCAAATTGCTGCAGACCCTGTTAAAAGTCTTGAAAAACTTAGATTTCTTCTTTCAGTTTAAGTTTCGATTTGATTTAGAATTCCTAGTATCTACCCAAATCTGTATGTTTTCTGTCAAAAATCTCTTGTGAATGAGTCTCATAGAACTTTTGTTTTGAATGATTTTCTAGAAGTTTTGCATTTTTAGAGTGGTTTTCGCTTTGTCTCTGTAGCGACCCAAAGATAAGAAGCTTAAAAGTGCCTTAGATCACCTTGGTATCTTTTATCTTCTTGATGATTCTGACTTGGTTGTGAAATTCATTCTTTTTGAGAAATAGATCTAGTTTTCTCTTTTGCAAATCTTCGAACCAACTTCGTTATAAGTTCTGAATTTCATTTTTAGAAAACATATCTGGATTTTTTTTGATTTATTTGTTATTCTGGACAAATGAATCCTTAGTTTACTGAACAACTAAGAAAAACATTCTCAAAAAAAAATTAAAGCTTTTATTCAATTAGATTTTTTAAGTTTGTAGATCTCAAAATTAGTTTTTGTAGTTTTGAGTGCTTTTAAGAATTTGTAGATCTCTTTTGAACGAAAGTTGTTTTTTGTAGTTTTTAGTTCTTGAAAGTGAAAGGGATTTATTGTGAGCATTGATTATTTTTCTCGTTTTGAGTTCGCATTGAAAAAACAAAAAGATTTTCTTCCATTTATTCTTCATGTTTAAAGAAAGAATTGTCTCTTAAAACAATTTGCGTTCTCAAACTCTTTCTTTAGCTTGAATTTCACTGAAGGAAAAAGAATTGATTATCATTTTTAGGTGCATTTTTTTAGTTTTTTTGGAAGTCGAGTCTTCACACCATCAAAGTTTCATTTCCATACCTATTGACTTAAATAATAGCCCATAAAAACAACGCTTAATTAAAATTGATCTACTAATATTTTTATTTCTAAGGCTCTTATCACCAATATAGCTTAGGCTAGTATCTTGGAGTAGGGAGTAATTAACTCTCCAAGATAGTAAAAACAAACAAGTAGATAAATCTTGCGGTAGGAAATAAATCCAATTGTAATTGGTACAATCTGGAAGCTTCTCTCAAAGGATTTAATCACGAGATCATGTCTGAACCTTTGATACAATCAATTCTGTTTCATTGGGGAAGATAGAAGATTATGCTCGCATTACAAACGGCAAACCTCGTATTAACCATTTTCGAGGAGCCTGGGGTCACTTGTCGGTAAACCTCAGATTGACCATGTCGAGGAGCCTTCAAGGGGATTGAGCTTTGTTACTCTGCCCTTGTGCGTGGGATCAGATCGTAGACTGTTCCCCCAATTTTATTTGTTACTGTTGGTAACCTTAGTGTCCATAAGCTTAAGATTATTTCCTAAGGTGACGATGAAGGAAAGATCTCACTGTACCTAGATCAGACGTTGACTAGACTCACTTGGACTCTCTAGGGGGTTCTCTTCACTCGAGATGGTTTTGTGAAGAAACTTGTGCCAGTCTGTCGAATTAAGCAGGTTGTCGGGGTAACTGTTCCAACCGCCCTTTCTGTATTAAACTTATACTAAGTTGGATTTCATCACCAACTAGTGTTTTTAGTACGGGAAGTTACTATTTGTGTGTGGTTTGAACTCTTAGATTTTTTTAGGCATGTGATTCAGTTGTTTGATTCTTTAGAGACTTTAGGTGTTTTTATTGAAATTTTCTTTGTTTGTGTGCAAATAATTAATATTTAATTGTGGCAGAATTACCGAGACAATCCCGGAGACTTCAAGGGAAGCCCCCCTGAATATACACCAAGTTATCTTGAAGGGCTGCGTGCTCTAGTATCATCTAGTAGCAGTAGAATTAAATCAAAAAAAAATGCAAGTTCATCTATATTTGTTCATCCTGATCATCAAATACCCACAACAGATCATATTTCTGAACCAATTTCAGTTTCCGAAGTTACTGGCAGTATTTCTCCTTCCAGTGAACTAGCTGACGAACCTAAAATTTCTGAGCCTAACACTGAATATTCTGTTTTGGAAACATCCTCGGGATTTAATACTCCAATTTCTAGCGATCCTGGTTCACCTAGGGTAAGAAATATTGTTACTGAAGATCTTCTGTCTGGCCTCATTTCCATTGAAGAACTTGCTAGTGCAGACGAAGAGATATCTCTTCCCGAATCCCCTCAGTATTTGAATCTTAGGGAGTGTGAATCTATTTTCTATAGCCCTATTAGGACTGACGCTTGGTATCTATCTTTGAAAAACTTTTTAGAAAACCCAGGTCTTTATTTTTCTCCACCTCGAATTCCATTTCATCCTACACCCAGAGGTTATTATCCTTCAGCCATCATGGTAGGAGAGTCATCCATGTTTTCCCAATCATCGGAAGCATTTTTACACGGTGGTCCTTTTGTTCCTTCGGGGTACCAGGCTCTTTCTGGTACTTTCTCAGGAGCAGCTCCTCGACAAGTATTATCACCTGGTCTTAATGGAATTAAAACTGAAACGTAAAATGTAGAGCAAATATTTATGATGTCTGGTAATATTCCGAATCCTCAACCTCAAGGTGGTGAGTTATCGCCTGGGGGGCAACCTCAAGGTAGTCAGTGATCGCCTGGGGGGCAACCCCAAGGCAGTCAGTTACCGCCTGCAGGTCAAAGTCAAGGCAGTCAGTTACCACCTGGGTGTAGAAATTTGAATAACTGATATATTATTCACCAAGATTCTCTTGATCACACACTATTTTAACTTCATGCACAATACAGAATCTCTTCTACCATTGATCATTAATTGCGGAAATAAAAACAATCGCATGCACACATTAAAACCATAAACAATCACACATATGAACACAGTATTTATGGGAAAGATTAAAGCTAAAAACCCCCAACTATCTATATATTATATTTCATAGATATCATGTAACAATCATTATACAAAGCTCCTCACAAGCTCTCAGTACAATCTCCAATTGCTACACACTAATCAGGTCCGATCTAGCAAAACACATGCTCCAATCTTCGCCACCTATTAGCCTGCCTCTACTGCGCAATCCCTGCTGAATATTGGCTCTGAATGAACTTGAATCCACCTGGTATGCACTGCGCAATCCTCATTGGCATCTCCATCAATGTGTGGTGCAAACTCATGCACCAGTATAGTCACAACTGATAGTCACACTGCTCTTTCACCTATCTCTCCACTGGTCTCCACTGAAACTGTCCATGCACTGAAGTTAAATAATGTATTCTTTAGTTGATTAATGGGTTATTAATTAGTGAATTAATTAATAATTAATTCACACCACTCTCACTAGTGTATCAATCAGTTGGACTAGATACAACTAGCTCAACTATGTTTAACTCAATTAAACTGAACACAACTCCATTAACTTCCTCAATCAACTCCACCAAACTCTCTCACATGAGTTCTAATTGAAGTCTTCATGAAATAGCTTCACTTAACCCTTATGAATACCATAATTCCTTCTGTCAGCTCCTGTGCCACATCTGTGCACTTCACTGAAGTGCTCCAAGAGAATAAGATAATGTTTATAGTCCAAATATTATTAAGAGCTAATAATATTTGACATATCTATTTTTAGACTGGCAATCTAAAAATAGATTCCGCCCAATATGTCTAAAAATAGAAGTCCATCTATTTTTCCAACTTGACCAAACATCCACAAATAGCATCCTGCAACTCATAGAATATGATCGACATGTCTAAAAATAGACATAGTCTAAAAATAGACTTGCGCCAAAAATAGCCTGCGGGCCCACTTAGTGAAGGCGACTTCTTTCCACTAAGCTCATCATCTTGTTTCAATCTCAACACTCCCTCTCAACAAGATAGGGATTATCTACCACCCTGATCCTGCCTCTGTGGTATTCGAATTTGCTCCTGGTGAGCGCCTTCGTCAAGATATCAGCATCATGATCCTCCGTAGGAATGTAAGAAAGTAACATGATCTTCCGCTACACACAATATCTAATATGATGGTACCGGATGTCAATGTGTTTAGATATATCATGAAATATGGATTAACCGAGAGTTTGATGCAACTCTGATTATCACAATATATCACAGTAGGATCTAAGTGTGAACCGAACAACCCGACCAGGATCTTCCTCATCCATATAGCCTCGCATGCAGCCAAACTCGCTGCCATATACTCGGCCTCTGTTGATCTGAGTGCCACGGATCTCTTCTTCCTACTGTACCAAGAAACTGTTGTCGACCCAATACTGAAAATCCCTCCATATGTGCTCTTTCTATCCGTTGGGCTCCCTGCCCAATCTGCATCCATGAAGCCACACAGCTTCACCTCATCCAACTGTCTGTACCAAAGTCCATATCCCAATGTGCATCTGAGATATCTCAATACATGCTTCCCCGCCTTCCAAAATAGCTTGGTAGGCTTAACCATAGCTTGTGAAAGCTATTTAACTGCATAGCATATGTCGGGTCATGTATTGACAAGATACATGAGCGACCCCACCAACTGTCGGTAAACAGTGGCATCCACTACATCCGCTGATTTAGCATCCTCCTTCCTCCAACCACCAGGAAGAGGAGTATCAACAGGCTTGCAGCCATGCATGTTGAACTTATCCAGTATCTCATGCGCATACTTTCCCTGAGAAACAAACAGTCCATCATTGCGCTGCCAAATTTCCAATCCCAGGAAATAATGAAGGAGACCCAAGTCCTTCATCTCAAACTCTTTTGCAAGATCAGCCTTGCATGAGAGTATCAACTGTTCATCACCGGTCAGTATCAAATCATCTACATAAAGTACAATGATCAGAAACTTACCCTCTACCACTATCTGGTATAGGTTCGGATCTGCCTCACTCTTGGAGAATCCAAGTCCACTAAAGTAACTGTCGATCCGTGTGTACCAAGCACGAGGTGCTTGTTTCAACCCATACAACGCTCTTTTGATCCTGCACACATGCGACTCGCTGCTGAAGATCTCGAAACCTTCGAGCTGCTCTATGTACACCTCCTCCTCAATCAACCCATTGAGGAACGCAGTCTTCACATCCATCTGATGAATGTGCCACCCCATCTATGCTGAGAGAGCTAGGATCTTCTGTATGGAAGAATACCTTGCGACAGGTGCAAAGGTTTCCTCATAATCGATCCCCTCGATCTATGAGAAGCCTCGGGCAACAAATCTTGCCTTGTACTTCTCCACTCTCCCGTCAGCTGCTTGCTTCACTTTGTAGATCCATCTTGAACCTACCACTGATTTCCCTTCCAGCCTTGGGACAATCTCCCATGCACTGTTTCTGACAATCGAATCATACTCTTCCACCATGGCATCTACCCATGTGGGATCCTCCATAGCTTCCTCAAAAGAGGATGGCTCTGTCACGATACACTGACTCATAAGAGCCATGTATCCAGTGTACCGATCAGGTGACTATCTCTATCTGCGTTGTGATGTAGATGCTCCTACAACCTTCTCTCCATCTTGAGCCAGTTGCTCAGCTTCTGTAGTGCGCTTCTGCCCTCTGATAGTTGGCGCTGCATGAGTGGCCTCTTCCACTGCATGAACCTCATCTTGTGGCTGATCCACATCCTGAGACTCATCCTTAGGAACTAATAGCTCCTCATCTGCATGCAAGTGTGGCTCCCTCTCAAGCGAACACTTCATGGCTTTCTCCTCATGAAATTTGATATCATGTCACACAACAGTCTTGCGACTGTCTGGAAAATACACACGATAGTTGTGGGGTGTATCAGTGTACCCCACAAATATCCCAACCTCTGCAGTCAGCTCCAGCTTCTTCTTGGCATCCTTCGTCACATGAATGTAAACAGGTGAACCAAAAATCCTCAAATGGGAAATATCAGGCTTCTTACCAGAAAATTCCTCCTCGGGTGTACTCATGCCAAGTATCTTGTGAGGACAACGGTTCTGCACATATACTGCAGTATTGCATGCCTCCGCCCACAAGTGAATGGGTAGGCCCTGATCATGCAACATCGCCCGTGCAGCACCCACGATGGGTGCATTTGTGGCTGTTATTCTGTTGTGGGTTATGAGGCGCTATGAGCTCTCTTAGAATTCATACACCTTTGCAAAAGTCTTAAATTCTCCGGAGATGAATTCACGACATTGTCGCTCCCTAAGAGCCTTCACACCTTCCCCCAATTCTTTTCTCACCCGGTGCCTTGAACTCACAGAACTTTGAGTATGTCTCGCTCTTCTTCTGCATGAAGAAGATCCAGCACTTCCGAGAAAAATCATCAAAAAATATCACATAGTACCTGTGCTTTGCTGTCGAAGCTACTGAGAAAGGTCCACACATGTCTTTGTGAATTATCTCAAGGATCGTCGTGGTACAACTATCATTCTCGTCAAAGGTGGCTTTCACAAATTTTCCCAAATTACATCCCTTGCACTGATCTAACTACACAAGTGTACCTTTGGGAAGCCCAGTAGAAATCTGTTGCAGTATCTTCAAAGCTCCATGGTGAAGGTGGCCCAATCTCCTGTGCCATAGCTCGCCATCATCCCGGCTCACCACTTCTTCTGCCTTGCCTGCCATTGTTGCGCAGCCATCTACCTGCAATTGATAAAGGTTCTTAACTCGAACCCCTATCCTCCGGGTCTCACCATTTGCCTTAATGCGCAGGAAAGCCTTTCCCTCGCTAAAGACAAGATCATATCCCTTGTCTTCTAACATCGCCACAGAGATAAGATTCTTCTTCAATCCTAGAACATGCATCACTTCCTTCAATACGAAGGGTTTATCAGACTCCCTCTCAAAGGAAATGGTATTGATACTGGTCGCACTGTATCTACCATCATCACCCATCTCGATGTGCACTCCAAGATCTTTCTCATCCAGATCAGTAAACAAATATTTGTCTCCGGTCATATGAAAAAACGCACCACTGTCAAGAAACCACACCGAACCCATTACACTTGAGACCAAGCATGCGATCAGCGAAAAATCCAGCTCAAACTGCGAGGCTAAGGCCTCTCCAACTGCAGATCTAGAAGCCTGCTTATTTTTCTTCTTCTGTGGACAATTAGTGGCGTAATGTCTGTGTTGGTGACAGTGAAAGCACTTCACATTGGACATGTCCTGCTTCTTGCCTTTCGCACAGGATTGAGAAGCATTCTTCTTTCTCTTCCCCTTCCTTGATTTGGCAGCCAAAGCGTAATTTTCTTCATCAGAGTTCTTTGATGAAGATCTGTCCCTGGTACTTCACCTTATCTCCTCTTGCACAAGATCCGACCAAAGTCGCTCCCATCCTGGCAATTTCTCTCGACCATTGACAGAGTCCTGATAGGAATGCCAACTCTTCGGAAGCCTAAGGAGAGCCAAGCTCACCAAGTCCTCATCATCTACAGTCACCCCCACACTTCCCAGCTCATCCTTGCATTGGATGAACTTCGTGAGGTACTTGGGCATACTGTCGGCTTTCTCCATTTTTATGTTTATGAGTTTGTCCTTGAGCACCAACTTCCTCTGGTCGCTCTTGCTTTGGAACAAGTCTGTCAACTCTTTCCACATCAAGCATGGAGAAGCCTTACCATGAAGGCTAGACACTATGTGATCCTTTACACCTTCCAACATAATTCTTCGACACTTTGCTGTCTTCTTTTTCCATGCGTCAAGTGCGGCAACATCGCCAGAAGTAGGTTTTGGAATTTCTGCATCTATGAACTCCTTCAACCCATTTTCATCCAGCACCGCCTCCATCCTGTCCTTCCATGCAATATAATTTAAGCTGTCCTCAAGGGTATACTCCAATCACAATCCGTTGAAAGACATCTTAACTTTGACACCAAGAAAACACTGCTACAAATTCGAATTCCACTAGCACAAAACTCAACCGCTTCAATGTTTTGCAATTGCTCCAATGATCAATATCGCTCTGATACCATGTAGAAATTTGAGTAACTGATATATTATTCACCAATATTCTCCTGATCACGCACTATTTTAACTTCATGCACAATGCAGAATCTCTTCTACCATTGATCATTAATTGTGGAAATAAAAACAATCGCATGCACACATTAAAACCATAAACAGTCACACATATGAACACAGTATTTATGGGAAAGCTTAAAGCTGAAAACCCCCAACTATCTATATATTATATGTCATAGATATCATGTAACAATCATTATACAAAGCTCCTCACAAGCTCTTAGTACAATCTCCAATTGCTACACACTAATCAGGTCCGATCTAGCAAAACACATGCTCCAATCTTCGCCACCTGTTAGCATGACTCTACTGCGCAATCCTTGTTGAATATTGGCTCTGAATGAACTCGAATCCACCTGGTATGCACTGCGCAATCCTAATTGGCATCTCCATCAATGTGTGGTGCAAACTCATGCACCAGTATAGTCACAACTGATAGTCACATTGCTCTTTCACCTATCTCTCCACTGGTCTCCACTGAAACTTTCCATGCACTGAATTTAACTGATGTATTCTTTAATTGATTAATGAGTTATTAATTAGTGAATTAATTAATAATTAATTCACACCACTCTCACTAGTGTATCAATCAGTTAGACTAGATACAACTAGCTCAACTCTGTTTAACTCAATTAAACTGAACACAACTCCATTAACTTCCTTAATCAACTCCACCAAACTCTCTCACATGAGTTCTAACTGAAGTCTTCATGCAATAGCTTCACTTAACCCTCAGGAATAGTGTAATTCCTTTTTTTCAGCTCCTGTGCCACATCTGTGCACTTGACTGAAGTGCTCCAAGAGAATAAGATAATGTTTATAGTCCAAATATTATTAAGAGCTAATAGTATTCGACATATCTATTTTTAGACTAGCAATCTAAAAATAGATTTCGCCAAATATGTCTAAAAATAGAAGTCCATCTATTTTTCCAACTTGACCAACCATCCACAAATAGCATCCTTCAACTCATAGAATATGATCGACATGTCTAAAAATAGACTTGCGCCAAAAATAGCCTGCAGGCCCACTTAGTGAAGGCGACTTCTTTCCACTAAGCTCATCATCTTGTTGCAATCTCAACAATGGGGGGAAACTACAGGGTAATTTTTTCCCAGGAAAAACTGTAGCACAATATTATTTTGGAGAACAACCTCAAGGACTTTACATACCTCAGGTTTATCAACCTTCAGGACAGTACATACCCTAAGGTCAACCCCAAAGTCAGTATGTTCCTCAAGGTCCTTATCAACCCCAGATTCAGTACGCACCTCAGGGTTATCAACCTCAAGGTCAGTACCCAACTCAAGGTTTTCAACCGCCTTCTGGTTAATCATTTATACAAAGAGCTGGAAATTTACCTCTTAATTATCAACCCTACGTTCAACCAGGTTATGGTCCTTACGTTCAACCTTCTGCGGGACAATACCCCAGAATGAACATGGTGTGGGATCCATCCCAAATTCAATAGATGCAACCTAATGTGTAGTTGCCTACTCAAACTGGATAGCCTTTGGTTTCTGGTCCAACCCAGCAACCTGTCCAGCCTACTATTCAAATCCTTGCACCTGGTTCTGTTCAGCAGTCTGGGCCTAGTACACCTCAGACTCTGCCTCAAACTGATGCAACTGTTGCAACATCTGTTCAACATATAACACCTGTTTCTGGAGTATCTGTAGCTCTGAGTTCTTCTATCCCTGCATCCGTACAAATCCCTCAAGTATCTATACCCCAGTCAGGACCTTAGTTCAGACTTCGGTCCAGATACCTGCAAGACAAGCTGGTACAAGTACGATTGTCACAAGTCAACCGCAATTCACGTATCAACCATACCAAGGACAATATCAATTCGGTCCTGTTTCACAAACCCCAGTTTATCAGTATCAACCGTACCCTGGCTATACTTATCAACAGCCTCAACAACCCCAGTTTGGTCCAGTTAATCCTAGTTTTCCAAGAGGTTATATTATTCCTAATGCAAATCTGATTCTAGGCTATCCTGGATATCCTCCTCCCGGAACTGGTCTTATTACTCAAGGTTTTTGCGACCCTAACTGTCAGTTACCATTTATTACAACTTTGGATTTACCTAATTTGACACGCCTTACGACTGATCCGATTTACTATCATCTGTATTGGCCGCCAATGCCGCATAAGTTGCCTAGTGATATACCAAAATTCGAGGGTAAGTGAGGAGAGGATCTGTCAAATCACGTTATGACTTATCACCTCTGGTGTGCTTCTAATTCAATAATTGATGATTCAATTCACTTACATCTTTTTCAACGAACTCTAATTGGTCTTGCCGCCAAATGGTACATTGAGTTACCACGAAGCTCTTTTAATAATTTCAGTCAATTAGCAACTGCTTTCTTAACTCATTTTCAGTTGCATGTCTGATACGATAATGGCACGGAACTATTGACTTCGCTAAAGCAATCCACGTCCACATATATTTCTGATCATATTCACGAATGGCGACGTAGAAGGCATTTAGTGAAAGTTTACATTCCAGATCAAATTTTGGCGGAATGGTTTGTTAAATCATTATTACCCAAAATCACTGAAGATGTAGCTAAGGTCGGAGTTGTTACTGAGGAGCAAGTCATTGCTCAAGCTCAGTAACTTGACCTCGTTTATACGCAGTCAGGTACTTTACATAAAAAAATCCCCGATCTTCCAAAACAAGGTCAAATAACTGCAGCTCCTTCAGGGTCTCATGCCGCTGATTGTATGATTGGTACAGTTAATACTAAAAGTAAGAATAAATCTTCAAAGAATTCTTCTCCTATAATAACTTTACATGATTCCCTAACAGGAGAATATTCCGCTAAAGTTTCTATCGAAATTCATGTCGTAGAGTCATCTACAGCCAAATATAAATCTAATGGTAAAAATAAGGGGAAGAATAAAAATAAAAAGAATTCAAAAGATAAAACAGATAAAACTGAATCTAATGACGAAAAATGCAAGCCTCGCTATCCTTGTTTCATTTGCGACGAGGATCATTTTACTAAGGAATGCCCACATCGAGCAGAGGTTGCGAAATTCGTTAAAGGTTCTCAACAGCCTGTTGTCTTGAAGGATCCTTTTCCAACTCAAGACAGTAAGATGATTGGTTCCACCTTGAATGCCTCAGAAGAACTTATTATGATGATGTCTCATGTCAAGATTGCGACGCAATCGCAAGATTATAGTAGTATAAATCCTGTTGGTGGTAAAGAAGCAGAATCTTCTAATTCAAACACATCAACTACACCTCCTCCCGTTTCTGATCCGCTACAAATCAAGAAACCCAGTCCAGACTTAGTAATCAAACCACCTACTAAAGGTGTACTTCGTAAATCAGCTTTCAATCCACATGCGAGAGCTGCTCAAAATTACAACATTGTTGAGGACTTAGCTATTTCCCCTTCAGGAATGTCGGCTTTGGAAGTGCTGCAATCGTGCCCAGCACAACGTAAATTACTTTAGTCTGCCATAGGAGCTGTCGATATTCAGGATTCGAACCTTATAATCTTTGATTTAGAGAATAGTACACCCTGCCTACCTCATCAAATGGCTTTCCAGATTCCAGTTTTAGTCAAAAACAGACCGATATTTTGAACTGTGATTGATGAAGGGGCTTCTACATGTACTATGTCTATCCAGTGTTGGAAATCGCTTGGTTCTCTTACACTCAATCAGTCTCTGACAATTCTAAAGGCTTTTAATGGCTGAGGGTTTCATCCTTTCGGTATTTTGCAGGATTTACCTATAGGGGTCGAAGGAAAAACCGTAAATCTAGATGTGGAGGTGGTTTATGCCCCTTTAGATTACAACCTTCTCCTGGGTTGCAGTTGGTCTTATGCTATGATTGTTGTTGTTTCATCGGTCTTTCGGCTTATCAAGTTTCCACATCAAGGAAAGATCGTTACAATAGATCAGCTCACTTATTTCTCATCCGATCCAGCCTCTACAGAAACTATCCAGCACATCGGTAAAACGGCTATCTCTTACAAGGATGTTGGGGTAGGTTTGATTAAATATTTTGGTTTACTAGGAACTTTTTCCTTTCCTCCTCCTAACGTATCGCCTCCTATTGCAAATATTCATATGATTTCATCGAATACCATTACGTTTGATGATCCTTGGATCGTACCTTCCAATTCCGAGTTGGATTCATTTGATGGCGCGATGCCTTTGAGTCCCTTTGAAATTGCATATCAGGCTGTACAGTCGCTTTCCGATCCTTCTTCAACCGAAATTGATCCAATGAATGGGATCCATGAGGAATCACTTTCTATATCTAGCTCAGCCACAACGAAATTTCCCGATCTTGTTCATAGTGATGAGCAGATTCGTGAACTTTTGTCTGTTGACGATTTACCATGGGAAGATCTACATCATGGATCTTCATTTTTACCTGAGCTGGATCATTTTGAAAATGATTTCGCTTCTATTTTTACTGCTGAACATGTCAAAGAACCACAAAATCCGTTGCAAAATCCTGATTCTGAGTTAAATTTGGAAAATATCTCTCGAACGATTCCTATTGACATTTCAGTTAAGCCAGGAATAATTGAAAACATTCATATAGGTGCTTTCTGTACTGACGATGAAATCCAAACTTATAAAGCCCTATTTCAAGAATTTTGTGACGTGTTTGCCTGGTCATATGAGGAAATGCCAGGAATTGATCCGTCAATTGTTGTACATGAAATCAAGACTTACTCGGATGCCAAACCTGTCCGACAATGCTTACGTTAGATACATCCGCGAAAATATGCTGCTATCAAAGCCGAAGTTGAAAAATTACTTCGTGTAGGCTTCATTTATCCAATTCCTTTAACGGATTGGGTATCGAATATTGTTCCTGTTAACAAAAAACAAGGAACGATAAGAGTATGTATCGACTATAGGGATATTAATCGAGCTTGTCCTAAAGACAATTATCCAACCCCCTATATCGATCAAATCATTGATGATTGTGCCAGTAGTGAAATGTTTTCCTTTATGGATGGTTTTTCTGGTTACAATCAAATAAACATACTCCCTGTTGATCAGCCAAAAACAGCTTTCATTTGTCCATGGGGGACATTTGCTTATTGTAAACTACCCTTTGGATTGAATAACGCTGGGGAAACTTTTCAAAGGGCTATGTCTTACGCATTTCATGACATTAAGCACATTGTGCAGCCTTATCTCGATGATTTACCTGCTCATTCATCGCGTAGGGCCGACCATCTCACTCATTTACGAGCTATCTTTATGAGATGTAGGCATTATCGAATTCGGTTGAATCCACACAAATGTGTTTTCTGTGTAGAATCGGGTCGCTTGCTGGGATTTGTTGCTTCAAAAGAAGGCATTCGCATTGATCCGTCGAAGGTCAAAGCTATTATCAATCTACCTCCTCCTTCGACTTTGTGCCAACTCCAAAGTTTGCAGGGGAAAGCAAACTTTTTACGTCGGTTCATTCCTAACTACGCCGAGCTAACAAATGGTTTTACCCGGTTGTTGAAACAGAACGTTCCATTCTTTTGGGAAGAGATTGCTGATCGGTCTTTTGATGCACTCAAGCACGCGTTGACCCATGCACTGTTGTTGCATCCTCCAATTACAACTAGGACTATTTTTTGTATCTCGCCGCCTCTCATTCCACCATTGGGATGGTTTTAATTCAGGAAGATGAATTCAACAATGAACATGTGATTTACTATCTTAGTCAAAATCTGCATCCGATTGAGATCAAATATACGCATGTGGAAAAATTGGCCTTGGCATCTATTCAAGCTGTCCAACGATTTTGACACTACATCTTATTACGCAAAACCACTGTAATTTATGACTCTAACCCTATGATGTACATCTTGACCAAACAATTTCTAGGGGGAAAGTATTCCAAATGGATAGTTATCCTACAGGAATTCGACTTGGAATTTGAAAAATCCAAGGCAAGGAAATCTTTGGTTTTTGCAGAACTGATGTGTGATTTCCCCTCTACTGATACTGAAACTGTGGCGGAACAACCCATTGCGGACGATTCCTTGTTTCTTATCAGTACTCTTGATCCATGGTATGGGGATATTATTATTTATCTCCAAAACCAATCTTTTCGGCCTGAAATTGTTGGCATATGTTGTCCCTGATGGCAACCTACTTGATGAAGTTGATGGTAACCTACTTGATGAAATAAGATTGTTGGCGATATGATGCAATGTGTTGTCCTTGATGGCAACCTATTTGATGAATTTTTTTCTTGATAGAAACATATAGTACTTGATGGTAACATACTTGATGAAGTTGTCTTTGATGGAAACCTACTTGATGAATTAAGGGGGATATTGTTGGCAATATGATACAATGTCTTGAATTTGATGTAACCTGCTTAATGAAGTTGTTCGTGATGGAAACTGACTTGATGAGTTGTAAATAATGTAAATCTGATGTATCTACAGATCAGTTCAGAAGTAGCAGAAGAAAGGAATTTAGTAAGTGCCAGGAAAATGATAAATATGATGTGTCACAAAGCATATGTGGGTTTGTTAAGGAGAAGTAGCGTATGCACGCGGAAAAGTACGTGCCAAGTCGTGTATCCCCTTTTGCGCTCCAAATTTAGAATACCAAGGGGTTTTACTATGGTATTGACCCATGGTATTGAGCACTTGATTATCTATTTGATCCCGTCCAGGAATACCATCGGAAGTGGTGTGGTTTTGGCTCATGGTATTGATAAAGGATAAACCTATATAAGGAGAAGAAGATCATTGTGCAAGTGGTGTGCAAGTGTCTGGGTTTTAATGAATACTTCACTCTGAAGTATATCTGCATGGATGAACTATGTTCTTTGTTGATATATCTGAATTAGTGATGCACCTATGAAGAAAATGATGAAGAGGGATCTCTAGATCTGAAATGTATATGTATTTCCTAGATCTGTTTATGGAATGTTTAGATCTGAGATGAGGCGAAATACTTTCTGAAGTAAAGGATGAAATCTGAGTTGTTTATCTGATCTGAAGAGCTGCACAGTCCTGAAAAGTTACAGATGTATACGCAGGTTCACTTCAGTAAAAGCGCGTGTATACGTGGGTCTGCTTAAGGAAAATCGTGTATGGTCATTCAAGGTTTTTCTGAAGAATGCACAGAAGTATACACGGATTGGTATGCATGAAAGCGCGTACATACGCAGGTTCAGTGAAGTAAAAGCGCGTATGGAATCTAGGGTTTGCTGAGGTAAGTGGAATGAACTGCCTGATCTGTTTTGATGTTCTACTGTTATCTGTCAATGATGTATTCATACAGAACTGGGTTGTTTGAATGATGAATATGCTGTTGATTATGTTAATTGAAGATCAAGTTGTTGGTTGATTGGTTGATGAGTCAATGAATGAATTGATGGGGTTATAAGTTTCAGTTTGATGAATGTTGAGCTTAAATGTGTGGAGTGGGTCCAGTCTGAAAATATGATGAAAAGTGGCCTACAAGTTGTGTTGTATGGAAGCTGTTGGATCCAGTTTGAAAATTGATGAAACGTGGTCCATGGTGGTGCTAAGGGTCGAAGCCTTCAGTGAGGGGGTTGTAGCTCCCTTCCAGTGGTAGCTGGTAAACGAGTGCAGGGGGTAGTGGCTCCCTTCCAGGAGAGGCTGGTAAACGAGAGCAGGGGGTAGTGGCTCCCTTCCAGGAGAGGCTGGTAAACGAGAGCAGGGGGTAGTGGCTCCCTTCCAGGAGAGGCTGGTAAACGAGAGCAGGGGGTTGTAGCTCCCTTCCAAGAGAGGCTGGTAAACGAGATAAGGTTGTAGCCTTCTGCAGGTGGGTGCCTGTGTGCTGGTATGAGTCTACGCCAGTACATGGTTGTACGATGTTTTCTTTATAATAAAATATTGAAGACTGAGACGACAGCAGCGGTGGTTTTCTCCCAACTTGGGTTTCCACCTTAAATCCTGGTGTTCATGTGTGTTGTTTATGTGTGATGGTTTATTCTGTTATTACTGCACATGCTTACTGCTAACTAAACATCTGATGAATAAATGATTCATAGATCTAAGTAAAGAATTAAATACATAATAAGATCTCTGTATATACGCGAGTTTTGTAAAGGATATCCGCGTGTATACTCGAGTTGGTTTCAGGAAAGTAGCGTATGGATTTTAAAGGAAGAAAAAGTATAAAGTTTTGAGTATGCCCTAAATACTGATTCACCCCCCCCCCCCCCTCTCAGTATTTTTCCCAACAGAAATTTCACGATCTCAGCGACGGAAAATACGTTTCCAATCCCAACAATACAATATTATTGGTGATACACACTATCGTCGTGGAGCAGACTCTGTTTTCTGACGCTGTCTTACTCATGAAGAAGCTGAGAAGGTTCTAAATGACTGTCATTCTGGAGCATGTGGCCGTCATATGTCTGGGTATGCCACAGCCCAAAAGATATTTCACGCTGGTTATTTATGGTCGTCATTATTCAAAGATTGTATCTATGCAGTCCGGAAATGCCACAATTGTCAGGTCTTTGATCATAAAATGTGTGCGCCACCCGCTCCTCTTCACCCTATAATTGTTGTCAGTCCTTTCGCAAAGTGGGGTATTGACTTTATTACATGTAAGCCTCACTCGGCCGGGGGGCATGCATATATTATCTTAGCGGTATATTATTTTACTAAGTGGGCCGAGGCAATGCCTACATTTTCGGCAGATGGCAAGACTGCTGCAAATTTCGTATTCAATCATATAATTTCTAGATTCGGTGTTCCTCAAGCCATTATTACATATCATGCAAGTCATTTTCGGAATATCATGATGACTGAACTGACAGATCAACTTGGCCTGCGCCACAATAGTTCTACTCCATATTACCCGGAGGCTAACAGTCTGGTTAAAGCTATCAATAAAGTTTTAGTCACTATGATCAAAAGAATTATTGGTATTCATAAGTCAAATTGGCATTCCATGTTATTTTCAGCACTTTGGGCATATCCAACCTCAGTAAAAACATCAACTGGTTTCACTCCCTTTCAACTAGTTTACAGTCTGGAAGCTGTGTTGCCTATTGAATGCGAAATTCTGTCATTGAAATTAGCCATAGAATTACTCCCAGCTACGTCTAAAGAGGAGAAGCGTTTTTTGTACTTGGCTCAGCTAGATGAGAATCGACGAAATGCTGCATTAGCAAACAAAGCTCATGTCAAACAAATAAAAGCTCAGTATGATAGAAATGTTACCCCTCGTAGTTTTTCAGAAGGAGACCTAGTTTTAGTGTATGATCAAGCCAACGATAAGCTAGGGGATGGAAAATTTTTGCCTATGTGGCATGGTCCTTTCATTGTTAAGCGAAAGCTAGCAAAAGGGGCCTATGAGCTGATAGATTTCGACGGTGTCTCTTTAGATAAACCCATAAATGGGCTTTATTTGAAGAAATATTATGTTTAAACTTGGTGTGAAGATTTTTAGTTAGATTAGATTCTTTATTGCTGGTGTGTCTTAGATTAGAAAAGCGTGCCTAGTTTAGAGTGTGTTCTTATCACTATTCCTACTTATCTAAGTTTTACTCTTGATATTGCAGATGCCGACGTCTCTTCAAACCTACATTGGTTTTGCTAATGGTGCTTGTTGTAGTACACGGAACATTTCTTCCGCAACTTGGGTTATCTATTCACCCTCTAACGAGTTAGTATCCATGCATGGGGTAAGCCTCAATCAAACAATGAATAACATTGCAGAGTATAGTGTAGTGATTGAGTTATTATCTGAATCCATATCGTTTGGGATTCGGAGTTTGATTGTTAGGTTGGATTCTGAACTTGTTGTATTACAGCTTAATAGGGTTTATGCCATTAGAAATCCAATGTTGTTACAAATATTCTTAAGAGTTCATCTCTTGGAACGTGAATTTGATTACATTGAATATCAGCATATTTCAAGACATTTAAATACTTTAGCAGATGCAGCTGCTTCTAGTATGATAAATAGGCATTTGCAATAAACAAAGCAGTAAATTAAACAACATTCAGTAACATGTACACAGATAGCCGGTAATAGTGATATATCATAGCATAGAAGTGTGTTTCAAAATATACATCGTCTTGTGTTGGACGATTTAAAATACAAAAATTAGGACTTAGAAAGTGTTGAAAACGATTTTTACTTGAATCAACCCATTACTCTCCTGGAGAAAAAGCATGTCTTTGTCGTCACGGTATTCTATCTCGGCGTATGAAAGTCCTTAATGATAAAGAGTTGGTTGTTCAACCAACGAAAATATGTCGACAGAAATCTAACAATCTCAATGCCCTCAGCATGAGATTGGCAACATGTAATGTTGCATTCCTGTACAGTCTAGTAATAGTGAAGACAATAAATTTGAACTCAGGACGGATAATAGTTTTGATATCTATCCGTTTATCCTTGGGGTTTACTAAACCATTGCAAAACTCTACTTTGAGACTAGCAACAGACTGGCCACCTGGTCTAGTCCCGAATAGAGATAAGTGTCCGCCCCTCTTGGACAAACCAGTCAAAAAATATATGTCCTCCAGCTCGACTTCGAACCGGTGGCCACCAATCAAGAAACACTGGTCCTATGTGTCCCATCTGTTCACTAGCCATATCAGGAGATCAACTTGGGCCCTTATATGGTCCAGAATTTATACAGATTAATTGGAGTTGATGGTTTTTTATTCCGAAAAACGGATTTTCCATAATCTTCACACGAAGTTTTTCTTATCCAAAATCTCTCACTTTTTCACTCTGAATTCAAATAGTAAAAATGAAGTTAGAAAAGTCCTTCTATAAGTTTTTTCGAATAAATGAATTTTTAATTTGTTATTTTTCACTTTAAAAAGGTAATTTGGAAAACATTTTTACTTATCTTAAACAGGTATGTGTAATCGTTTCGAGTTTTTGTCTAGAATATTGGATTTTTTGGTAAAACTGATCATTTTTCAACAAAGAGCATACTTTTATGACTTTTTCGGACTCTTTCAAAAATTTACGAAAAAGAAAAACATTGGAGTCCTCTTTTAAGCCCTTTTCAAACTCTCTAAACATGAAAATATTGCCGAGCACTTGATTATTCGAACTCATTAAAGTAAATGAATGATCGTCCCTTGAGTATAAGTTTACCCCTTTTACGGACTGAAATGGACTATTTACAAAAAAGGTATGCGTTGACTAATTAAAGTCAATAGAGTTCTCTATTATTTTATCTTTTTTCGGGCTCGAGGGACTAAATTTACGAAAAAGTACACCCATGGAGTCTTCTAAAGTTTTTTCTTTCGACTCTCTAAAATTGAAAAAACACCGAGTTTCTCCTATACTGGACTAGTTAAAATTTAACAGTAAAGGGCCTGTTCAATTTTTAAGCAGGAACGAACCACTCCTTCTTAGGGTTCGAATCTTAAACTAATTTGGACTCATCCGAAGAATGAGCTTATAAACAAGAAAATGTTATCCTCCTCAAGCTTGTCAAAAATAAAGAGGTACTTGCCAGAAATGGTGGGGGAAAAGAGAGAAAAACGAACCTGTTTGTTACAATTTGATTATTCGGAAAACAGTTAACCACTCTTGAACGCGACACTTTTGTTCACCTGGGTTAGGAAATCCTTTACCTAACAGTTAATCAAACCATTTTGAAAGTCTTCAGCCGGCTTCTGGGTATTAGCTTTGAGTCAATTGTCACCAAACCATCTGCAGTGTCGTTATGTGTTCAAGAGGATAGTTCAAACAAACCATTCATCTGCAAAATATCTGTCATCCATTTTGACCATCCCTGAGTCATTCCCTGCCAATATATTTCTTCAAAACTTGATATATGATTTCGTGTTGTGGGCTTGCCTACGACAGATCACTTTCTATCAACGATAGCTCATTATCTAGGAATTTGATCCAGAAATCATCAGTACCTTGAAATCTGCATGCCTCAATGGCAGGTTTCTCGCCTTCGACGACAGGTTGCATCATTGACCTTCGATCGAATGATTCCGTGACATGTTCGACTTCAGCTCATTCATTCACATTTCACGGATTGTACTGAGTACTTTGAGAGCCATTGACATTACTGGTGGTTACTCTCACACTTTTTAACAGTTTACATCATTGACTGGTAATCAAGTGGTTTCTACCATGTTCAACTTCGACACATTCATTCACATGGATAGAATCGTACTGGTTCGAGAAGCAGAAATCAAGACCTTGGATCTAGTTTCTACCATCCAGGCTGCAAGGAATTTTTGTTATTCATTTATACTGTAGACTATTCATAAACAGATGGTTGTGTCCATGCTGTGTCTACATATGTCTATACTATTGATGTATTGAAAATCATTCCTATATCAAAACAGTTTAAATCAGTTTTCTAGTTAGTTTTGATCTGAGTATGGGAATGCCTACCTCAACGATGATATGTTTACATATATATATTTTGCATTGAATGTTTTTACAGGTTCCGACCGGGGTGTCCACAGGATGATCCTTGAAATGATAAATTACTTCACTCTTCATTTATGACAGACTTCATCTTCATTTATTCCAGACTTCGTACTTTAGGGGGTAATCTGTTGCACTTAAAAATTGTCACCTTGACATTCTATTGACTGTATGAGCTTATTAACACGCATACATGCCTCCTCTGTAAGTCTTACAACCTTTACTCCTCATTTCAAGCCCTAAAACAGGAGGAAAAACCATAAAAATCTCTAAAACCTTGGGTACGCAGGTAACATGAAGCTTGCCTGCGTTCCTAGCTTGGGTACGTAGGTAATACACTACTTACCTGTGTTCCAAAACGCATTTTTCCTTTGCAATTCCTGTGTACCCTCCTCAAATTCAAAAAGAGAGAAAGTAAAGTCAAAAATTTGATTTGAGGTCAATTCTAGAAGGTTCTAGATGAGAATTTTTGGGGATGAGTACGCTTTAGTAAGGTGCATGGATCCCACACCTTAAGGAACTAATCCCTTGATGTGAGGAGCCTATCCCTTTGAAGGAGGATTCTATCCCTTCAAAGGTGGAACCCTAACCTCCTCATCTGCTAAAAAGAGGCATTGGGTAGCCTCAAAGGGATTTCAAGCTTTATGTGTGATTGAGTGGAAGTGTTGTTGAGATTTAGTCTTCTTTCTGCTGAGCTTTTGAGAGGAAAGATCACATACCTCTATGTGCTCCTGGAGGAAGAGTGCAAGACTTATCAAAGTAGAGGAGACTCCTGCTTCAGACCCTGGAAAGGCCTTTTCAAACATCAAGGCGAAGGTTGTAAGGTTCTTCTGTTATTTTAAGATTAATACAATCAAGTTTTGTTTTTCTCAATAAATTGTCGTTCGATTGTTTATTTCTATAAGTTGTTGTTTGATCATTTATTTCATAGATTCCTTGATCACTATGATAGGTATGTTTTATAATTATTTGTTATACAGGTTCTATTTAATATTTTCTTTCTTGTGATTGCAGGTCTTTTAAGGACGACACTTTGTTGCGACAAAAAGATGACACTTTGTTGCGACGAAAAGATGACACTTTGTTGCGACGAAAAAATGACACTTTGTTGCGACGAAAAGATGAAACTTTGTTGCGACGAAAGGACTATTGTTGCAACGGAAGAAATACTGATGCGACGGAAGATTTATGACTGCAAATAAGCATTTGGATCTAAGGTAGGATCGACACCTTTATAGCATTTATTTGTAAAATGAATATATTTAGAGAAAGACAAACTTAGTTGTTCGTTTGTTGCTAGATTGTCTTCTGACACTAGGGAGATCGATATTGTCCGCAAGATCGATTTATCCGGCCAACACACCTACCAAGGGTGTACTTTGAAAATCAGCTTTCAATCCACATGTGAGAGGCGCTCAGAATTACAATATTTTTGAATATTTGGCCATATCCCCTTCAAAAATGTCGGCCCTCGAAGTGTTGCAATCTTTTCCAGCTTAGAGGAAATTACTTTTATCCGTTATAGGAGCGATTGATCCTCAAGACTCGAATCTAATTGTCTTTGATCTTGAAAATTTTGTACCTAGACTAGAACATCAAATGGATTTTCAAATTCCAGTATTAATCAAATCAAGGCGAGTTTTTCGCACAGTAATTTATGAGGGAGCATCTACGTGCATTATGTCCTTAGCTTTTTGGAAAACTCTTGGTTCTCTGAAAAACAACCAGTCACTAACCATCCTTAAAGCGTTTGATGGAAGAGGTTTTTTCCCATTCAGAATACTCCAGGATATGCCTATAGAAGTAGAAGGAAAAACTGTAACACTTGAGGTGGAATTTGTTGATGCCCCTCTTGATTACAACCTTCTTCTGGTTTGAAGTTGGTCTTATGCTATGACTGTTGTCGTTTCATCAGTCTTTCGGATGATATATTTTCCTCATAAAGAAAATATTGTTAAAATCGATCAGTTGTATTACTTTGCTTCAAACCCTACTTCTACAAATAGTATCCAGCATTTCGGAAAAATAGTTATCTCTTACGAAGATGTTGGGGTAGGACTAGTCTAGGATTCCGCTCTGATGGGAAAATTTTCTATGCCTTATCCCAATGTACAGCGAACTATTTCCAATATCAATATGATTACATCAAGCACAATGCCATTTGATGACACATAGAATGTGCCTTTAGAATCAGAATTGGACTTCTACAGTGGCGAGATGCCTTTAAGTCCTTTTGAATCATCATATGTAGCAGTACAATCGTGTTCTCACACTCCATCAACTTATTCTGATCAAATTAATGTGGTTATTGAAGAGTCATTTTCTTTATCAAGCTCAACTTTGGCATCATTTCCGGATCCTTTTCAACAAGTATTTGGAACTGATGAAAATATCTGAGGAATCTTTTCATTGGACGAATTGCAATGGGAAAATCTCCATTATCGATCTTCTTTTCTACCTGACCTCAATAAACTTGAGAATGAATTTTCATCCATCTTTATAATTGATTATGTCAAGGAACCTCAAAATCCTACATCCATTGTTCATTTGGATTCTAAGAAAAAATTGGGAAACATTTCTACCACAATTCCTATTGACATATCAATTAAACCTGAAATAATTGAGAACATTCATATCGGTGCTTCTTGCTCGATTGAAGAGATAAAAATCTACAAATCCCTATTTAAGGAATTAGAAACATTTTTGCCTGGTCTTATGAATAAATGTCAGGTATTGATCCTAAGATTGTAAATGATTAAATTAAGACATCCTCGGATGATCAGACTATTAGACAGGGATTATCTTTCATACATCCATGGAAAGTTGTTGCAATAAAAGCTGAAGTTGAAAAATTACTACGTGCAAGATTTATTTATCCTATTCCTTTGAAGGATTGGGTATCTAATATAGTTCCCATAAAAAAGAAACAAGGGAATATTAGAGTATGTGTCGATTATCGAGATATTAACAAGGCTTGTCCTAAAGACAATTATCCTGCACCTTATTGATCCAGGAGGATCTTGATCAATACAGATCAACAAAGTTCTAAGTCAACTTCAGAAGTTGGACGACCAGTTCAGTCTTCAGAATCGTCAAAATCGCCAGTGAAAAGGTCCCTTAGTATCATCGTTCAGTGTCAGGTTCATGGTTTGTAAAGGTTTAAGGTTCATGGCATGATCATCATGTGTGTGTTGAGAAGGTGAATTTTTGGGCTAAAATGATGATGTAATATCCTAAGTACTAAGACCTAATCCTAAGGTCTAATCCTAGTACTAAGAATCTAAGCATAATGTTAAAATCCCTAAGTCTATCTCCTAAGGAATTAAAACCTATCTCTAAAACTAAGTGATGGCCTAAGTCCTAAACCATATGTCAAACCCTAAAACATATGTCAAAAACATACACCTAAAAATTCTATGGTGTAACACCTAAGTCCTATTCCTAAACTTTAAAACTATGATAAAAACCTAAAGCGCAAAAATTCAAACCATATTATAAAAACTAATGTCATAAACCTTTTATAAGGTTCGGATGTTGGGTTTAAAACAATGGTGTAAAACCTTTAATCTAAGGTTCGGGTGGTAAGTATTTAAAACAAAAACATTACAAATAAACCTTATAATAAAACAACCACAGTGCTTCATAACTGCAAGGAGAAACCATGTCGGAAGTTGTTAACAGGTTTTATGGTTAACCGTGGCATAGGTGGTTAAGCAGCTGTCGGGAGTTAACTGTGACCGGAACCACGTGATATGTTGCATGGATACGCATGTGACCGCAGGTTGCCGGAACCGCCGGGGTTATGGACCATGACCGTCAGTGTTACGCTCACCCGCTCGCCTGATCACACGTAGTGGTTATCACCTCCGCCCGATTAGCCTAACCGTCGGGCTAAGTTTTTAATATAATGTTTATTTTTGGGTTCTCTTGATTTAAATCAACGCTAAGGTAATTAAAGTTCATCACATATCTCCTAGGTTTAGGGTGATGAGATAGGATTCGATATCCTAATCACAAATTTCTCTCAACCAATTATTAATTCGAGTAAAATGGAGGTTCGATGCAGCCTATTTAAGCCATGTAAATTTTCATAAAGTTCATCTTGGATTATTTTGAAGACATTGAGTTTTTGGAGATCAGTTTCAGCAGGTTAGAGGCGAATTTGTTTGCAGCATTGCTCAGCCGTCGGAGGTTGGAATTGAGCACAGAGACAGGCATCGAAAAGGCGAGGAAGAGTAATTTTTGTTTACAGGGTTCAGAAGTGCCTGTGAGCACAGTCATTCTGTTCCATTTCAGTGTAAATATTCTTCAAGATCAATCCTAATAAAAGCGTACGCCCACTTAAAAGCGGACCCGGAAATGTAGTCCAGGAGGGACGAACTCTGTCATCAAATTGTTTGCCTCTTATTCTCTTTGATTATCGTTGTTATTTCATTCATTTATGCTGCTGGTTTATGTCATTTTTCATTAAAGCATACTTCATTTAACATTCAATTCTACAGGACAAATTAATCAAGCTGTTTAAGCACTTTATTCGATCAGTTACATATCATTTTGGTATCAGAGCAGGTTGTGATTGTAGTTTGTTTGTTAGTGGATATTAACCAGGTTTGGATTGCAACGTGGAAAAGGCGAGCTTGAGGAATTCGATCCAGAGATCGGAAGGCAGAAAGTCGATCATCAATCAACGATGATAGGAACTGAGACCGTTGAGACTCCTGAAGCCACTAAAAAGAAACCCATGGATGAGAATCAAATCCAGCAGATGTTTCTAAACATGCAGCAAATGTTGGCAGAATTATATGAAGACAAGAAGACAAGGGATGCAACCTCATCGTCAAGGGCATCAAATAAGGATAAGGGTAAAGGCAAGGTAGATAAATCTCCTTCTCCTCCATCATCTCCATCATCTTCTTCTTCCTCTTCTACTTCTAGTTCTGAATCAGAAAAAGAAAAGAAACATAAGAATCCACTTTTGAAACTTGATTTTAAGTTCGAATTACCTATGTATGATGGTGAAATAAACCTTGAGATACTAGATAATTGGGTAAAACAATTAGAAGTCTATTGTCGTATTCAAGATATTACTGATGATAAGACAAAGATCCAATTAGCTACTCTTAGAATGGGGGGTACTGCTTTGATCTGGTGGGAAACTAGGACACAGATAGATTTAAAGTGTAAGGGAAAATTTATCACCTCATGGACTAAGTTTATGAAAGCTCTAAAGAAACAATTCTATCCGTTGGGTCACACACAGCAAGCTGTAATTGATTGGTAGCGCTTGCGACAAGGTAAGGGACAAAGTGTTCAAGAGTTCACACGGGAATTCAAAAAGAAGGTATTAGCACTCGGTATTTCTTTGGACACAAAAGAAACTTTGTTGAAATATATCGGCAGTTTGCATTCATATTTGCAGCATACATTATTAATGTTCAATCCTAATGATTTTGATGAAGTTTGTGTTCAAGCAATTCATGTCGAAAGAGGTGTAGACCATTCAATTTTACACCAAATACATCCAAGCAGATGGAAACTGAAGTCAGCAAAAAGAAGGGCAAGTCAAAGGGAAAGAAGACTGCCACAGCTCATAAGGAAGAAGATAGACCTACGTGTACACATTGCCAAAGGATTGGACATGACGAAGCTAGGTGGTGGAAACTTCATCTGGAACTGAATTTGAAGAAGTTTCAATCAAAGAAGGCTGAAACAGCAGTCCAGCAAGGCTTGGACTTGGGATCCGATTCAGGTGATGAAGGTAAAATCACTACTATGGTTACAACAAGTAAAATTTCTAATGCTAGTACTTCTGCTTCTTCAAACATCAAACAACAGAATGAAGATAAAAGAATTGACTTATTTCATATAAGGGTAACTTCAAAGCATACTAAGATAGATACATTGTTCGATACGGGATCACAGGAAAATTTGATTTCTGAGTCATTGGTTAAACAATTGGGTTTGAAAACACATAATTATCCACAACCATATCCTTTAGGGTGGTTAAAGGAACAAAGTCAAATTCATGTTACCAAACAGTTTTGGTTAAAATTTGCAATCATAGCTAACTATATCGATGAAGTGGAGCTAAATGTGATATCGTTAGACATTTGTGGAATTGTCTTACGTAGCCCTTATCTCTATGACCGTGATGCAGTATTTTATAGAAAAGAGCATGTGTATCATCTTAGCAAAGATGGGATTAAGTACATTGTTCGGGCACATAAAAACAAAGATCGCTTGAATTTAATTAATGCTAATCAGATGAAGCGCTTAATAATTTCAAGTAGGAGATACATACTCATGTCGATAAAGAGCAACATAAGGGTCTTATTGATACTTGTTCAGGTTGTGAAATTCAGTATGAAGGTAATTTGGTTAAAAAGGTAGATTCATTTCAGGATCTAATTAAAGAACCAAAATATCTACTTCATAAAAAGAAAATATCACATGAGATGCAGTCGATGTTTGATGTCTCTAATAATGGAATGTGTCACAAGTCAGTTGTAGAGTGTAAATAAATAAAGCAAAAAATTTCAGGGATGGAATTCATGCGACACAGATCATCTCCATACATTTCACCCATAATTTTGGCTCATAAGAAAAACAGGGCATGGGGAATAAGTGTCGATGTTAAAGTTGATTCAATTAAGCAGAAACATTTTATAGCATTGATAAATCATCAACAACCATATGAAGTTAAAACAGATGTTAAAGGTTATGCAATGGAAACAGTGATTCACATATATTATCAGTTGCTTCAATACTTTCAGTCATATACTAAGATGCAACAATCTCACTACAGTTGGATGGGATTTCTTCAGAAAAATCACTTAGTAATTAAGGACAAGGAAGGTGTAACAAGTAAAGTAGTTGATATGTTGTCTTTGAATGCTTCAGTAGTACTGCATAAAAGTTCATTGGTTTATGAAATTTATGTAGAATGGTATAGTACTGATAATTATTTCGAAGATACTTTTGAATCGCTAACTCATAACTCTCAGATAGAAAGATTGCAGGTTTTTTGGGAAATTTGTTTTTCTCGGATTGCAAGCGTAAGCAAAAATACGACACAAAGTCAAAAATATTGTTACTAGCCTCAAATGTATGAAACAATTGTGAAGTACATAAAGGGATGTGTAATATGTTTGACAAGCAGGCCATGCAATCAAAATATTGGTTTGCACATGCCACTTCCAGTTCCTTTGCAACCATGGGGCAGCATGGATTTGGTTCAAGGACAGACAGAAATGGTGAAGAGAACCGGGATACATATTCTTCGAGGTAACTACAGTAAACATCCTAATATATGGGATTAATTTGTAACTTATGTGCATCAAGCTTACAATCAAGCCTTACATTTTTCTGCGCCACGACAAGCATTGAGTCAGTTCAGGTTCAAATTGTGCCATGATAAGCATCAGTTTCAGGTCAATGAGCAGGTATGGTTGTATGTCATCAAAGTCAAGATGAAAGTGAGAGAGTTTTATTCTCACTTATTGTCAGTTTAAAATCAATCTTTTGTGGTCCAAAAGCTTTTTAAGTGGAGAGGATTGATCCAGGAGGATCTTGATCAGTACATATCAATAGAGTTCCAAGTCAACTTCAGCAATTCGACGACCAGTTCAGTCTTCAAAATCATCAAAATCGCCAGTGAAAAGGTCCTTCAGTATCATGATTCAGTGTGAGGTTCATGGTTTGTAAATGTTGAAGGTTCATGGCATGATCATCATGTGTGTGTCGAGAAGGTGAATTTTTGGGCTAAAATGATGATGTAATATCCTAAGTACTAAGACCTAATCCTAAGGTCTAATTCTAGTACTAAGGATCTAAGCATTATGTTAAAATCAAAAAGTCTATCTCCTAAGTCATTAAAACCTATCTCTAAAACTAAGTGATGGCCTATGTCCTAAACCATATGTCAAACCCTAAAACATATGTCAAAAACCTACACCTAAAAATTCTATGGTGTAACACCTAAGTCCTATTCCTAAACTTTAAAACTATGCTAAAAACCTAAAGCACAAAAATTCAAACAATATTATAAAAACTAATGTCATAAACCTTTTATAAGGTTCGGATGTTGGGTTTAAAACCATGGTGTAAAACCTTTAATCTAAGGTTCGAGTGGTAATTATTTATAAAAAAAAAAACATTACAAATAAACCTTATAATAAAACCACCATAGCGCTTCATAACCGCAAGGAGGAACTGCAAGGAGAAACCGCGTCGGAAGCTATTAACAGGTTTTATGGTTAACCGTGGCATGGGTGGTTAAGCAGTTGTCGGGAGTTAACTGTGACCGGAACTGCGTGATATGCTGCATGGATAAGACATGTGACCGCAGCTTGCCGAAATTGTCGGGGTTATGGACCATGACCGTCGGCGTTACATCTCGCCCGCCCACCTTATCACACGCAGTGGTTATCACCTCTGCCCGGTTAGCCTAACCGTCGGGCTAAGTTTTTAATATAATGTTTATTTTTTGGTTTTCTTGATTTAAATCAGCACTAAGGTAATTAAAGTTTATCGCATATCTCCTAGGTTTAGGGTGATGAGATAGGGTTCGATATCCTAATCACAAATTTCTCTCAACCAATTGCTAATTGGAGTAAAATGGAGGTTCGATGCAGCCTATTTAAGCCATGGAAATTTTCATAAAGTTCATCTTGGATTATTGTGAAGACATTGAGTTTTTGGAGATCATTTTCAGCAGGTTAGAGGCGAATCTGTTTGCAGCATTGCTCAACCATCGGAGGTCGAAATTGAGCACGGAGATAGCAGTCGGAAAGGCGAGGAAGAGTACTTTTTGTTTGCAGGGTTCAGAAGTGCCTGCGAACATAGTCATTTAGTTCCATTTTAGTGTAAATATTCTTCAAGATCAATCCTAATAAAAACGGACGCCCATTTAAAAGCAGACCCGGAGATGTGGTCCAGGAGGGACGAACTCCATCATAAAATTGTTTGCCTCTTCTTCTCTCTAATTATTGCTATTATTTCATTCATTTATGCTGTTGGTTTATGTCATTTTTCATTAAAACATACTTTAGTTAACAGTCAATTCTAAGGGAAAAACTAATCAAACCTTTTAAGCACTTTATTCGATCAGTTACGGATCACTTATATTGACGAAATTATTGATGATTGTGCCGGAAATGAAGTATTCTCATTTATGGATTGTTTTTTTGGTTACAATCAAATCAAAAAACTCCCTGCTAATCAGCCTAAAACAAAATTTATATGTCCATGGGGCACGTTTGCATACTGTAAATTACCTTTTGGACTAAAAAATGTTTGCGCCACTTTTCAAAGATCTATGTCTTATGCATTTCATGATTTCAAACATATTGTACAACCCTACCTAGATGACTTACCTTCTCATTCCATATGCAGACAAGATCATCCTACACACTTAAATGTTATCTTTATGAGATGTAGGCATTACAACATTCGTTTGAATCCACACAAATGTGTATTTTGTGTACAATCAAGATGTTTACTTGGGTTCATTGTTTCAAAAGAATGCATTCATGTCGATCCATTGAAGGTTGAGGCTATTGTTAATCTACCTCCTCCTTCCATTCTTCGCTAGCTCCAAAGTTTGCAGGGGAAAGCAAACTTTCCGCTTCGTTTTATCTTGAACTATGCAAAGTTGACGAAAGGTTTTACCCAGTTGTTGAAACAGAATGTTCCATTCATTTGGGACGAGATTGTCGATAAATCTTTTGATGCACTTAAACACGTGTTGACCCATGCACCATTATTGCATCTGCCCAATTATCATCGGGATTATTTTTTGTATTTGGTTGCATCTGATTCCATGATTGGAATGGTTCTAGCTCAAGAGGATGATTCTAGCAAAGAACATGTGATTTATTACCTGTGTCGGAATCTCAGCCCGATAGAAATCAAGTATTCACATGTGGATAAATTGGCCTTAGCAGCTATTCAAGTTGTCCAATGTTTCTGTCACTACATATTGTTACGCAGAACCATAGTGATATCGAATTGCAACTCGATGATGTATATTTTACGAAACAATTGCTCGTGGGAAAATACTCTAAATGGATAGTTATCCTACAAGAGTTTGATTTCGAATTCGAGAAATCCAATTCTAATAAATCACTAGTATTCACTGAACTTATGTGTGATTTTCCCAATACTGAATCTGAAACAGTGGTAAAAAATCATCTCGCTGATGAATCTCTGTTTCTAATCAGTACATTATATCCTTGGTTTGGGGATATAATATATATCTCGAGACCCAAACCTTTCGACAAGAGCTTTCATGATCAGATCGACAGAAAATTCCTAACATCCCCCCTTAAGAACAACTTAGGATAGGATTGAAGGATTTACAAAGTGAAACAAAAGGAGCATATTTCCTATGTGTTGAAATATCCTAACATCCCCACTTAAAAACAAATTGGGATAGGATTGAATGATTTACAAAGGTGACACAATAGGAGAAGGAAGGAGGCATTAGAGCCTATCCCCCCTTAATGAGAACTTTCCTGAACTCCAAGCATGGATCAAAGTTTGGTAAACTTCGCTACTATGAGAGCCTTTGTAAAGATACCGGCTACTTGATCATTGGTTGGACAGTACTGCACTTCAAGAACACAGTCAAGAATGAGCTTTTTGATGAAGTGTATGTGGAGTATATGGAACGGTATGTTGCAATTGAATGCCATGCTCAGTGCAGAAGTTGATAAATTTGTTGTTAACATATTCTCCTCCATTGTCTGATCTTAACTTAAGAATTTGATGTCCATATTGTTTCTCAACAAAGGCCTTAAAGGCCAAGAACATGTTAAAAAATTCACTCTTGAGTTTTAAGAAGTATACCCAAGTGCGTCTAGAAAAGTCATCAATGAAAGTTAAGAAGTACTTGCAACCAGAGAAAGAAACAACAGGAAGTGGACCACATAAATCACTGTGCACAAGTTGCAAAGGGGCTGAAGCATGCCAAGAGGCACGTTTTTCAAAACTATCCCAATGATGTTTTCTGAGTACACACCTGGAGACAAGAGGCAAGATACCATAGGAAGACCTATCACCATATTATATTTACATAGAGTTTGAAGAGAGCCATAGTTTAAGTGACCAAATCGCTCATGCCAAAGTTTGCTCACATAATCATTATGAGCAACAAAAATGGAGGGAAGACATGATGACCCAAAGTTGTCAAACTTATACAACCTTGTGGAATCATCAGCAATGCCAGTAGCTAAAATATGTCTAGGATCTTTTAGGTCCTTGATTACAACATCATGAGGTGAGAATTCTACTATTTTCCCTTCACCTAAATGAGTTATCTAATAAACAGATAGAAGGTTGCATGACAAGGTAGGAACACATAGTACATCATTAAACTGATCATAATCTAGATGAATGTTGCCAGATCCTACAACACTAAGAGATCTATCATCACCAACATAAATATGTTTGGTGTTATAATCATTTAAAGAAGAAAACATGGCTTTATTTTTGGCCATGTGGTAAGAAGCTCCAGAATCAATGAGCCACTTTTGAGAATGAGAAGAAGAAGATAAATTTAATGCATAACCAAATCTTGATGCTTGACAGCCACAAGCAGAAAGTTTCATTCCTGAAGATGAAGGTGAAGAGTGCTCCAAATTGATGTTGTGCTTATTCATTGCTGCTTCCAAGGCTTCCATGTTTTTAAAACATTTTGACTCTACATGGCCATCACGATTACAAAAGTTGCAATGTCTATCTGTTTTCTTCCCTTTGTTTTTATTTGCCTTATCATTTGGGTGAGTTTCTTTTTTAGTTTGAAATTGAAATTTCTTAGGACCCTTGTTTGATTTAGGACCATACTTTTTAGGATATTGTTTCTTGGGATTCTTTTGATATGGTTGTTGTTGGGCTGCTAAGGCTTTCTTAGAAGCATTTCCAGAAGTGATAAGACCAAGGTGGAAGAGTTTTTCTTGTTCTCTTGTCAAAGAATCGCAAAAGGCATCAAAAGAGGGGTTCTTGTAGGCAGTTCCTGAAGAAATGATGGCTTCTCTAGTGGAATGGAAGGTGGAAACAAATACAGAGTATGCAGGGCCAAGCTTAGCAAGAATGGAATAGATAAGGCTACCATCGTCCTTTTTTATATTACAACCTTATAAAAGAATTCTAAGGGTCTTGAATTTGGATAAAAAATCTTCAATAGAGGAGAAATTATTGGGCTCCAAAGTAAGCAATTGATTTTCAAGTTGGTGCGCCTTGATTTGATTTTGAATGCCAAAAATAGTTTTTATCTTTTCCAGGGCTTCGTCCGGGGTGTCAATGTCAAGGATATGAAATCAAAGATCTTGAGCAATGGACATTCCTATCAACCCTCATGCTTGATCTTGTTTATTTTCCCATTTAGTGACTTTATCATCATCGGAAGCTTTATTTTCTTGTCCTGTGGCTATTCTATAAAGCCCTTTACTTCTAAGTATATCTACCATGTGAGGTAGCCATTGGAAATAATTTGTGCTATTAAGAATAACCGGGCATGCACTTTTCATTTAAAAAAATATATATGAAGCTGAAAAGTGCTGAAACAAACTGATCCAATGGAAAGATCTCAAAAAAATAGGCCGATTAAAAAAAAACAGCTTGAAAAACGGCTTCCGGATGAAGAAGTTATGCCTTTTTGAAAAAACTGAGTTACAGATGTCGAATAGTTATGGGAACGGTTTGAAATTTGATGATGAAGTTCAACTTTAAAAAAAAAATCCCGCCCCTTTAACAAAATTTTGTTACAAAAATAAGCTTGAGAAAGAGACTCGAACCCAAGACCCCTTTTTTTTAAGTCTTCGGTGTGCGTGCTTTTTCCTGCACAAAAACCACAAAAATCCGAGCCAAAAAAAATGAAATGCAAGCCTTACGGCAAAATGTTAGATTCTCGATTAGCCTTACTGGAAACTATCTATTTTTTCACTATTTCTGATTTCCCGCAATCGCACATAGACGCGGGGAAAGAGCATACGTGGCAAAAAAAATCCCTTCCTCGTGTTTCTAATTTGCCGAGATTGCACACAGAGCAGAGCAAAGAGCATACACAAAGAAGAGGGTATAGATCCGGAAAATAAATAAAACCTAAAAACTGAAATAAAAAGAGGGAACCGAAATAAGCAAAACTATTAACAAATAGAACACATAAAACAGATACTTTATGCCTCCGGATCTAAATTGACATAACTTGGGCAACCGGAAACCTTTTCGCATGAAAAGAAAGGCGTTCCTCACTGTAACAGACGCTCCGAACACAACATAGCAATTTTCTAGGCCCGAAAATGTTCAGAAATAGTAGATCTAGAAAAAAGTACTCGCATGCAGTCATTTCTCCTTCTGACGCATACACAACATGCGGCTCCCAAAATTATGGTTGGATACCATGTAGGATTTACAGTAAGTTCCATAGATAAAAACCAAAGGTCACCATTCACAAACAGATCACAAATCAGTACACCAGTATTATCACGTGGTTAAAACCCTCGAAGAGGGAAACAGTCCACAGCCTGAGCCAACGCGGCCACTTCCGACAATTTATTAATATAAAAAGAAAGATTACATATGTTTCTCTCATAAACGGTTACCGGACAAATGACCCTCCATGCTCTTTCAATAGAGATCATGGACCAATCGTGTGTTAAGCCACGGATCAAGTGTCCTTAATACCAAGGAGAGAGTGAACCGTCGGATCACTACAAATCGTGACCATTGGATTATAAGTTACAAATATACATAGTAAAGAAACACACTTTACTTACTCTACACTAGACTAAGTTATTCTTAACTATTTCCTATGTGTCGGAATATCCTAACATCCCCAATCTCAACAATACAATATTGTTGGCAACACTCTTTATCATGATGGTGTCGATTATTTTTTACGACGTTGTATAACTCATGAAGAAGTTGAAAGGGTTTTGAATGACTGGCACTCTGGAGCGTGTGGTGGTCATATGTATGGGTTTGCCACAATCCTAAATATATTGCGTGCTAGCTATTTATGGTTGTCATTATTCAAATACTATATTCTCGTGGTTAGAAAATTCCACAATTTCCAGATTTTTGATCGAAATATGCGTGCACCTCCAGCTCCTCTTCACCCAATCATTTTTGTTGGTCCTTTCACTAAATGGGGCATCTATTTCATCACATGTAACCCTCACTCGTTTGAGGGGCATGGGTATATTATTATCGTTTTGTATTACTTTAGAAAATGGGCCGAGGCGATGCCTATATTTGCAACGGATGGAAAAACTGCAACAATTTTCATATTCAATCATGTGATTGCTCGTTTTGGTGTCCCTAAAGCTATCATTATGGACCATGGGAGCCATTTTCAAAACATTATGATGACCAAAATTTCCGCTCAACTTGGCCTACGCCACGATAATTCTACACCATATTACCCACAAGATAATGGTCAAGTTGTGGCCATTAATAAGGTTTTAACCAACATGATTAAATTGATTGCCAGAATTCATAAAACAAATTGGCATACCATGTTTTTTTTGGCATTATGGGAATATCGTACCTCTACAAAAACATCCACAAGGTTCACTCCTTTTCATATTCTTTACATTTTGGAAGCTATGTTACCCATTGAATGTGAAATCCCATCACTCAAATTAGCCATTAAATTATTACCAATTGCTATCACTCCAACAATTCTTAAGTTGTGATATTTTTTGGTTTTTAGTCAAAGAACATTAGAGGTAACCATAGAAAAAATTTTAAACTCTAGGATCTAGCCTTCCTAGGGTTTAGAGAGGGCTTTCTCTATAATATTTAACTTTGTTTTGATTATAAAATATTAGGCTAGTTATGATGTGCAAATTTGGTTTGGTTTGGTTTGGTTTGGTTTGGGTGAGAATAATCACTTAATGAGATGGATAGTGGCAGATCTGTTTGTCCATTGGGCTAAGGAGTCAAATATCAAAGGACTAGGATCAAGGTCAAAGAGTCAAATATTTTCAGGGCAAGATAGACAAGACTTTGAAGATCTTGGAAGGCTATTTTTGTGAAGTGGTTGTTCGGGATAAAGGGCAATTAAGAATCCTTTGATCCAGACAGAGAAGGTTTAGACAGAGGTCATTCGAAAGAGGGAGCAATTAAGGGTTCCCTACTTTGGAAATCAACAGAAAACATAGAAATGATAAATAGTTAAAGATAGGGTGCTTTTAACAAATCCTGTAGTAATACTCCTAGTTTATCATTCAAATTTGGAAAACATATATGGATGCATGTAACAAAGAAAGATAAACAATGACAAGTAGAAAGTATTTCACTTCAATGGCTCATCACATGAATCCTGAAATAGGATGCTAGTTGAATTGCCTCAGTCTGCTGCTCGAAACTTGCTACAAAAAGCCTTCAAGTATAACAAATTTGACTATAGAAATCTTTAGCAATTTATTCCACAATAATACTTCAAAGAGTGAAGTATTTATACAAAAATGTTTACAAAATATCTTAGAATGCTTCTAGGAATTATCTAATGCTTCTAGGAATTATCTAAGGAAAATAAAAATACCTTTACAACAAAATAGTGACAGTTGCTTAACAAATCAGCAAGTTGTCCTATTTATCCAAATAAAATAGAAACTAATTGTGGATTAGGTGTAGCTAGCTGCCTTGGTGTCCTCTTTGCTGGCTCAGATATTTCAAGTTTGTTTTGAAATATAATCTTCTTTATCTTATACTCTTTCACTCTGATTCCCTTTAACTTGATACTCTTTAATTCTGATGCTCGTTAACTCTGATGCTCTTTAACCTCTGTAAAAACTGTCTTACTGCTGTAATAAATTTTGTTTTGACTGTGAAAAAATCAGCCAATTGTTTTATCCTTTTATCCGCCTTTAAACTTTCACAGTAAATCAGTAAGTGATTGCCAAGCTTCATCATTTGGAATTTGTATCTTTTTCAGCTTCCTGAAATTTCATCTCCCTCAGTATATCTGACAAAAGTTGGTTTTATGAGAAACAAATGTCTTATCTCATGCCGCAGATAAAATAAATCTTCAAAACTTCAATGCAAAACTTTTCCAGTGGGGATTCCTTGTCCTTCTGTCTTGTTCACTTGTTCTTTTGCATATTATCTGATATTCTTATTGTAATCCTCCTGAGGCATAAGTTTATCATTTATGACCAAAATATTAGGCAAACTTCTTTGCCTCAAATTTTCAAATTTAACCATAAACCTGGTTATGGCTATGTTCATATTTTCACATTTCTCTTCAAGTTGTTTCATCAGGTTCTTCTTTTCGTGGTGTCTGGCCTATTCAAGCATTATGTACTTTGATAGATTTTGTTGCATTTTCTTGTTGATTATCAAAATTGTACTTCTGCAACCTATTAGAAACTTGTCAAAAAATGAGAGGATAAGGAAACACTTGATTTCCTTTGTTGACTCTAGAAACTGTACAAAAGGATCTTCCAAAATATATACACTGATGTTTAACTGATCTGAACAACTATACATCTGTTCTGGATGGCCTCCATACCATGAATATGAAATGTTATTTTCATCTTTATCTCCCTGTAAACTTTCAGATAGGATTTGTGATGATATTCCTACTGATTGTAATGTTTGAGTGTTGAATCCTTTATCATCTTGATTCTGAAAATCATAGTTAGTTAATAGAGGAATGCTTTGAATGCCTTCAATATTCAACATATCTGCTATTGGATCCTAAAAAACTTGGGAAATTGTTTGCAACCTATAGCATATAGATTTCCATGAGACTTCATAAACTTCAACAAGTTTCTCATCCTTTTCATTAAACATGTTATACCACATTTCCTTTAAACAATGAAATGATTCAAAAAATAGTGGTATGGAACTTTCTTGTGTTATTTGATCATTTACTTCAATGGGAACTGATAACTGCAATTGTGAAACTAAAAAATCTTGATCAATAGTTTCATTATCTTCTTTGTTGTCAATCACAATTCCTAAAGATTGCTGATTATTGATGGCATGATAGTTGTCTCTAATGAATTGAAATGAAGCAAAACAAAGAGGTAAAGAACCTTCACTTATTTCCACATTTTCTTCTTTTTCTTCCTCACTCTCATGGTTGATCTGTACTGGCTAATCACTGTCTTCAATCTGCTGAAACTGAGTTTCTTCATCCCACAAACTAGCTTCTGATTGCTCTGTAAAGTTAGCTTGAGTTTGGAGAACATAACTATCATCATAATGATCATATTTAGGCAAATCATCAAAAGAAGGAATGTCATCAAACATACACATTAGATCAACAAATTCCTCTTCCTCATATTGATTTGTAAATTCATTTTATGATCTATGATAATTGGAATTAGCAAGAATTTGTTCATGGTTATCAACCTCTTCTATTTCTTCATGGTGATTTTGAATAAAAAATTCATCTTTCATAGTGATCTCCTATGTTCTTTCATCTAGTTTTCTTACCAAAAGGTTGAGTTTTACCTCTGTAATGTTTTTCTTTTCCTCTTCTTCTGCTTTCAACTTTTCCTGTTTGATTTGGAGATTAACTTCCACATCAACTGCAATGTTCTGCATCTGTACAAGTGTTTTTGGATCTCTTTCTCTTAATTGAAATTCTATTTCTGAATCAAAGGCACTTGGATAATGCAAGAGAGCTGAATCATGAGGAGGTCTAATATTTTCTGGCATTGAATAATAAACTTGATTAAATCTGTCAGAAAATTGTTGTATTGTTTCATTTGAATGTATTTTTAATTGATTATATTCTTCCATGATCACAAAATGATTAACTTTGATTATCCATCTATCAAGGAAAATTTCGATAAACTGTTGGAAATTTGAGATGCTAGCATTACGCAGATTTTTGAACAAATTCTTTATTCTATTTTGCAAAGAAAGAGAAAAAATTCTGATTTTAACATCATCTTCATCAATCTCAAATAAATCCAAATAATTCTCAAAACCTTGAATATTTTTTTGGGCAGTGATACCATTCTCTCCATCAAATATAGGAAGATACTTGTAGTATTTTTTAGGAAAATCATAGAGTATAGGAGGTAAAATAAGGGGCTTATATCTATCTGGAACTTTATATGGCACAAGGATATGTATAGGGATTGCAAGATCAGTCTTGATTATTTGAGGCTTCTTAATTGGATAATGATCATCATTAGATTCATAAGAAAGTTGCTCAAAGAGATTAGGAGAATTATTATCTGGAACTTTATATGGCACAAGGATATGTATAGGGATTGCAAGATCAGTCTTGATTATTTGAGGCTTCTTAATTGGATAATGATCATCATTAGATTCATAAGAAAGTTGCTCAAAGAGATTAGGAGAATTATTACTTACAATCTTCAAAGGAAAATAATTAAAAACTAATCTAAGATCTTCTATAAAATACAATATACATTGAAAAACTTTCTTAATGAGAAAGAACATAATGTCTTGGATTAAGATCCAAGTTGAAAGCCTAATCTTTCCATATTGTTCTTTGAGGTTCATTCCTCTAGTGGAGTCTTGATTGTGAAATTGATTTGGAGTCGCCAGGTGGATGATTTTAACCTTTGTGTGTCTGATCACTGTCCACCATCATAGATCAGATCTGAACCTGTAAAACAATTTTGAAGAAAAATTTAGTTCTTCAGGAAACCAAACTTTGAGTATTTTATGATTATTTTGTTTTTTAATGAATTTTCAAAACAACTTCTATAATTTCTTTAAGAGGTTTCAGATATTGGATTTAAATTTTCTTAAAGATTTATTGAACTAGAGAAACTAATTGAATGTTTGAAACCAAAGTTCAGTTTATAAGCTAGACCAGAGATAGACTGAAACAACAGTTATTTACTATGCAATTGCAGAGCAAAAGCAGTTCAAAGGCTACCTGGCTGATCTTCAGGCTCTGTCTGTAGCTTATAAGCAAACAATAGTAACAATTAAAATGATTCAGATCCCCAGTATGGTCGCCACTATGTTATCACTCAGGTTTTCCTTGAAGTTGTGGAAAAGGAAAGTAAACCCGAGGTAACCACAAACCAACCTTCAGATACAGAATCTAGCCAATCTGTATCCAGAGAGGGCTCTCTCTTTAAAATTTAGCTTTGTTTTTAGAAAGTTTTAGGCTAGTTATAAGTCCAAGAGTTTTGATTTTGTTTGAATGGTGGAATCCGCCAACTGAGAGCAAGGTTGAATATTTTTAGTCCATTGGGCTATGGAATCAAATGATGGCTTTACTGGATTACTCTTCTACACACAAGATGGCTTTGCAGGACAAGATAACCAAACAGAGAACAATTTTGGATCTTAAAATGAATGGAATGGATTTTGAAGGGATGAAAGGCAATCAAGAATCTTTCAACATGTTCAAAAGAAAGAAAGTGAATGATTACAAATAAAGAGCAGCTAAGAATTCTTTACTATAGTAATCAAGATGTTTAAACCAGCGAAACAAGAGCAATTAAGAATTCGTTGCTTATAACCAGTTTAGAAGAAAACATTTTGGAATAATCACAATTGAAATCAGAATACACTTAAGTAAGTTCTGATTTATTCTTTTATGTCAATTATTCAGAAATGGAACATAGTGATATTATAAACAGATATAAAACTTAAAACATAGGATAGAAAGGACTTATTGAACTGTAGTCGGACACATGAATCTTGCAAAAAGTCTTGAGCTTCAAATCATCATCCAGCAAGCCACAAAGAAGTTTCTCCAAAGCACTTTTATTCCAAAAGATCAATGTTACAGCAAAGTAGTAGAATCCACCCTCAATACTCCAATTGAGGGAGTATTTATACAAATTCTAAACTAAAATATCTTGAAAAAAATATCAAAATTAGTTCACAAATCTCTCCAACTATTTTACATAAATAGAACTTAAGTAAAGGACACTCAAACTAATGCATCTATTTGGCACTATTTTGTATGGATAGGTGATGACAAAGAGGATAATTCGAATTTGATCCAACTCTTAGTTGATGATGAGGCATCCAAGTCACTAACTGCTTCCTTTCTTTGTGCATTCTGCTCCAACAATTCTGCAAACTTGGGGTCCAATGATATCTTTTTATTTCTCAATCCGTAATAGATATGTAAAAATTAAAAGAGGTTATTGTGGATTGATATGTTGGTGAGATAAATGTCTTTTAGTTTCCCAAAATTCCTCTCCAGATGTGCACAATAGGCTTTGTAAACATGTGTAAAACAGAGTTTTATAGAGTCTGAAAAATAGCCTGTAAAGATGTGCATGTATCTCTGATTCTGAAATCACTGTGAAAAAAGTGAAATAGGTTTTTGTAGATGGTTCTCTTCTGAACAAAAAAATCCTTCTGTTTTGTATGATGTATTTCAGATTAGCCACAATCTTCTCTGCAAAATGATGACTTAACTGGAATTTTCTGCAAAAAGTGCTTTCCAACATTGTTTAATATTTCCAAAACCATAATAGCTATTAGAAAAGTGAGAGAGGTGTTTGTAGATGGTCCAATTAAGAACATAAACCTCCTTCAGATTTGCAAACTTCATCTTGGATTGATCACAATATTTTCTGCAAAACAATGACTAAAACATGCAATTTCTGCAAAAATGTTCCTTCTTGTTGTATTTTTCATCTTTTCACTTTTTTGTTCTTTTGACTGTTTTACTTTCACTTTTAAACAAAATTCAATGTTGGTGAAAGTATTTTCATTTCTTTTTACCATTTTACTGCATCTGTAATTACTTTTACTGTTTACCTTTGACCGCTCTGTAACTTCATTTTAACTTTCATTCTGACTTTTACCTGATACACTTTAACCACTGATACTCTTTAATTGTTCTTTACTATGTCCTTTTACCTTCAATGTGTAGTTTAGGTTTTTACTGTCTGTTTCAACAGTAAATAATTTAATATCCTATTTCCTTTGCTTGTCTTTCAACTGTATGTTTTATCTTCCATCTCTGTTTGAATAGATTTGATAACACTCTTGGAGTAAACAAGTCTTATGACTAGTATTAAGACTGTTTATCCAAGGATGTGGTCTTCTGATCACCTGTAAAACAAAACAAATTGTTAAGAAAGCATTGGTTTGTAGGGAAGGTCAAAAAGGTTTCATTTGATTTTGAGAGGTCTGGAGTGAATCTAAATGATTTTTGGCAGGTAAACCATGCTTGAATTGGTTAACAGAGGCTTCAGGTAGCGCAGCTGGGTTACAAAGGGTTTTACTGCATGGGAGTCTGGTCGTTCACTGTGCACGATATAATAAAAAAAATGCAAGTTCTTTTCGTTTTATTGGCAAAGTCAATGGGTGACGGAAATTTTATTAATTTAATGAATGACGTCATCCTGTACGATGGATGAGTCATGGGGAACAGTGGAGGCGGTAAGCGGTTTATTCCGCACCACTTATGCGGAAAGGCGGTATCAGGTGGAGAGGCAGCAAAGCGATACAGTGCTTGACACATAGCCAAGGTACTATTTGAAAACCATTTTGATTTCGCGCGTTAACGCTCGTACAGGGGATGGCTAGCGGAATCAATGGGAGCCGTCGATCTTGGGCAGATCAATCCAACGGTTGATGAGATATGGAGTTGACGGATATTTAATGTGTGGGACCGACATGATTTAATATAAATTAATAATTTCGGGAAGCGATTGATTGGAGGGTTTTGTTATTAATTAATCTTAAGGATTAATTAATCCCGTATGAAAAAATAGTCGGGAAATGGAAAATGGCGCGTGGACGAATTATTTCAAAGTTTGATTTCGATTAAAATTTGGATTTATTTTTATTTCAAACATATTTTCATATGTTTAAACCTTTTTTCATATATTTTTTAATATATGGTAATTAAATCAATATGACTTTCTTACCATAGGGGCGGGAATAAAAGTAATGTTATTTTTTAGCCAAAGGGCATATAAGGTGGGTTTTTATTTGAATGTATTAGGGCTAAATACTTTGGCTAAAAAGTGTAATATAAGGGTTTTGGGGGTATTAGTACAAAGGATTTATATATAATAGGAAAAGGTGATTTTTATGGGAGTTAATACATAAATTAGAGTTAATATGACCTAGGGACAATGTAAACTCAAAACACTTAAATATAACCAAGGAAGTGAAGATTTACAAGAAAATAGCATTATAATCATTTCATCACTTAAACTTAGAATAAAAAGTGATTTTGAGGGTTGAATGAATGTGATAGTGGATGATTTCAAGTACTTAGGTCTTTTCAATTATTGGGCTGAGGGTCCGGTCCCTCCAAAAGTCAAGGAAATGCCTTGAGCCCCTTTAATCTCCAAATACCTTAGTGCTTAGGGGAATTAGTAAAATGTTTAGGGAAAATGAGAGGGAAAGTTAATAATTTGACTTTGCTTTGCTGTGAACTTTTTCAATGTAGTATCTGCCTTTGCACTTGTGATGAAAGTAAAATTGAACACATTTAGAACCATCATTCATCACATGTAATTCTGCAACAACATCTACCTACCCTACTTACTTTACCCTACCATTTTCTCTTCTTTATTAGGGTGCACTTGGACTGGCAAACCCTTATCAATCTTCTTTTTCTTTTACATGGAAAACCTATCTAAGTCTACACTTATTACATCCAAGGGCTCAGATTAAACTGTTGAGCTCCTTTTATTTACTCTACCTATCTACTTATCTGCCAAGATTAAACAGTTTGGTCAGATTTTATTCTCTATTTCTAAAACAGGAAATTGAAAGATGAATGAGTCAAGTTTAAACAGTTTGACTCTTCATAAATTGTGGCAAAAGTTTAACAAGCTGCACACAATTGCTTATTACAGAAAATGAAATAGTAGTGGCATTTAGACTTGCACACTTTCCTGGTCTATTTTTGTTTGGGGTTCATTTCTTTCACTTTTTTGACCATTTTATTCTTTTCATCCTTTGATTTTTATTTTAGGGTATACCCTCTTTACATTTTTTAAATTTTTTGATTTTTGATAATATGGAAAACCTTTGCAACAAGGAAAAGGTATGAACATATTGCATAGTTCATCAAGTCAATCATGAAAAATGACACCTATTAGAAAGTAGAGTTCCAACAGTTCTGCCAAAGTTGTCAGCTTTTAACTTCTCCACTTCAGCATCTAACCTGTTAGCTTTCTGCTCATGAATTTTGGCATTGATTTGTGCCAGTTTCTTTTTGTTTTCAAGATCTTCACTTTCCTTCTGCAATTTGCTGATCTCATTAGTTTTCAGTGTCATTTCCTCCATGGCTTTCACTAGCTTACATGCTTCATCTGTTTGTTGAGATGTTGTAGTAGATGACTCTATAGCTGATGTTGTGAATGATGTCACTGAAATTGTAGTAGCCAATGGTACTTTTGGTGCCAATTCTCCTGCTAGAGTTGAAGGAACAGTTGTAGTGACCATGGGAATCACAGTAGGCACTTCTTGAGATTTTTTTGTTTCTCTTTCCTGGACAATATTTTCCATTTGAGTCTCCATTTCTCTAATCTGACCTGTCAACTGAAAAATTAAATTCATCATGTCATCCTTCTGAGTCTGTTCCTGTACAATTTCTTTGGCATGAGGATGTTCAGTTAATGGAAGCTTGAGTTGTTTCCTCGGTGCTGCAATGTCAACATTCTTCTTTTTAATCAACTCCTTTGTTTCTTTGACATTTGCAGGATCATATCCAACTTGGATAACCAATTCTTCTAAGGATTTAATCCTAAGATCTTTAGCATATGAGGATGCTTTGTCAACTTTCATTTGATCCCTCATATTTATGATTGTATTTTCGAGTTTCTGGGAAATCATGGATTTGGTAGTCATAATTGAGTATAACATTTCTAAACTTTGCCTATGAAACTCAATTTGATCTAGTTCATGAATATTATCTATTCGCACTTCTAGATCAACTTTCTTGTAGTCTGCCACTATTTTTGGAGTCTTATTTGTAGTCTGTAACACTGACATAACCAACTTTTTACTTGAATAATCAAAGTCTGATAAAAGTCTGTTTTGAATACTTGGTGTTTGTTGTAGAAACTGGGAATAAATCTCAGTCTTTATCTCTTCATTCTTTGCCTTTATTTGCTTGTATTTTTCTCTGATATCAAGGTCTTTTTCTTCCGCTGTCTGTGAGGATGATGCTTCCATATTATGTTGTTTTTATATCACCTGTGTATTGGAATTATCTAGATTTCCCTCATTCATATTCTTAGTGGCTTGTTCATTTATGATGACTGTAGCAGCTTTTGTATCTATCACTAGGACATCTGTGTCTTCTACATCAATAATTACTTTCTCTATATCCACTGGATTTAACTTAGGCTTTTTATTGTATCTTAACTTGAACCTAGTTTCAGTGGTGGTTTCAGCAACATAAGTACCTTCTTCTCTGACTCTTTTGGTGGTTGTTTCTTCTTGATTTGTAGTTTGTAAAGTGTGACTAGTATCACCTTGCTTTACTGCATCTACCAAAGTGTTTTCTATCCACTCAATTTGATTGGAAAACTTTTAAATTTATGTTTTTTTATCATGAATGTAGGGTGTTAGTTTACAATTAACCTTCATTTTGCCTAATATTCCTTGTGGATCATAATTCCATGAGAAACTTTCCTCAAATTTGTATTCAAGTAACTATTTGGATGCTTCTGTCTTTGCATCTCTATTATTACAAATGCATGGTCCCACCTGATTCTTCAACTTAAATTGTATTTTCCTCTTAGTTGCAAGGAAGTTGATTGAATCAGAATTCAATATTTGCTTGATATACTCCAAGGCAAAGATCCTCATTGGATCAAACTTAGGAAGTTTGTATGGTAGAAGATTGGATCCAAAAACTCTGATTTCTGTGTGATTTTCATACAAATACCAATCTCTAGTTTTTGTATGCTCTAATAATTGTAAAACCTTCTTCATTTCTTCATTGATCCTTGGTTGTTCAGTATTTGTTAACATATTTATCAATGGATGGATAAAGAAGTCTGGAAATTCTGTATAAGTAAACTTTGTGGACTCTTTTCTGATCAAAGAGGTCCAAAAAATGACTGAAAGATGATTTCCTTCTAGGTCAAGCTTCTGGAGGGTTACTGGAAACTTGTCTGCTTGAAAGTACAAGAACATATGGAAGAGGAAAGATGTGTATCTAAACACTCCTTCAATTGGAAATTTAACCAACTGATCATGGATATTATCAGCAATATACTCAACATAATTGAAGATAACAACAGGAGGTTGTCCTGGTGAAAAAGTGGATAGAAAACCTAGGATGGATTCATTAGTATTTCCATCTGTAAAGTATCCTAGGATGAATGACAACATGGATATTACATGCCTGGACCCTTCTGGAAACTTTGAAGTAGAATATGGAGGGTTGATTTTTGGAATTTCCACATGTAAAGGCATGAATATTTGAAAGATCTGAAATATTTTGGGAAAATAAAGGCCAATGTATAACTTGGTAAGTGCTTCTATTGACAAAGCACTGCTTGAGGATTAGGTTTAAGCTGTAACATCTGGTTTATGGACCCAGTAGTGATTGTAAATAAGACTTCTTTGTTTGCATTCATTACTGCTCTTTGCTCAGGTACATAATACTGCTAGCATAACCTAATAACCTCTGGGCATGAATGAGTGACTGGAAGAACATATTTGGGCAGGTTTGACTCCCAAATTTGGACTTCTTCAGCATTATCTAAGGATTTTTCATAGCTCCAATTGTGAATGTCTAACAGATTGAATTCTACAATCGGGTCTGCTATTTTGTAGTCCACATCTGCTAATGTGGTGTGCTCAATGTCTACAACAGGAGGTTGTAGAGGATTCACAATAATGGCAGTCTTAGAAGTCATGGTTGGAGTGGATTTTCGCATTTTGTGACCTTCAGGATTACTAGAACTTTATTTTTTAGGCATTCTATGGCTACTTCTGTAAGATTAAAAAGTTTACAGAAGTGTTTTTTAATCTAACACGGGTTCTTGGATGAAAATGGGAAAAATATGGTTCCTTTCTTGGATTTATCCTTCAATTTCAATCTTCAAATGATTTACAGACCTTTACTCATTTAGAAAACAAGAAAAATGGTTTTCTTGGGCTTTTTTAATGGTTATTTGGACTGAAATTTATTTGAAATTGAGCACAGAGATTAGGCTACCTTCAGAGTATTTCTGGGCTAAAATTAGAGTTTGATATAGTTTGAAAAACTAGAAAAATTCAATATTTTCAATTTAAAACAGTGTGCAGTATAAAATAGGGTTTCTCAAAAAAAAATTCCAGGGTTTGGCCTGTTTTTTAGATCTTTTAATAGGCTTCTTTGGATGAATTTTAACTCTAAATGTAATTTTTCTTTATTAAAGTCCTTTCAAATCAATAACACGCTTAATTTCTTGAGGAATACCTTTTATACGCAGGTACTGGTCTTTGAAGATGGTTATGAGGCTTTATAATATGTTCTGTGTTATATTTCTTATCTTTGGGAGCTTTATGGAGCTTCTCGATAATCTTCAATGGCTATAGGCAGAATTTTACAGGTTCTAGGCAAGAAAACAGTGAAAAATGCTTTGTTCTGTGAGTCTGAATGACAGATACAATTGATACACGCAGAAGGAGAAAATAACAGTGCATTTCATAGTTTATTTAGGAAAATTAGGGTTGAATTAGGCCTGCAACAAATGGCGGTCAAATCAGTCAAATAGGCAGTTTTCAACTTCAAAGGGTATAAACCACGAGTGGTTATCGCGCTCGTTTTGACTGGTAAATGGTTTTGAATGAATCGAATGCGATCCAATCAGAATATGCCACGTCAAGGTGAGAGTAACAAGCGAAACAACCTATTTCGCGTTGAAATGAAAAGGTTAAAGTCACGCAGCTTTATTTCCGATATTGATTTTCCATCGTTAGATCGGGGAAGGCTTATGCGAGCGGTTGAGATCTAATCTGGAAGTTGCATCGGGATTTGAGTGGAGTCTGGTTTTTCATATATGCGGCGATGGGTTTTGAACTTTATAAATATGTATTTATTAAAGTTAAAACTTTGGCTTATACAATGGCAGAGGGGTAATGTTTATATATATATTTTATTAAAAACATTTAACCAATGTTTCAATGAATAATGTTGGCGCGGATTTATTATATAGTTTTTTTAAACGTTTTGACAATTTTTTAAAAACCATAGGGGTGGGGATTAGTTTTATTGATACGTTTAAACCACTGGAAATAAAGGGCGGGTTTTTATTTCTTCACGTGGGATATTTTAACATTGGTTTAAACATTAAATAGTGGGGTTTTGGGGTCATTTAATAAAAAGGGTTTAATAATATATGGGAAGGGTATAGTTTAGGGAATTAATATATAAGTTAGAAATTAATATGAAAGAAAGGTGTAATGTATGTAATGAATAAAAAATACATAATTTAACACTAAGTAAAGTGTAAAATATAGACAAATAAAGCATAGTTTGTCCCTTTTGTGTTTTTCACACTTTAACTTAGGATAAAATGCATTTTATGGGCTTTTGAGTGATTTTTAATGGAAATGAAATTAATTATTTAGGGTTTTTACTTTTACTAAGTAAAAATGGTTTTTGCCAGTACCAATTATTGAAAACGGCTGCGTTGTGCCCTAGCCATCGCTGAGAAAACGCAGCGCTGTTACAAGATCCACAACTTGCATGGCTACCCCGAAGTTGGATCCGGGGTCACCCTCACCATCTACAACAGCTACAAACTCAAATAGCAATCAGCCGGATGAATAATCTGTGGCATTTGCCTCTTAAATCAGTTCTATGGGGCCCCAACGAACCAGACCAGCAGCTACAAAATTTGTAAAAAAACTGGAATCAATACCAAAAATATCTCTACCTCCATCTATGCCAAGGAAAGTCAAGATCTCTCTTGCAGAAAAAGGACTCGTGGCCCAATTCACAGGACTGTGGCCTTCACCCAAAACAGTGCAGAAATGGTTGGAGAGGAACTGGAACAAGTTTACACAAGGAAAAATCACCATACGCTTTTATGGTAGGGGACACTACGCATTTCATTTCAAGACCAAAAGTGACCGAGATCTCATATTCCGAAGCCAGCCTTACTTTATGGACATAAGGGGTTTGTATCTTAACCAATGGACTCTGGATTTTGATCCAGAACTAGATGTTCCCAACGCTATACCAGTATGGGTCAGATTGACGCATCTCCCCCTCCACTGCTGGAGCGATGACTCGGTTCGGGCAATCGGAAATGGAGTGGGCAAATACATTGACAAAAGTGAACCCAAAGACAACATGCAGGTATGCGCAAGAATCTGTGTTGAGGTGGATCTAGGAAAGGGCCTCCCAGAAGCTGTCAAGATCAAGGTGGAAAACTGGATCCACATTCAGCAGTTGGACTACGAGAAAATCCCCTTCAAATGTAAGGTATGTCATGAACACGGTCATTTCGCCAATAGATGTAGTAAAAGAGAATAACCTGGAAAAAAACACAGAAGAAACCTCAGACCAAAAATGGGAAGTAAAAAAGAAGAAGCCAGCTTCAAAACCTGCTTCAGGCCCTCATCCTCCACCGCCTCCAGGATCTCCTCCCCATTCTTAAGCAACCTCCCTTATGGGAACAAACCCTTTTGACATCCTCTCATCTGCCCTCATTCCTTCAGATCCACTCACCTCCTCCTCCCCCAAACCCTCTCTCCTCTCATCCCCTATCCCCACCCCCCCAGGCTCCCCTATTCAGACAGACAAAACCCTCCCTCAAAATCTGGATCGAATCCTAACTAGAAACCAAACAAAATAAAACTCTCAAAATACCAAGAACATAAAGAAAGTCGAATGGAAATCAAACAAAGAAATAAGGGATGAAGAAGCAGCCAAAGATATTTCACTGGGAACACAACAAGGGCTGGAGAACTTTCTAGAACAAGGACCAAAGAATAAAGAAAAAGTACAGCAAGAAAACAAATGGAAGGGTCCTACATTTGCCCACAATAGTAAATAATGATAGTTATCTCTTGGAATTGTAGAGGGTTGGGTCACCCCTCCAAAATAAACTTTTTAAAAGACCTGATCAAAAGTGAAAAGCCTGACATCCTCTTAATTCAAGAAACAAAGCTAAGTAGTCAAGAAATTGACACAATAATAGAAAAATCTAGAATTTATGAAGGACAAGTAATATCTGTTGTTGGAGCTTCAGGAGGGATAAGAATTATATGGAAGAAAGGGAAATGTAAATTGTATCAACACACAAAAAAGGAACACTGGATAAACATTATTCTGGAGAATGTTGAAACTGGCGAGAAAGCTAGCATTTACAACATATATTCCCCCAATCATTATAAGGATAAGGAAATTTGTTGGCAAACCTTAAAAGAAAGCATAGGGGATGACCATGAAGATAATATTATTTTTGGGGGAGACCTAAATCTAATTCTCAAAGCTGAAGAAAAAACAGGAGGGAACTACTTGCCAGATCCAAGCAGAGAAACTTTACAAGAGATAATGGAACAAAGAAACCTTCTGGATATCCCTCCAAAAAATGGGAAATACACCTGGGATAATATAAGAATAGGTAAGGAAAACATAAAGGAAAGGTTAGACCGAATTCTCATCCGAGATAAGATGATAGTCAATTACAGCAGAGCAGCCTCCAGAATTATCCCCTTAGCAGCATCTAATCATAAACCAGTTCTATTGGAGTTGGGAATGGCTGAAAATTATGGACCATTTCCTTTTAGATATAACCAGATTTGGGGCAGAAATGAAGAAGCACATAAAGAAGTGGAAAATTTATGGGGAAAAAACATTAGTGGATCCCCCACTTACATATGGGAAACAAAAATGAAAGCAACAAAAACAAGCTTGAAAGATTGGGCAAAAAATAGATATAAAGAACCTCATAAAGAGAAGGAGGATCTAAAAAAGGAGCTAAAGCAAATTCAAGAGGATATAGAAAGCAGTGACAGCACCAAAGAGAAGCAAGCACGAGAAAAAGAAGTACAATGGAAAATCTACAAAAAAACAGACAAGAAGAAGAAACCTGGAGGCTCAAATCTAGACAGATATGGATGCAGGCTGGAGACAAGAAAACCTCTTTTTTCCATAATTCATCAAAAACTAGAATTATAAAGAACAATATTGAAAAAATAACAGGAAGTGAGGGAAGAGCTTAAAGGACAAGAAGAAATAAAAAATGAGGCCTTCAAACACTACAAAAATCTCCTCACAGCTCTAGAAAGCCAAGCAAATTCTGAAGAGTTCTTGAGACACATCCCAAGAATTATTGACAACAATAGCAATATCTCGCTCACAAAGGAAGTAACGGAAGAAGAAGTAAAGGAAGCTGTCTGGGCCTTACAACCGGATAAGGCTCCGGGACCAGATGGTTTTCCCATAGCTTTCTACAGAACCTTCTGGAATATCATCAAAAAGGATCTACTAAAAATGATAAGGTATGTAATGAGAAAAAGAAAGATTGGAGGATACACCAACTCAACCTTTTTGGCCTTAATTCCAAAATATCCTTGTCCATCCACTCTCAACCGCTTCAGGCCAATATCCCTCTGCAATAACACTTACAAAATTATCTCCAAGATCATAGCTGGCAGGCTATAACCCCTCCTCCCCTCCCTAATCACTGAAAATCAAGGAGGTTTTGTTCCCAATAGGCATATCATGGACAATATCATCTTAGTTCAAGAAGCCATTCATACTAGCCTAACCAATAACGAAAAAGGCTTGGTACTAAAAATGGATATGGCAAATTCCTTTGACAGAGTAAACCTCTCCTTTCTAGCAAATGTTTTAAAAGCCTTTGGTTTCTCAGCTGAATTTGTGGAATTAATACAAACCTGCACAGTGGGCCCTTCGATAGCTCCACTAATTAATGGTAGGCCATGCAATTTCTTTCAAAGCTCAAGGGGACTAAGACAGGGATGCCCCCTGTCTCCTTTCCTCTATATAATAATGGCAGACTCTGTAAGTAGAAATATGGAACATTGCAGAAGAAACTCCACCTTAACTGGCCTCTCTATAAGCAGAGGAATCAAAAGAATAAATCATTCTTTTTTTGCTGACGAAACCCTTCTCTTGGGCGAAGTCTCCTGTATAGTGGCAAGAAGATTCAAAGCTATCTTGGATAGCTTCATGGAGGTATCAAGAGGTATGATCAACAATGATAAAAGCTATTTATATAATTGGAACACTCCCATAAGGATCCCGCAGAAAATGTCAGAAATTCTGAATATTCCTTTCCAAAACAGCTGGGACTACTTTCAATATCTAGGGCTGCCAATAAGTAAGAAAAACATGAAGAATGAAATATGGAGTAAATTCGCTGAAAAAATGAAAGGGAAAATCAAGGCATGGGGAATGCTTTGGCTCAACCAAGCAGGTAGAATTATGCTCATAAATTCCATATTGGCAGCTCTGCCTTTATACCAATTTTCTCTTATCTCAGCTCCTGCAAGCATCCATAAACAGATAGCACTTATAATCAGAAGCTTTCTCTAGCAGGGAGGGAAAAGGGAAAGGAAAAAATTCAGCTTAATAAACTGGAAATAGGTAACAGCCTCATACAACCAGTGGGGTCTCTCCATAAAACTCCCAGGATTAATGAACACATCACTGGGAAGTAAAATAACTTGGAGCTTCCTAACCGGGGAAAATTCATGGTGGAAAGCTGCCCTTGAAGCTAAATATCTCAATGGACCAAGAACCTCAATTCTGAAAAAGAATCCTCCGACAAGACCGTCCACCCAGATATGGAAAGCAATCACCAATGCAATTCATCTTATCAAAGAACATATCACAAAGAGACCAGGAAATGGGGAGCAAATAAACATCTGGGATGAAAGTATAATGGGACATCCACCTTTGGGAAACAACCCAAGTATAAAGGAACTAAAAGAATGGATGACAAGGGAAGGTCTTCACAATTTGAATGACATTTCCATATGGGAAATGGACAGAGACTGGAAGCAATGGGCCAAACCCAACCTACCACAGGACCTCACATGCCAATGGAACCAATTGACAACTCTCTTAGAAAGAGCAGCACCGATAGACAAAAACAAGAAGGATGTCTACATATGGGAGCCAACAGGAGGAGAGTATACTGTTAGAACAGGATACCAAAAACTTCAAGAGAGTCAAAACCAACAGGATTGGAAGTTTTCGAGAATAGTATGGAAGGTTGAATCCCTTCCAAAAATAAAATTCTTTCTATGGACACTACTACACAACAAATCTTTAACTGCAGAGAATTTAAAGAAAAGAGGAATAAGTGGCCCGTCTCAATGTCCACTTTGTAGAAAGGAGGAAGAAACAATCCAACATTTATTTCTGGAGTGCACCTTCACAAGAAAATTTTGGGAGGCAATGGTGCAACCCATAGCAGCAAATATAAATTACAATCTCCCTATAAACCATTTCATTAGCAGGTGGAAGAACAGTTATCCACACTCTTTCAAAAATAAACAAACAATGCAAAGAATGTGGAATAGCCTACCCTCATTCCTCTGCTGGCAATTATGTCTAGCAAGAAATGGAGTAATTTTCAAAGATAAAACCCCAATAGTAAGCAAAATCACAACAATAGCATGGGGACTGATGGTGGAATTCCTCACAGCAAAAAGGGTCAAAGGAATCAATCTGAGCCAACTCCAAGAAGAAGAAAGGAGCTGGATTAGTTTTGCAGCAAGCAAGATCAAATAGGTACCCCAAATAAAAAACACAAGGAGGCATCAAAACTGGAAAATTAGGAAAACAAAAGAAGAATTCCAAAATTGGGTAAACACTCTAAAAAAATCTTGCCTCTCTTTTGACGAAGCGTCAAAAAAGAATCCAGGCAAAGCAGGAACGGGAGGAATAATTATTCTACAACATCAACTCATGCAGATACCTTATAACTAGGGTCTAGGCCAGATGATGAACAACAAAGCAGAGGCATATGGGTTTCTGCTAGGCCTCAAAATTCTAAAAGAAAAAAAAATAAAAGAAGTCATCGTCTTTGGGGACTCACCTATCATCATCAAGGCAATGGCACAAAACTCTCTCCCAAAAAATGCGAGTTAAAAATCTTTGAAACGAGGAAAAACAGTGGCAGATGAGAAAGCAAACAAAGGATTCCACTAAAATGTTGAATAGGCACAAATTGGTGAAATTACTGCATAAATAGCTATCCCTTGATTTACCCTCCCTCACCCATGATGGACAACAACCAAATCACTTTAATTCAGAAATATCATGATTCCAAGATCTCTCTTGAATCAGCAACCAAGAAAAAGGACAAAATTGGAATTATGCTAAATCTTTGCCATATTCTCAAAATATATGATAATGGTACTTCAAAATCTGGAGGAATCCAGACTCATGTGAACCCACAACACCCTCCTTCCCATTTGCGCTTCAATAAATTTCCAATTGACCATCAAGCACTTCATCTCTCCATTCTGATTTTTTCAAAGCAAGAGAACTCTGCTTTTCTCTCTGTGTTTTCCCTTATCTCTCCACGACCTTTCCTGTGCCTTTGCTGGCCTTTCCATGCACACAACATCTCCCTTATCCCTCCAGCACACTCCTTCCCTGCTTTATATCTTGATTTTCTCCCCTATCTCCAATCAGCTCGACTTCAGGCTCTTGCGCTTATCTCCTTTGTGAATTGGAAGCATCCCACAACGCTGGAAGCCCATCTCTTTCTGCATTTTCATAAATCCTCGATCAGCAAGAAAATTGACACTTTCTCTAAGAAAATAGTAGGCAGCTCAATGCATCATTGCGCCTCTTCAATGGCAGAGGGAGAAAATACCTCACGAAGCAACAGTAGCAGAAAGATGCAGATGGATCCTTTGGAGAATAGAGCACACCCCTGTGCATTTTTCAAATCACATCAAATTGTGATTGAAAATCTCAAGAATCAGATCTTGTAAGATAAAAAAAAATCCAAAGCATAAATGGCCTATATAAGATCACAATGGAAGACATGCAACGAAGAAATAAGAACTCTAAAGAACAGCTACAGCCACCTGAAGGAAGAGTTGAATTTCATCAAAGAAGCAATGAGTAAAAAGTTGGAACAAGGCTCTATATCAATGGATCAAGGAAGCAGGTAGTGAGGAAGCGAGAATACTATCAACAAATAGTCCATCCAAAGCTCAGGCCACCCATGGATCCAGCTCTAAATAACGGCAGTAAACATATTTTATTATGAAAGTCAAATGTATTTTGTTATTGTCCTAGTTTGTTAAACAATATAGTTCTAATGTAACTGTCTCCAACTATAAAAGAAGGAAAGAAAAATGGAAATCCAGTAGTACATCACATAAAACAGCCCCCAAGCAGATACCCCTTTGCATTCAACTTGGGGAATTTTGTAATGGAGAAGTTCTCTCCTCTTCTACTTTTTAGAAATATGATATAACGGATCTTGTTCGAGATAAAAAATAAAATAAAATAAAATAAAAAATGTGCTTTACTTAGGAAAATGGATCATAGTTTTGGAAAAGGGTGAATATGCTGATGAAATGGGTTATATGTAGGGAATTCAATATTTTTAACTAATTAGTTATCAAGCCTTGGGTCCGGTCCCAACAGAAGTTTGAGAACTTCTCTGAGCCTCTTTAACTGAAGGTTTAGAATATTGAATCATCGGGGGGAAGGGAAATTAGTAATTTTCCCGATGATGCTTTATTACATGCTTTGCACAACTGCTTTCTACCTACCCATCATTATTTCTAACATATTTTTACTCCATTTTCATGGGTGCATTTAAGCTTGCAACCCTGGATCCATTTTTGTTTCAAAGCGTAAAAAATATATAAATATAACATTATTTCATATGAGGGCTCAGATTAAACTGTTGAGCTCCTCATTTATTTTCTAACTGTCTACATATTTTTCAAGTTTAAACTATTTGACATATCTTTATTCTCTATCTAAAACATGAAATTCAAAGCATGAAAAGTTAATATTAAACTATTTAACTGATCATGGATTATGGCATTTATTGGAAATCTACACATAATCATTATTCTGTAGTAAAAATAAATAGTAGTGGCATTTTGACTTGCTCACTTTTAGGTCTTATTCTTATCTCTTTTTCTCTTTTGGGGTTCATTTTTCTTTTCTAAGTCCTTTGATATTTATTTTAGGACTTTTAACCTCTTTTCATTTTTTATTATTTTCAAATATGGGAAAACAACTTGCAGAAATAAAGGTATGTACATATTTACAAGACTACCAAATTCAATTCAAAATTTATGAACCCTATTATTATAGGACCCTAACAGTGGCTCCACATGGGGATGGCATTTCCTAGTGAAATGTCAAGAACTTTAAGACTAGTAACCTTTGAATTTTGACTATGATGACCCTGTAAGTGTCTTCTGATCTCTGCAATTATTCATACTTATGATATTTTACCTCTCAAAGGTTAGGGCCTTCTCTCTAGGCTTCAAATTTTTAGGAAAACATCCAATCCAATCTAAAATCTTCAATGTATATGTAAAATGATCAAAGTAAATGAAACTAACTATTTTTTATCTCAAAGGAGTAGTAGTGCTTCAACATTATGCCATTAACTGGTCCATCTAGTAGATCTGATCCCTCCATTTATTTTAGAAAGAAAGCATTGTTACCTCTATATCCATAAATAACATAAGGTCCTTTCCATAGAAAATCAAATTTTCCATGCTTACCTTTATATTCTCTTCTTGAATCTCATTTTAACACTTCATCTCCAATGTAAAAATCATCTTCTTTACTCTTTTTGTCAAAAAATTTCTTTACTTTATCCTGGATAACTTGAGACTTGATATAAACCTCTTCTCTTGTTTGCTGCAAGTGAATTATTTGATTAATCCTTCTTTGAATGTCATTTATCTCAACTTGTAATTCTTGGATAATCTTCACTACTGATACTCCTAAGGAAGATGGAAAAAAAACATCCATTCCATAGACAAGATGGTAAGGGGATGTACGAATAGATTTTTTGGTAGTAAGTCTATCTGCCCATAAGGCATTGACTAGCTTCCTATTCCAAGTCTTTTTGTTATCTTCTAGTAACTTTTTTATGATGTTTACAAGGTTCTTATTTGAAGATTCAGCAAGGCCATTACCTTGAGGGTAATATGTAGTAGAATGGACTATGGTAATGCGGTACTTATGGAAAAAAGCAACCATATTTTTGGATTTGAATGCAACTTCATTATCAATAATTATCTTTTCTGGGCATCCAAATCTTGAAAGTATGTTGTTTTCTAAGAAGGAGATGATGACAATATTTGTGGTTTGCCTAGTAGGTATGGCTTCAATCCACTTGGTAAAATAGTCAGTGGCTGTAATAATCCACTTATGTTGGACTGATGATGGAGGGTGAATTTCATCAATGAAGTGGAGACCCCATTGTTGAAAGGGCATTTCTGTTGATATGGGTTTTAATGGCAAGGGTAACAATTTTCTTTTACCTTCAAAAATTTGGCATTTGTGATAGGAAGTCACATACTTTTTGACATCAGTAGACAAAGTAGGCCAGTAAAAACCAGTTCTCAAGATTTTATCTGCAGTAGTCTTCCAGTAGAGATGTCCTTCACAATCACCTGCATGAAATTCTTCTAATATTTTGTCAGCTTCTTATTTTAGCAAACAATTCAATAAAATTCCACTATAATCTTTCCAAAAGAGTGCATTGTCTAATATACAAAAATCCTACTTCCTTTTGTTTTAAGAATCTGGCTTTTGTTCTTGATAATCCAGGAGGAGCTTGTAAGTTTAGTAGTACAAATATAATATCTGTATACCATGGTGAGTCTGAAAAGGCTTCACTGATCTCTAGAGTCACCATCTCTTCCTGATCATCAACTTGGGCAATAAAATTTATGTCTAGGGCATGACAATTTGATTCAGCCATGAGTTTGGCTAAACCTTGACCTTTGATAAGTTTAGTGGGTTTTATCTCTATGTCATATTCAAATATTGTGTCAATCCACTTTCCTCTTCTACCATCAGGACCATCCTAAGTTAGAATGTCTTTTACTACAACATTTGGGACATAGGCAATGATGTGAGAATAAAGATTGTACACTCTGAAATCTTTAATGGCCTTTACCAAAGCTAGGGCCTGTTTTTCCATGATATTGTACTTCAAAGTGGCATCTCTAAGGGTTCTTCTAAAGAAAGCTATGGGTTGTTCATAGCCCTAGTCATTTTTCTGTAGTAAAACTGCAGTAATGGTGTGCTCTGAAGCAAATGAAAAAATTATGAAATCCTTTTTAAAGTCAGGGCTTATAAGGACTGGTGTTTTGGTTAAGGCCTGCTTGATGGATTCAAATGACTGCTTGGCCTCAATAGTCCATCTAAGAACTGAATCATTTTTTAGCATGTTATTGAGTTCTCTAATTATTTTAGCTAAGTTGGATATGAATCTTCTAAAAATGTTAATTTTACCTAAAAAGGCTTGTAACTCTTTTATGTTTCTCGGAGGGCTAATGTTAAGAATTGCTTCTATTCTCATAGGGTCTATTCTAATTCCTTCCTTAGATATTATGTGTCCTAGTAACTTGCATTCTTCTAATCCAAATAAGCTTTTCTTAGGGTTTAAAGAGATGCCAAATTTTCTGCATTTAATGAAAACTTTTCTAAGATGGTCCAAATGTTCATAATCAGTCTTAGAAAATACAGTAATGTCATCTAAGTAAATCACTAAGAAGTCATGAATTTCCTTTGCAAAGGCTATATCCATAGCTCTTTGAAAGGTAGCCCCTGCATTCATTAAACCAAAAGGCATTTTTACATACATAAAAGTGCCCCAAGGAGTAGTAAAAGTTGTTTTGGCTTGATCCTCTGGTTGGACTAAAATTTGGTTGTATCCTGAAAATCCATCTAAAAGTGAAATCCTAGAAGAACCAACTACCCTTTGCAAAATATTATCCATTTTTGGTAAAGGATAATTATATTTCAAGGATACTTTGTTTAGATTACTGAAATCAACACATAATCTAATTTCTCCTGTCTTTTTTCTGGTTGGAAAAAGATTAGAAACTCAATCATAATATCTGATTGGTGCAATTATCTGTGCACCGTACATTCTTTTTACCTCTTCTTCAATCAAAGGCATCAAAACAGGGTTGATCCTTCTTAACTTTTGTTTAAAAGGCTTTTGGTCCTCTTTTATAGGGATTTTATGCTGAATTATGTTGGTTGTTATCTTGAAAAAATAAAAATAAAAATTCAAAAAACATGGTATGCCAACTCTGTTTTGATCATGGTCTAATAGTTTTGAAAGTCATTTTAGTATGGTTAAGGGTATGTAATAGTTTTAGAGGTTTAATGTTCATCATTATAATTCAAATAAGGTCTTTATAGGTCCATTTCATGGTCAAAAAATTCAATTTTTTTGTTCAAGGGTCATTTATGTAAGTTTTGGGTCAATTTTCTGCAATTAGCCACAAATCCACAGTTTCGTAGCACCATTAGTTCAAAAAGTGAGTTTTGCGCTACGAAAGCGCTGCTACTTTCGTAGCGCAAAGTGAAAAAATTACACTGTGAGCGCTACGAAAGCGCGGTTTCGTAGATATCATGACAAATAAGCCGAGATTTGTCAGTTTCAGTTGGGGAATGACATGATAGGGGTATGGTGAGTCAGTTAATTACCAGATTCGATGTACCCACTTGTCCTACAGTCATCATGTTCATGATAGGGTATCAATCAAACATCATTTGGTCATGAGGTGACATCTCTAATTCGATTTTTTTCCTAATTGAGTGATCCATGTTTCATTTACCTTCACATATGTTGTCCAAGCTCTGAAGCAGTAAGGATAAGTTTGTGTTTGTTCCATTCAAAGACAACTCTCACCATTATCAAGCGAGGTTGTTCATCAAATCAAGCAAGGTTGTTCATCAGGTCAAGAGAGGCTGCTTTACAGGTTTTAGAGAAGCTAATAGGTTTTCTACAGGAAACATGGCAAAGGAAAAGAAGGTCCACAGAGGGGTACATTGTCTAAGATACAAGCCTAAGAATGCAAATGTTGTTATGGAGGATCAAATGGTAATGGAGGCTTTTAGCAAAGCTATTTGTCTCAAATTTGTGAAAAGTTGCAGGGGGTCCCACACTCAGGTGTCCAAAGAGGTTTCTTTACATTTCAATGGAACCACTACCAAAGTTGGATTGATAAATATGCCAGTTACATCTGAGATCATAGCTGATGTGACAGAGATACCAAGGGGACAAAAATTTTGGTTTAAAGGTTTTAGGTTTGAAATGGAGCCATGCAAGGAGTTTATGAAACCTGAATATGAAGACATGGACTTGAACAATGCAATACCCAGAAGTTGTATCAAGGACAAATATGCAAAGTTGCCATTCAACATCCAAAGATATTTCACATGTGAAGGCAGATACCATAAAGTCTACACTTATCATTTTAAACTATTTTTGCATTTCACAGGTATAATATCATTAGATTTACCATTTTACTTGCATAGAAGTCTTGCCAAAATGGCTGAAAAAGTCCAAGCTAAATCTGATGGCTATGAAATATTTCTATTTCATCACGGTTTGATAAAGTTACTGGTTTTAAATGAGCTTCAAAAAATAAATAGGGATTGGTCTTCCTTTTTATTTATGAGTGGATTTGAAATGGAAGCCCTAACCCCAGCTAGAAACCCTAAGATTAAGGGGAATCCTTCACCACCAGTAGTAGAATCCAGTCAACTAGTGGTTACTAAAGAAAAGAGGTTTGTGAAGTTGAAACCAAGGAAACAGGTTGAATATAGAACTGAGAAAGTATCAGTGCTGGTTGCAGAAACCCCATCACCTGCAAAGCAAAAAGTAGATAGGGTCAAAGAAAAAAAAGAAAAATAGGTGGCCAGTAAGCAGGAGATCCAGAGAAAGACAAGAAGTCAAGTAGCAGCATCAAAGTGAAAAGCAGTTGTTTCAGTGACAGAGGACAGCCCAGTGATGAAAGGAAACTTGGATGATATACTTCATGCCATTGATATATAAGAATCACCCATTATGCAGGCATATTTCATTGAAGTGGATGAACCCAAACAGAGGAAAATGAAATCAGCAAAGAAATTGGAATTTGAAGGTGAGAATGTAGCTTTTGTTTTTCAAGCTAGGAAACCTCTAACCAGACATGAAAAGAAACTCCAAGAAAGCAGTAAAGATATCCAAGTAACTATTGAAGCAGCCAAATTCCCTGAAAATGTAGTTGATATCTCATCACCTATAGTGGAGCATGTATCCAGCAAGATAGTGAAGGGAAAGGAACACATGTCAGAGTGTCAACTGCTGGAACAAAGGTGGAAGCTAGCAAATCAAGAGATGGAAATGATGAGAAAGAGGGAAAGAAAGCACAACATTGAAAAGACAAAATTCAAGAGGATGAAGGCTGTTTGGGAAGGTCAAACAGTTGCTTGGTCAGATATCCCAAGCAGTGCACAACAATTCTTTACATGGACAATTCAAGCCATTAAAGAAGCAAAATTTGTTAGAGTGCTCAACACCCATTTGAGAGCTAGTAATAAAAAGCTAAGAGGCCAAGTGGAGGATTTGGATATACAATTAAAACAGTCTCAAGATGAACTAAAGAGCAGGGGTACAAAATGACAAATATAAAGAAAACTCAAAATGGAAAATGAGGATTAAATTTTGTGAAGGTTATGTTTTTTAGTCCAAATAGTTGATAATTTTGATGAAGACAATGATTTTCTGAAGTTGTGGTACCTTTTTGTTTTAAATTTTGTGAAAATCTGGTTAAAAACTGCTTACACAGCAGTTTCGTAGCACCTATAGTGCAAAATCAGTGAAAAGCGCTACGAAACCGCTGTAGCAACTTTTTCACCCTTTCCTTGTCAAATTTTGGAGGGAAGATAATGTATTTTGACTTGAAATTTCAAAGGAAGCTATGTCAAGTGAATATCAAAGTAAATCTGAAGGAAAGGAAGCTAAATTTTGAAGAAAAATGGGTTAAAAGACCGCGCTACGAAAAGCGCTACGAAACTGTGCTGCTTTCGTAGCGCAGGTCTGTTTTCATTGTTTTGAGAAGTTCAAAGTATTTTTTCACAGCTGACATGAAGGGATGACTTGGGACATATTCCAATAATGTTCCTAACATCAATTAGCCTCGAATTTATCAGTTAGAAGTGGTCAGAATATCTCAAGAAACTAAAGGGATCCTAAGCCTAAAAACAGGGGAGCAATTTCCTAGATTGCAGGGGATCAACATCATCAACATTATGTTATAAAAAGTTGGAACTCATCATCAGGATTCGACTTTATGGAAATATAGGTGGCAAATGATGTGATTAAGTTTAGATAAAGTTGTTTTGAGTAGAATCATAAGAGTTCTAATTATATTTGTAATAGGACTCTATGTTAGTTGTATAGTTGTGTTTGTAATAAATAGCATGTTTTATGGTTAGAATAGGTGTCAAAGCATGGGAATTCGATGTATATAGTTGTGGAGAAGCTTATCTCATGATGTAAATGATCTAAAAAATATCAAGAAGTCGAAATATAAAGGGTTGGACATTTCTTAGCAAAAAAATTTGTGTTTTATTGTAAGTGACTATGTTCAGCTTAATACATAATTTCTACTTAGACAACTCAAGATTCACGAGGAGTTATTGTATGTTTTTGTTCTGATGGCATCTTTTTAATATTCTATTGCAGTGGTGTTTGCTTTTGTTACTCAGAATTCATCAATGATGCTCTGACTTCCTTCATAGACAAACTGACTGTGTGTTTCACTGTTCTACCTATGTATTCCTTGACTTGAACTCTGATATGCCTTGACTTCCATGCTAGGTAGATTGTTTTGGTTTTGCTGAAGCTATTATGACTCCATAAGCCCAATGTACACTTGATAATGTGATTTACAGCTAGTTTATATCATTTATCTGTTTTTATCCTATGTAGAGTTAGACATCTACATATTTATCAAAAATCATAAACCCTTGAGAGAGCCCTCTCAGGTTGAGGAGGCTAAGCCTTAGCCAAAAGATTGGTCTGAAATAGTTTCACAAAAGATTGGTTTGATCGGGTACTTATCGTGTCTGATTTTGTGATAAAATTGTTTCTACAGATTTAAGGTCCTCATAACTCCAAGCAAAACATCTTGAAAAATCCCTGAAAAGAGCAATGTATTTTTCTTTTCTCTTGCTGAGGTAAGGCTTTGGAAAGTTTGATAATTTTGGGTTTTAACTCTGTGCCATTGTTACATTCCTCAATATCAGATCTAAGTGGCTCCATTTTGGGTTTTCTAGCAACATCATTTCATTCAAATAAATCTTTTAAAGGAGTTAAACCTTTTGTTAAGAAATTATATTCGAGATTCAATATATCAGATTCATCATCAATTATCTCATCAATTTCTACCTTATCTAAGTTATCTATATCTGATTGAATAAATTTAGTTGGTCTAGCAAACTTTAATTTATTTACATCTATATTATTTAAATCAATTTCACTATCTAAATCTTGATCTATGGTACAAACAGTGTCTATTTTACAGTTCAACTATCATTGTTCATAAATTTGTAAATATGTTCATCTTGTGAAAAAAATTGCCAATATTTGAGGTTGTATGGAATTATTGGTATGTGTTTGACTTTAGAAGTATATTTGTGATTGGGTTGGAATGATAAATTACAGGTACTAGCAAAGGCTGCTAGATAGTGAACCTATATATATTTTTTTCTTGGTATAGCAGCAAATTTACACTCCAACAAATCATCAGTCAAATCTAACACAATTTCTCTATATCAGCCTAATCTAGGATTGTAAACAGAATAAATTCCATTATTTGTTTAATGATCAACTCTGAATCTCCCATGATTAATATTCTTTTTCCTCCTAAGTTTCTGATAATCTGGAGTCCTAAAATGAGGGCTTCATACTCAACCATATTGTTGGTGCATTTGAAATTCAGTCTGAAAGCATGGCCTTCTCAATGATTAGTCTCCATATTAGTTATCCAAACTCCTGCTCCTACTCCTAACTTATTTACTAATCCATCAAAATCTAAATGCCATAGCGATTCATGAAATATATTGTCATTGTTATGTGTTTTTTTTTCTCTCTTAGTTCAGTTTTGATTTCATTATTAGTTTCAGAGTTACATAGGATGAATGAATCAAGGTTAGTAGGTGTAGTGTAAATTGGGTAATTTATTGATGTTTCTGCACTACTCACCATATATTTCATCAATGTTTCCCTATATAGTTTCTTTGGTTGGCCAAAAACTGATATAGTAGCATATGACATGTCCAATTGTAGAGATCCCTATAATTTTGCTCCCCATGAGCAAGAAAATGACATTCCATATTTGGGTGGGATATCAGCTACTACAATTTCCATCAGTATACTTTTACCAAGATATTGAAATAATGTTACACACAAATCTTTAATTAAACCTAGGAATTTCACTTTGATTGAGTCAAATGAAAATAAATCTTTATAGGGCCTTTTTATGTCTAAGTCCAGGGTTTCCATTATAGCTTTAGGCATTAGATTATGTGATGCCCCTGAATCTAACATTGCATTGTGTAGAAATTTCTCATGAATAGTTAAACTAATGTAAAATGGAGGAACTGCTCCATCTAAATGTTTTCCATTGACATCTGGGCCAAAAATAAACTCTGGTTGATCATCATTTAAGTTCACAAAGTCTTCTCCATCATTCATGTTTAATGTTTCAATGATAGTTGATTTATACAAATCATGTTTTACCAATTCTATTAAAGGAATTGGTATTTTTAACTTTGCAATTTCAGCTTGTATATTGAATGAAGGTTGTGATTTACTTAGTTGAATTAACTCTTCCTTAGTAATTGTAGTTTGGGTGGGTTTATCTTGTTTTTCTACAGTTATTTTTTCATTTTCAATGGGTTTAACATTTTCTGTTTGAGTCTCTTGTGTTTTATTGCTCTTTGTTTTTTTTTCAGGAATGGTTTGTGAAACAATAGATGTTTTTTTAGATTTTGAATTATCAAAAGCAATTTTTGCAGTAGCAGCTTTTGGATTTGATGATTTTGGATTAGAAGTGGGTGTTTTATGATCTAAGTTTGTTGTTTTAATAGAATTAGGTACTTTTTCTGTAGCAAGTTTTTGTGAATATTTTTTAGCTTGAGCAACTTCATCAGTTATATCAACAATCTTAGGGCTTGGTGAAATTCTAGTGCTGGTAACTTTTTGGAAGGAACTAAAGTTTTGCTTATTTTCCCTAGGGAGAATTTAGAGAACTTTTGTTCTGGAAGCTTCTATTTTTTTATTATTTTGTGTTTGAGTATTTTTCTTGGTAGAAGGCTCTATGTTTTTCTTGTTTCTAAGGTTATATTGACTGTGTATTTCATTTATAGCAAAATCATAACCTTGTCTATAGTCAATTGATTCAACTGAATCTAATTAGAGTTGTTGGAGTTCAAATAACTCTTGGTCTTCCTGTGTGAGAAAGATAGTGTTATTATCATCTATTCTCATTATATTTATGGTATCCTCATCATCATCATTCTGTTGAGAACTCTCAACATAGTTGTCTTGAAAGGGAGGTCGTATTGTCTGATCAAGAGCTATTTCTTTTAACTTTCCTGAATTTGTATTTTTCCTGATCTTGGGATTCCTAATTTGTTGTTGATTATCCCATTGAGTTATCCTTTCTATGTTGTCTAATATATCCATCATTCTCTATAAATTCTTAGCTATTTGATCTATTTTTGTGTCTGAATTAGAAGTTTCTTCTATCATGGTTACTCTCCTCTCATTCCTTAATCTAGTTTTTTTGGCTAAAATGTTTACTTCTACACCAACAACATTAGTTTGCATTCTTTCTAAGGTTTCTGCATTTCTCTCCCTCAGCTAATGGGCCATGTCTATGTCAAATCCATCAGAGAATTTGAGTAGGAAAAAATTAGGAGTGGGTTTAAGATTTGAAAGAATTGAATTGTAAACATTGTTATATCTAGTGCAGTAGTCTTGAACTGACTCATTAGGGGATCTTTTCATTGCATCAAATTCAGACAATATTTGGAGTGTATTTTTCTTCTTTTCCCATTTATTTAAAAACAATCTCTGGAAAATTTCCAAATCTGCTATACTACCAGCATTAAGACCTTTAAAACATTTCTTAACTTCCCCTGTTAATGTTTGAGAAAATAACCTCATTTGTACATCTGAATCATCTATCTGATGAAGCTCAAAGTAATCTCTCATTTTATTTATATGTTGGCTGGGGCGTTGTTGTTGGTATGTGTTATATTCTTTCCACGACTAGGCCCACGAATTGCAATGCTGCGCCCAGCGTGTACAGGGGGTCGTTGTGTCCGAGGCAACGCCCGGCAAAAAAAAAATTGGTGTGCTGGGACTCACTCATACGACTCCACCCATGGTTTTGTGCATGAGTTTGCACAGATGGTTTTCTGGGGACGATGGCTTCGGCCCCCGGGTTAATGGATTGGGGTTTATGTATGCTTCGACATGTATATATATATGTGTTGTAACACTAAAAGGATTATAATGAAAAATCAAGCTAGTCATCCCGATTTGGGATCCAGGGGAAAATCTCTGTGTTTATCTGTTTTATGTTTTATGCTCTCGCTATTGTTTATTTTTTGTTTTAACATTCGTTTGTAGATAATTTCTGTACAGGGTTGAAACCTACAAGTGTAATGTGTAGTAGCATCAAATTAGGGTATCTTACTTTGGTAATATTGAGGCATGTCATGCAGTTGTTCTGGAAGGATAAGGGGAGCATACCTAGCAACCATAGCTTGAATCTTAGCTTGAATAGGAGGTAGATTGGAAGTGGTTGGTGCAGAACTGGAAGTGCTAGCTGATGAAACTGAACTATAAGCTGGTATACTAGAAAAAGTGGTGGATGAACTAAAAGATGAAGTTCAGGGGCTAGGAAATGAAACTGGAATGTGTAAGGAACTATTAGGAAATGAGATTGATGTGTTTATAGAAGGTAAACTAGTGGATGTAGTGGATGGTGGAAATAGTATTCTAGGTTGCAATGGTAGTCTAGGGATAAATGGATCTGTAGATTAGCTGGTAGTGGAAACTATAGATGATGTAGCAGTAAACAAAGATAAATCTACAGATGGTATTATGGTGGTATCTAACTAATAAATTGAAGGTTTAGATGTATATGCTAGTAATTGAGCTAATTCAATGGCTTCATCTATTTCTTTGAGAATAGTAGCATTAATCTCTTCAATTTTATCTTTATCTTTAACTTTCTTCAATTCAGAATCTATTGCAATATTTTTTTGTTTTGTTTCCAAAAATGAAATGAAAACAGGGTCTAAAACAGTAGTACTTAAATTACTTTCAGATTTGCTTCTGAATAAAGAATGTTCAAATTTCAAATCAAACTGTATATCTTGCAAGCTCACTGACTCTTGTGGTAATGAATTGACTCTAATTAAAGGAACTACAACATCTAAATCTTCTGTTTGTTTATTCTTTTTTCCAATTCGGTCTGGATTGTCTACTATAACAGTAGGTTTAGGATCCGGGTTAGACCTGGTATAGTAAATTTTTCTAGAAGCTAGAATTACAATTTTTTTGATACTACACAACTTATAAAAACAATCTTAAAGTAAAAGGATAATAAAAATGATTTCCTCTAAGACTAATTTTATGAATGAGGATTGGTTATTCCCCAGTATGGTCACCAGTATGTTATTACTCCAATAATTCTTAAGTTGTGAGATTTTTTATTTTTAGTCAAAGAACATTAGAGGTAACCAAAGACCAACATTTAAACTCTAGGATCTAGCTTTCCTAGGGTTCAAAGAGGGCTCTCTCTATAAGATTTAACTTTGTATTGATTATAAAATATTAGGCTAGTTGTGATGTGAAATTTTGGTTTGGTTTGGTTTGGTTTGGGTGAGAATAATCACTTAATGAGATGGATAGTGGCAGATCTATTTGTCCATTGGGCTAAGGAGTCAAATATCAAGCAGGCAGGACTAGGATCAAGGTCAAAAAGTCAATTTTTTTAAGGGCAAGATAGATAAGTCTTAGAAGATATTGGAAGGCAGTTTTTTTGAAGTGATTGATCGGGATAAAGGGCAATTAAGAATCCTTTGATCCGGACATAGAAGGTTTAGACAGAGGTCATTCAAAAGAGGGAGCAATTAAGGGTTTCCTACTCTGGAAATCAACAGAAAACAAAGAAATGATAAACAGTTAAGATAGGGTGCTTTTAACAAATCCTGTAGTAATACTCCTAATTTATCATTCGAATTTGGAAAACATATATGGATGCATGTAATAGAGAAAGATAAACAATGACAAGTAGAAGGTACTTCACTTCAATGGCTCATCACATGAATCCTGAAATATGATGCTAGTTGAATTGACCCAGTCTGTTGCTCGAAACTTGCTACAAAAATCCTTAAAGTATAACAAATTTGACTATGGAAATCTTCAGCAATTTATTCCACAATAATACTTCAAAGAGTGAAGTATTTATACAAACATGTTTAAAAAATATCCTAGAATGCTTCTAGGAATTATCTAAGGAAAATAGAAATATCTTTACAACAAAATAGTGACAACTGCTTAACAAATCAGCAAACTATCCTATTTATCCAAATAAAATAGAAACTGATTGTGGATTAGGTGCAGTTGGCTGCCTTGGTGTCCTCTTTGTTGGCTCAGTTTTTTCAAGTTTGTTTTGAAATATGATCTTCTTTTTCTTATAATCTTTCACTCTTATTCCCTTTAATTTGATACTCTTAAACTCGAATACTCTTTAACTCTATAAAAACTGTCTTTTATAACTGTAATAAAATCTGTTTTGATTGTGGAAAAATCAACCAACTGTTTTACTTTTTTATCTGCCTTTTTACTTTCACAGTAAATCAGTAAGTGACTGCCAAGCCTCTTCATTTGGAATTTGTATCTTTTTCAGCTTCCTGAAATTTTCATCTGCTTTAGTGTATCTGACAAAAGTTGGTTTTATGACAAATAAATGTCTTATCTCATGCTGTAGATAAAATAAATCTTCAAAACTCCTATGTAAAAATTTTCCAGGAGGGATTCCTTGTCCTTCTGCCTTGTTGACTTGTTCTTTTGCATGTTCTTTGATTTTCTTATTGTAATAATCTTGAGGCATAAGTTTATCATTTAACACCAAAATGTTAGGCAGTCCTCTTTGCCTCAAATTTTCAAATTTAACCATAAACCTGGTTATAACAATGTTCATATTCTCACATTTCTCTTCAATTTGTTTCATCAGGTTCTTCTTTGTGGTGACTTTCATTATTTCAAGGATTATTTCAGTCCTGTCAGTGATTTCCAGTTCTTCCAACTCTTGCTTTTTTTTGGTGTTAAGGAATTTGATCAGCTCTAAAGCTTGTTCAGGTTTGTCAACCAGTTCATCTTTAGTCTTCTGAATTTCTGCTTGTGCTGCCTTCAATAAGTCTTTTTGTTCATAGATTACTTGAATTGAGGGCCACACATCATTGATGGCTTCAATTATTTTGTTCCATAACTAGTTTTTCACAAATGATATTGGTTCCTGCAAATTTAAATCCTTTTGTAACTTCTCCACTTCAGCATCTAACCTGTTAGCTTTCTGCTCATGAATTTTGGCATTGATTTGTGCCAGTTTCTTTTTGTTTTCAAGATCTTCACTTTCCTTCTGCAATTTGCTGATCTCATTAGTTTTCAGTGTCATTTCCTCCATGGCTTTCACTAGCTTACATGCTTCATCTGTTTGTTGAGATGTTGTAGTAGATGACTCTATAGCTGATGTTGTGAATGATGTCACTGAAATTGTAGTAGCCAATGGTACTTTTGGTGCCAATTCTCCTGCTAGAGTTGAAGGAACAGTTGTAGTGACCATGGGAATCACAGTAGGCACTTCTTGAGATTTTTTTGTTTCTCTTTCCTGGACAATATTTTCCATTTGAGTCTCCATTTCTCTAATCTGACCTGTCAACTGAAAAATTAAATTCATCATGTCATCCTTCTGAGTCTGTTCCTGTACAATTTCTTTGGCATGAGGATGTTCAGTTAATGGAAGCTTGAGTTGTTTCCTCGGTGCTGCAATGTCAACATTCTTCTTTTTAATCAACTCCTTTGTTTCTTTGACATTTGCAGGATCATATCCAACTTGGATAACCAATTCTTCTAAGGATTTAATCCTAAGATCTTTAGCATATGAGGATGCTTTGTCAACTTTCATTTGATCCCTCATATTTATGATTGTATTTTCGAGTTTCTGGGAAATCATGGATTTGGTAGTCATAATTGAGTATAACATTTCTAAACTTTGCCTATGAAACTCAATTTGATCTAGTTCATGAATATTATCTATTCGCACTTCTAGATCAACTTTCTTGTAGTCTGCCACTATTTTTGGAGTCTTATTTGTAGTCTGTAACACTGACATAACCAACTTTTTACTTGAATAATCAAAGTCTGATAAAAGTCTGTTTTGAATACTTGGTGTTTGTTGTAGAAACTGGGAATAAATCTCAGTCTTTATCTCTTCATTCTTTGCCTTTATTTGCTTGTATTTTTCTCTGATATCAAGGTCTTTTTCTTCCGCTGTCTGTGAGGATGATGCTTCCATATTATGTTGTTTTTATATCACCTGTGTATTGGAATTATCTAGATTTCCCTCATTCATATTCTTAGTGGCTTGTTCATTTATGATGACTGTAGCAGCTTTTGTATCTATCACTAGGACATCTGTGTCTTCTACATCAATAATTACTTTCTCTATATCCACTGGATTTAACTTAGGCTTTTTATTGTATCTTAACTTGAACCTAGTTTCAGTGGTGGTTTCAGCAACATAAGTACCTTCTTCTCTGACTCTTTTGGTGGTTGTTTCTTCTTGATTTGTAGTTTGTAAAGTGTGACTAGTATCACCTTGCTTTACTGCATCTACCAAAGTGTTTTCTATCCACTCAATTTGATTGGAAAACTTTTAAATTTATGTTTTTTTATCATGAATGTAGGGTGTTAGTTTACAATTAACCTTCATTTTGCCTAATATTCCTTGTGGATCATAATTCCATGAGAAACTTTCCTCAAATTTGTATTCAAGTAACTATTTGGATGCTTCTGTCTTTGCATCTCTATTATTACAAATGCATGGTCCCACCTGATTCTTCAACTTAAATTGTATTTTCCTCTTAGTTGCAAGGAAGTTGATTGAATCAGAATTCAATATTTGCTTGATATACTCCAAGGCAAAGATCCTCATTGGATCAAACTTAGGAAGTTTGTATGGTAGAAGATTGGATCCAAAAACTCTGATTTCTGTGTGATTTTCATACAAATACCAATCTCTAGTTTTTGTATGCTCTAATAATTGTAAAACCTTCTTCATTTCTTCATTGATCCTTGGTTGTTCAGTATTTGTTAACATATTTATCAATGGATGGATAAAGAAGTCTGGAAATTCTGTATAAGTAAACTTTGTGGACTCTTTTCTGATCAAAGAGGTCCAAAAAATGACTGAAAGATGATTTCCTTCTAGGTCAAGCTTCTGGAGGGTTACTGGAAACTTGTCTGCTTGAAAGTACAAGAACATATGGAAGAGGAAAGATGTGTATCTAAACACTCCTTCAATTGGAAATTTAACCAACTGATCATGGATATTATCAGCAATATACTCAACATAATTGAAGATAACAACAGGAGGTTGTCCTGGTGAAAAAGTGGATAGAAAACCTAGGATGGATTCATTAGTATTTCCATCTGTAAAGTATCCTAGGATGAATGACAACATGGATATTACATGCCTGGACCCTTCTGGAAACTTTGAAGTAGAATATGGAGGGTTGATTTTTGGAATTTCCACATGTAAAGGCATGAATATTTGAAAGATCTGAAATATTTTGGGAAAATAAAGGCCAATGTATAACTTGGTAAGTGCTTCTATTGACAAAGCACTGCTTGAGGATTAGGTTTAAGCTGTAACATCTGGTTTATGGACCCAGTAGTGATTGTAAATAAGACTTCTTTGTTTGCATTCATTACTGCTCTTTGCTCAGGTACATAATACTGCTAGCATAACCTAATAACCTCTGGGCATGAATGAGTGACTGGAAGAACATATTTGGGCAGGTTTGACTCCCAAATTTGGACTTCTTCAGCATTATCTAAGGATTTTTCATAGCTCCAATTGTGAATGTCTAACAGATTGAATTCTACAATCGGGTCTGCTATTTTGTAGTCCACATCTGCTAATGTGGTGTGCTCAATGTCTACAACAGGAGGTTGTAGAGGATTCACAATAATGGCAGTCTTAGAAGTCATGGTTGGAGTGGATTTTCGCATTTTGTGACCTTCAGGATTACTAGAACTTTATTTTTTAGGCATTCTATGGCTACTTCTGTAAGATTAAAAAGTTTACAGAAGTGTTTTTTAATCTAACACGGGTTCTTGGATGAAAATGGGAAAAATATGGTTCCTTTCTTGGATTTATCCTTCAATTTCAATCTTCAAATGATTTACAGACCTTTACTCATTTAGAAAACAAGAAAAATGGTTTTCTTGGGCTTTTTTAATGGTTATTTGGACTGAAATTTATTTGAAATTGAGCACAGAGATTAGGCTACCTTCAGAGTATTTCTGGGCTAAAATTAGAGTTTGATATAGTTTGAAAAACTAGAAAAATTCAATATTTTCAATTTAAAACAGTGTGCAGTATAAAATAGGGTTTCTCAAAAAAAAATTCCAGGGTTTGGCCTGTTTTTTAGATCTTTTAATAGGCTTCTTTGGATGAATTTTAACTCTAAATGTAATTTTTCTTTATTAAAGTCCTTTCAAATCAATAACACGCTTAATTTCTTGAGGAATACCTTTTATACGCAGGTACTGGTCTTTGAAGATGGTTATGAGGCTTTATAATATGTTCTGTGTTATATTTCTTATCTTTGGGAGCTTTATGGAGCTTCTCGATAATCTTCAATGGCTATAGGCAGAATTTTACAGGTTCTAGGCAAGAAAACAGTGAAAAATGCTTTGTTCTGTGAGTCTGAATGACAGATACAATTGATACACGCAGAAGGAGAAAATAACAGTGCATTTCATAGTTTATTTAGGAAAATTAGGGTTGAATTAGGCCTGCAACAAATGGCGGTCAAATCAGTCAAATAGGCAGTTTTCAACTTCAAAGGGTATAAACCACGAGTGGTTATCGCGCTCGTTTTGACTGGTAAATGGTTTTGAATGAATCGAATGCGATCCAATCAGAATATGCCACGTCAAGGTGAGAGTAACAAGCGAAACAACCTATTTCGCGTTGAAATGAAAAGGTTAAAGTCACGCAGCTTTATTTCCGATATTGATTTTCCATCGTTAGATCGGGGAAGGCTTATGCGAGCGGTTGAGATCTAATCTGGAAGTTGCATCGGGATTTGAGTGGAGTCTGGTTTTTCATATATGCGGCGATGGGTTTTGAACTTTATAAATATGTATTTATTAAAGTTAAAACTTTGGCTTATACAATGGCAGAGGGGTAATGTTTATATATATATTTTATTAAAAACATTTAACCAATGTTTCAATGAATAATGTTGGCGCGGATTTATTATATAGTTTTTTTAAACGTTTTGACAATTTTTTAAAAACCATAGGGGTGGGGATTAGTTTTATTGATACGTTTAAACCACTGGAAATAAAGGGCGGGTTTTTATTTCTTCACGTGGGATATTTTAACATTGGTTTAAACATTAAATAGTGGGGTTTTGGGGTCATTTAATAAAAAGGGTTTAATAATATATGGGAAGGGTATAGTTTAGGGAATTAATATATAAGTTAGAAATTAATATGAAAGAAAGGTGTAATGTATGTAATGAATAAAAAATACATAATTTAACACTAAGTAAAGTGTAAAATATAGACAAATAAAGCATAGTTTGTCCCTTTTGTGTTTTTCACACTTTAACTTAGGATAAAATGCATTTTATGGGCTTTTGAGTGATTTTTAATGGAAATGAAATTAATTATTTAGGGTTTTTACTTTTACTAAGTAAAAATGGTTTTTACTTAGAAAAAGGGATCATGATTATGAATGAAGTGTAAATGTTGATGAAAATGGGTTTTACGTAGGAATTCAATATTTTTAACCAATCAATTATCGAGCCTTAGGTCCGGTCCCAACAAAAGTCAGAGAAATGCTCTGAGCCTTTTTAACTGGAGGTTTAGAATACTGAATCATTGTGGGGGAGGGGAAATTAGTAATTTTTCCTGATGATGCTTGCACAACTGCTTTCTTCCCACCCATCATTGTTTCTAGCATTTTTTACTTCATTTTCATGGGTGCATTTAGGCTTGCAACCCTAAATCAATTTTCTTTCAAAGAATAAAACTATCTAAGTCTAACCTTATTTCATCCGAGGGCTTAGATTAAACTGTTGAGCTCCTCATTATTCTCTAACTATCTACAGATTTGTCAAGTTTATACTGTTTGACATATCTTTATTCTCTATCTAAAACATGAAATTCAAAGCATGAAAAGCTAAGATTAAATTGTTTAACTGACATAAATTATGGCATTTATTGACAATCTGCACATAATCATTATTCTTGCATAAAAGTTGTTGACACCTAATCCTATGGATGGGTGTGCATATTTATTTTTGTATATTATTTGTTATTAGGAAATAAGGAAGGCCAAGAGTCATTGGGAGCTGAATCCCAATAGCCTCACCTCCCATCTATATAAGCATGTACATTCTTCAGCTAATACATTGCAGTTTTGAGGAGTTACCTCTTGGTTTGACATGGTATCAGAGCCAGCTCCACATTTGGCATTTCTGCCCTGTGGTGTAACTCCCTACCCTTTGCTCAGTCAAGTTTATTAATTGTTTTCTGCTGCTCCTAGTTGCTAGACTGTTATTCTGCATTTTTTTTCCCCTAAATAGCACTGACATTTGCAGGCTCTGTCAATCTGCAAACTGCAGGCTCTGCCAATCCAGCAGTCCTGCAACTGTCTTCTGCAGATCCAAATTCAAATTTTTTTTGTAACAGCCCTTTTTGGGCCTCCTCATTCATCCATACGCTCCACTTCTCCCCATACGCTTTCACTCACTCATTCTCCCCATGGTCTCCGCCCTCACCTGTCGACACTCGCGCATACACTCCTCTCTGCGCATACAGTCATTTCTCATAACCCACGCCCTCTCCCTACGCGGCCCACCCATCTACCGCACTCTCTGCAACATCTTTCTATGCCCTTTCTACGCCCCTACCATCTGCAACTCCGCCCTCACAGCATACGTTTACTCCCCTTGGCACCGGCTCCTCAACTCTCGAACCCATTCATCCTACGCGCTCTGCGTCTCTCCCCACGGGCTTCCACCTGCAACGCCTCCCCTATTCGCTCAGTCATTCCCGCCCACGGCCCTCACAGCTTTGAAACCGATTTAATATACCGCCTTTCTATTTGTAATACCGTCCTCCAATAATTACGCTGCTGTATATAAAACGCTGTGTTATATTTCATGCTCATGGTATTATGAACGCTGTTGACATTCCCGCATTGTTATATGACCATTCAACATTTGTTTGCGTTGTCATACATTCCTTGTTAATACATTTCGGTTTCATATAAAACACTGTCATTACACTGTGGTTTGCATTGCTATTTAAATCACTGTGTTTTGTTATTTGCGCTGTCATTGTATATATTGTAATCCACACCGCCGCTGTCTATAATCATATGTTCAATAACGCTGTCCCATATATAATATATTTCTGTGTTGACATTTGTTATATATTTCTGTGTGTAACGCTGTCCCATATATGTTATAACGCTGTGTTACAACAGTTTATTACATATTCGTTATACATTTCCATTGCGCCCCTCCCATTGCGCCTCTTCTCCCATTACGCCCTTTCAATCCCTCCCATTACGCCCCATCAATCCCTCCCATCCATAATCCCATTTTTTTTTCATATATTTTTTTTTCCCCAAACAAAAAAAAAAATACATTTTTTTTATGCAGAATCAGTCTATAGCATAGAGAGTTTTTTTTTTTTTTTTTTAAATTCAGTCTCCATCAAAGTTTTCTGAGCAGATATAGTTTCCAGGAAGAGTTTTTAAACTCAGAAAATTTTTTCCAGCAAGATTTTTTGCCCCTGTATTTGAAATATTTCAAGAGTTTGAAGTTTTATAGCAGAATTTGTTTCCTCTTCAGAAGATTTTTCCAGCAGTCTAATGCATTCTCTCATCTCTATTGTTGGGATAGTTCTCTCTGGCAAAGAGAACTATCTTGAATGGTCGCGGAAGCTTAAACACACACTCATTTTTAATGAGCTGTGGAGAGGAATCTGTGAAGGACAAGCAGAAAATCCACCAGAGAAGCCCACTTCAGACAAAGAGCTTGCCATCTAGGAAAACAAGAACTGCAAGGCCTATGCCTTGATTGCAGCTTCAGTAAGTGAAGAGGTGAGTCGCCATATTTCATCATTCTCAAATGCCTTTGAAGCCTTGAAGAAACTAAAAGAACTCTATGACTCACACTCAGAATTAGAAAATGTTCAATTAATGGTTAAGTTGTTCAGTCTTGAAATGAAGAATGATGATCCCCTTGCTTTAGCTTCAGAAATAAGATCTATAATGCATGACATTCAAAACACTGGTGTAAAAATGGACATACCTCTCATAGCATATGTTAAGGCATTATATCCGACTTACTCACATTATCTTGAGTCTTTGCAAGCAAGTGGAAACCTCGAACAAATCACCTTTGATAAACTTGAGCAGAAGTTTGCAGAAAGAGAGAAAGCTTTTGGGAAGATGACAGTCCCTTCATCTTCCGAAGAGGCTGCATATTTGGCACATAGAGAAAAGAATCATGCTCCAGATTCATTTAGAGGAAGAGGTGGCAGAAGAGGAAGAGGAAGAAGGAACTTCACAGAAAGGGGGGGCAGACAAGCTGACAAATCCCATCTTCATTGCACACGCTGCAATAGAGATGGACATGATGCACCCAAATGCATAACACCATGGAACAAAATTGAGCAGCACAGAAATCAAGACAAAGGTAAAACCAATGACAAAGACAAAGGTAAAGCACCTGAATCCGCTCACTATGTTCTAGCACATTGTAACAATGGAGTAACTGAAAACCTCTTTGTTGTTTCATTTACTTCATGGAGAGATGATTGGTTGCTAGATTCAGGAGCAACATGTCACATGACATTTAGAAAAGATTTTTTTGAAGATTTCACCGACAAAGTTGATGGAGCAGTATATTTCGCAGATAAATCCAAACTCAAGCCATCAGGGCTTGGCACAGTCAGGCTTAAACTGCCTGGTCTTCCTGATCATATCCTACATGAGGTTCTATACCTCCCTGAGTTGAAGAGAAACTTGCTGTCCTCGATCGAAATCCGGCAGCAAGGACACTCAGTTCACTTGTTTGATGGCAAGGCAGAGGTCAGATCAGCATCAGATCACTCACTTGTCATGGAGGGAATAGAAGAAGGGAGACTCTTGAAGCTGAAAGGTTCATCTGCTCATGCTCAAAACTTTGCTTTTAGTTCATATCATGATGAAGGTACATTTCCATCAAGTCTTTTATGGCATGCTAGATTTGGACACTTAAATTATGACAGCCTTCGTTTGTTGAAGAAAAAAGGTGTTGATGGACTGCCTACAATTCCTAGAAAACCTAAGGAATGTGATGCATGTATTCTAGGAAAGCATAGCAAACAACCATTTCATGATTCACACTCAAGAGCACATAGGAAACTTGAACTTGTTCATTCAGATTTATGTGGCCCTATGCCTATTGCTTCTGCAAATGGAAACAAATACATGATGACATTTATTGATGACTACACCAGGATGTGTTGGATTTACTTACCGAAGAATAATTTTGATGCTTTTCAAACTTTCAAGAATTTTCATGTATGGATTGAAAATGATGCACAAACACATATTGGCTCTCTACGTACTGATAATGGAAAAGAATACACTTCAAACGAATTTGAAAATTATCTTCGTCAACATGGAATCAAACATCAAACCACTGTGCCATATAATCCACAACAAAATGGTGTAGCTGAAAGAATGAACAGAACCATCTTAAATATGGTCCGCTCCATGCTATTTTTCAAGAATGTAAAATTGATGTTTTGGGCTGATGCAGTTCTATGTGCTGTTTACATAAAGAATAGGTGTCCTTCAAGTTCAATTAGAAACAAAACTCCTTTTGAAATGTGGCATGGCCACATTCCTTCGGTAAAGCATTTCAGGGTCTTTGGGTCCACCTGTTATGCCTTGATACCCAAAGGTCAAAGGAACAAACTTGGTGCTAGAAGCAGAAAATGTATCTTCTTGGGGTACTCCAATACCTCCAAAGGATATCGTCTCTATGATGAAGCAAATAAGAAGTTTGTGATAGCAAGAGATGTCATATTTCTTGAATCATCCAAGAGTGACAAGGTTGTTGAGCGGCAACTTGATCGCCCGGATAGATTCACACATGCAAAGTCTTTCAAAGAATTTGATAATGTGATTCCACACCTTGAAGGGGGGATTCCGATATTGAATCAAACTGTGGAATCATTTCCTGAACCACACTCTCCCCCACATGAAGAAACAACCACGGATGACACATTGGATGATGTGATTGACAAAATTGGGAGATTGAATCTTGAATCAATCCCAACTCAGTCAAGTGACCAGCCTGGGCCATCTCAGAAAGGTCCTCCCAAATGGCTGACAAAGACACTGGAGGATGTTCATCCCGATGAGGTTGGAAAAACAGGAACAAGAAGTTCCACTCAAGAAATTGAAGGTGATGTAGATAATTCTGATTCCCCTGTTGATATGGATATTGCTTATAACTGTGAATTGAGTTTGTCTACAGATCATGAACCAACTTCCTTCAAAGAAGCCGCTTCTCATGATGAATGGAAAGAAGCGATGCAGAATGAGTATGATGCCTTGATAAAGAATGGCACTTGGAAGCTGGTTGATCCGCCTTTGGGAACGAAACCAATTGGCTGTAAGTGGGTCTACAAGAACAAGTACAAAGCAGACGGCTCACTTGACAAGCACAAGGCCAGGCTTGTGGCAAAAGGATTCGCACATAAGGAAGGAATTGATTATGAAGAAACGTTTGCTCCCACAGCAAAATGGACCACCATCCGGACTCTCTTTGCCTTAGCAGCTCAGAGTGGATGGAAATTTCATCAGATGGATGTAAAAACAACGTTCTTGAATGGAGATCTGAAGGAGAAAGTTTATATGTCCCAGCCAGAAGGATTTGTGATAAAGGGTCAAGAACACAAAGTTTGCAAACTTGTGAAATCCTTGTATGGCCTCAAGCAAGCACCACGAGCCTGGTATGAGAAATTGACCGAGCATCTTCTGAAACTTGATTTCAAACACTTTGATCTTGATGATGCAACTTTGTTTGTTAAGAAAGTTGAAAAAACAGTTGTATATCTTGTGGTATATGTAGATGATCTTTTGATAACAGGAAACAATGAGAGCTATATTGCATCCATGAAGAAAGAGTTGAAGAAAGGTTTTGAAATGACCGATTTGGGTCATGTTCATTACTATTTGGGTATTGAAGTAATTCAACATCCTAAATTCATCTTTCTTTCTCAGAAGAAGTACATTGGAGATCTCTTGAACAAATTTGGCATGGATGATTGTAAACACTTAGGCACTCCAATGGAACAAAACTTGAAGCTCACATCAGTTGAAGGGAAGGAATTTGAGGATGCAACTAAGTATAGACAGCTTGTAGGAAGTCTTATCTATCTGACCACCACCAGACCCGACATCTCATTTGCTGTTGGAATCCTCTCAAGGTTCATGCAAAAACCTTGTGAAGGACATTGGTCTGCTGCAAAAAGAGTGCTAAGGTACTTGAAGGGGACTCAAGACTTTGGACTCAAATATACACAGGTAGGCGACTTCATCTTGACCGGATACTCTGATTCAGACTTTGATGGCGACAAAGAAACAAGAGTGTCTACTACAGGTTACACCATGAGTCTTGGATCAGGAGCTGTCTCATGGAGATCACGCAAACAGTCAGTTCCAGCAGATTCCACGACCGAGGCAGAATATGTGGCAACAGCTGAAGCAACAAAGAAAATTGTGTGGCTCCAAAAAATCCTGGAAGATTTGCAGATGAAACAGATGTATTCCACTCCACTCATGATCGACAACACTTCTGCAATAAAGTTGGCCAAGAACCCAAAGTTCCATGATCGAACAAAGCACATCAATACAAAGTACCATCTCATTCGACATCATGTTCAGGCCAAGACCATCCATCTACATCATTGTTCCGCAAATGAGCAAACTGCTGACATCTTCACCAAAGCACTTGGAAGAGAGAAGTTTGAAAAGTTCAGATCGATGCTTGGACTCACCAACATCCCTTCGGATTAAAGGGGGGAATGTTGACACCTAATCCTATGGATGGGTGTGCATTTGTATTTTTGTATATTATTTGTTATTAGGAAATAAGGAAGAAAGAGTCATCGTACCGAATACCAATAGTTTCACTCTCCCAATCCCATCTATATAGCATGTACATTCTTCTACGAATATAAACAGCTTTTGAGGAGTTACCTCCCGGTTTGACAAAAAGAAAATAGTAGTGGCATTTTGACTTGCTCACTTTCATGTCTTATTTTGTTTCTTTTTTCTTTTTGGGTCGATCTTTTCCTAAGTCCTTTGATATTTCTTTTAGGACTTTTTAAACTCTTTTCATTTTTTATTATTTTTCATTTTTCAAAATATGGGAAAACAACTTGCAGAAAGCAAGGTATGTACATATTTACAAGACTATCAAAGTCAATTCAAAATTTATGAACCCTATTGTTATAGTACCCTAACACCAGCTACCTCTGAAGAGGAGAAACACATCCTATACCTAGCATAGTTAGATGAAACTTGTCGCATCGCTGCATTAGCTGCCGAGGCTCATAAAAAACGTGTTAAAGCTCAATATGATCAAAGTGTTAACTCTGGCATGTATTCAAAAGGTGACCTAGTTTTAGTATACAATCAAGGTCACGACAAACTAGGCGTTGGTAAATTCGAACCAATGTGGCATGGTCCTTATATTGTTAAGCGTGTGCTTGTTAATGGAGCCTATGAATTAATTGATTATGACGGTGTATCTTTAGATAAACCCAAACATGGTCTTTATCTCAAGAGATATTATGCATGATTCTTCAGGTAAAGTACATTAGTTACAAATTTAGAATAGTGTGCCTTAGGATTAGTTATTTTTACTTGACAACTTTTTTCTGCTTTCACTGCTTATCTTGATTACTCTTGATATTGCAGATGTCGACATTCCTTCAAAATTACATTGGTTTTGTTAATGAGTTGGTATCTATTCATGGGATATGCCTTGGTCAAACAACGAACAATATTGTAGAACATAGCACAGTCATTGAGTTGTTAACTAATGCCATCACATTTGGTATTCGACGTTTGATTGTTAGTTTAGATTCGCAACTCATTGTATTACATTTAAATGGGTTTACGCTATCAGAAATCCAGCTTTGTTAAGGAAATTTTTGAGGGTTTGTCTCTTGGAAATACAATTTGATTACATTGAGTATCAACAAATTTCAAGAAATTTAAACACATTGGTTGATGCATTAGCTAATTGAGTTTTAAATAGACATCTACAACATTAAAAGTAAAACAAAACAATATTTAATCCATATTGAACAAGATACTCAGAGATCGGAAGTAGTAATATCATTAGGTTAAAATAGTTGTGTGCCAAAAAATATTACATCGTCTGTGATCATATGTTTCAAACACCTTATGATCTAAAATATATTGATACAAAAAACAAAATGTCAATCTAGATCGACCATCAGCTATCCATGATGATGATCATGATAACAAACTATGGCATGTGCCACCCTACACATATATCTCTTGAATGGGCCTGGAACACCAGTCACATGTCTCTGACGCTTGAGATGTATATCATCTGTCCCTATCTCTGGAACATCAATAGTCAATCTCTCTAGGTTGTGCACAAGCTTTGTAAGGATCTCTGCTGCATCGGTTTGTGGTGGGCCTGCTATAGGTTGTGCTTCTCGCCTATCATAGCAACGAAGCATTGCTAGTTGTGATGGACTGACATCTGCATTTAAAATTTTTATCAGTGTTGGAAGATAGAAAACCAAATAAAAATTAGATTACATAAAAAACTTCAAAATGATTTTCTTTACCTGATGCATCCCACTGTGCTCCTGGTGGAAGTGATGTGTCGGGTTCACCTACAAAATCCACCCCTACATAAGGAAAATCTCCAATCATGAAGATATGGTTCCTAAGCCCTATAAATAATTAAGGAGTAAAGTGAACCACTTCACCACCATCGCCACCATGGCAAGCCATCAATGCTACCCAAAGCAACATACGTGCTTCCCTAAGCCCTGTGGCATCCACCGAAGACTGCGAGGTGCAAGGAGTGGGATCCTCTCCAAATCGAAAGACACAAGAATGGCTCCATAGTTGAAGTTTTTCAACTTCCCATTCTTAGCTCTCATAATTTGGACCTTCGTGTTAGCCAACACTCCTTCAACCAGTTGAAAACTCTTCCCCCGAAACATTTAACTGCAATCTGCATTTGTGCTTTAGTAACCACATGCAGAGCTGCACTCCCACACAACCTGGTAATGGTGAATGTAATGATATTAAGGTCTAGTCGCACAATAGTTTTGATATCAATGTGACCATTCTTCAAATCTGAATCTCGGCTACAATATTGAGCTCTATAAGATGCAGTGGGAAAATCTCCTGGTCGTGTCCCAAACAAGGAAATGTCCTTCCCTCTGCAGGGTAATCTAGTGAGGAAAGAGATATCCTCCGGCTCGATCAAAAGCCTATGGTCTCCAATGATGAAACATTGATCTCGAACGTCCCAAGCATTCACTATCTAGGTCATTAGCTCAACATGTGCTTTCATACCTTGAATCACCTATAACTTATACAAGCCACAATTTTTCAATGTGTGAACTTTTGTCGGATCATCCGTGGCTGCGTTATCTGCAAGTTCATGCTCTCTTTCTCGCCATTCCAACATGATTGATAACATACAAACCATCAATTTAAATCATTAGAAATTAGTTGGGAGAATTTTGAGCCATTTTTTGGATAGAAACATGTTTTTCAAAACCCCACGGCACTTGCGCAGGTCTTATGTGTAAACAGTGTGTTTTTGCGCACGAGCTACAAATAAAACCAGCGGTGGCCCGATGATTTTTCTATTAAAAAATCATCGGGGTGCGCGGATTTCTCCACGAGAAACTATGCACCCCCTAGGCGAATTTTAAAACCTTGTTTCCCCCTAAAAAATGCCCTAAAAACTTAAAATAAAAAAAATTAAACGGATGAAAACAAAGATAATGATTGATGAGCCTCTAAATTAGACAAAAAAATAAGGCCCATCTAGCCTTCCTTATGCACATAAAATATATATTAAATCTCTCCTTCTACACTTAATAATGTTTTCTTATGATTTAATATGTTCTTAGGAATGTTTAAAGTTAATTGCATATTGTGCCTATTATTGGTTATATTTGTAGAATATTGTGAGAATATTGGGCAGATTATGCAGATTTAGAGAAGGAGATAATTTAGGGACTTGCTCCCTGCCACTGGAAGATCAAGATTGAAGAATAAATGAGCGCAATGTCAGGAAATTATGGAGAAATATTTGAGAGATTCAAGGGGTTTGTCCACCCTCCTTAACTATCAAAGGCAGCCAAGCAAACTGAGGACGAAGTGCACTCAATCTATGGTTTACTTGGAGTCAAAATGGACTCAATCACTATTTTCTAGGGAGCTGTTGGTAGCTTCCCTGTAGAATAAATAGAGCAGAGCTAGAGCTAGGAATGGATTCGATTCCATTCAAAACTTTTGCTGCAAGCTAATAAGTTTTTTATTATTGTACTTAGTGATTAAACTTTCAGAAATGTAACGAGGCTATTCGCTTCCTGAAATGAGCAGACAGACTCCATTTTACTGATTTAGTTCCAGAGAGCTGGGTTCATGGGTTAGGGCCCAACCCATGTGCCTCATCTTCTCTGTTGTTTTCATTCTTTCCTTTCTGTCATTCAATTAGTTCTGCTTCTGATAGTTTCATTTTTGTTTAGTTTTTTCTTTCAACATGTCGCTGTAGGTTTTTTTTTATATTTTTCCTATGAATAATAGAATAGAGGAGAAAACTCTAAATTTGTGGATCAAGATCTCCCTTCTCATCTCTGTCAATAGGGCTCGAGGAGGGTAAACCTTCCCACAGACCCAAAAATTGATTTATGTTCACTACTTCTGAGATTAGAGTAGAGTTGCAATACCAGTTTCAGTTTTTCTCTTCATTGTTTTTGTCACACATTTCCTCTATTTTTCATGCATGAATCCACAGGTTTGTTTGCAAGAATAAGCATCAAAATCCCCAGAGAATTTATTAAGCAGTTCTGCTTCATTTTCTAGTCCCTCTCCATCTTTGTGTTACGCTTCTGAACCTTTCTTTTACGCCTCCATTTCCCTCATTTTCCTCTTATTTGCAGCTACTACACCTTTTCATTCCCAAAATGATTGAAAAACATTAAAATTATACATTTTCCCTTGCTCCTCGAAACTCCTGCTCACAGTACTTCGCCCATCGCAAATCGCAGATCTCTTGTGTTCTCCATTTCTGCTCTCCCATTCGAAGCCCCGATTGCAATATTTCCTTGCGCCTGACCTTTGCTGCTTTCTATTAAAAAAAAAAAAACATTCAAAAACAATAGACCCTAACCTTTCCCTTTTCCTTTAAGACTTACCGCAAATCGCAATCGCATTTCCTTTTCGCTCCATCGCAAATCGTATTTCTCTTTCGCTTATCGCAATCTGAAACACTTTTCGCCCTTCATTAATACTGTTAGTGTCATAATTTGCATTTTGACATCAGTAATCAAAATCACTCTTTTCATATTCATTTGAGGGGTCCCACTCATAATTTTTTTTTATCATTCCACTGTGTCATGCAAAAAATTCATTCATTGATGGTAGCCCTAGTCATAAAACCTCACTCTCCCTCAAAAATTTACATTTGCTGGACCACCTTCATGTATTGCTGAGCATAAATCAGTCTTGAAAGCTCATTTCACTATGTCATTATGTCAGTTAAAATCAACATGGAGTCTGGTCATTCAAGGTCCATTTAGGTCACTAGGTTTCATTTTCCAAGGTTCAATAATACTCCATTTCATCTCAATAAGGTCAGAAAAAGTGTGAGAGTGATTGAATACTTCTTTATCATTTGAAGAAGATTTGTCAACATGTAAATATGATTTTTAAAGGTTTTAATTATGGTTTCAAAGTATGATTTTCATACCAAAGTATGATTTTATTCAAAACATAGATGTAATTTATTTTTATTTTTTATTTTTTTTGTAATTTTATGCTCATTATATGTAATAATTATTGTCCCAAGATGCCAAATCAAACACATATGCCAAACTGAAGATAAACAAGGTCAAAATGTAAAGAGTGCCAAACTTCAGCACATCAACCTGCAAAGAAGAAAATCAAAGTGAAAAAGGTATTCAACAAAGTTTTCAAAGGTGAAATGAAACATTAGAAAAGTGGGTTTTAAATACAAATATCAATTTCATTTAAGTGTTAAAGCCTTCATGACATCAAATTCAAACTCATGTGTCTCCTTCCATCGTTGAGCACGCTCCAAAAGGGAAAAATTTCGAGTTTATGGGCTAAAATTTCAAAAAAACAGAGCAGAGGGCGCACTTGCTTCTGCGAGGGCGCACTTCCTTCAAATTGCAAAAAAAAAATTGCGACCAGAAAAGCTAGAAACTCATTCAAATTGCAAAAAAAATTGCTTCCTAAGCCTCAACAACGTTCTTATCGACCTCCAGCAAGTGAGTGAAAGCTAATTCCATCAATTATCCTCTCCATCAAGTTCATTTGTTGGGTGTTGTGAAATTTGTTTTAGAATTTGGTGTTTAAATCATTTTAAAACCCTAGTATCTCCCATTTCACTCTTAATTCCCCAAATTGCATCTCCCTACACCTTCATACCCTTCCTACATTGCAAAATTCTCATTCCTAAACCCCTGTATTACAAATCCCCTTTCCCTAACCCTTTTTTCCAATACCCTAAGCCCTAGGTGCTACAACTACCTAGGCTCCTAACCCCAAACCTATAAATAATTTCCCCATCCTAAATTCCACCATATAATTACTCCCTATCCCCTTTCCCATTTCATAAATCCCTAGCACCATCTCCCTCAATTTCCATTTCCCATTCCTCATCCCTAAGACCACTTTTCACCATCATCACACTTCCTTAGGGTTTTGACTTTGAAACATCATGGAAAAAGAAGAGAACGGACCATACAGTGAGGGAGAAGAAACAAAGGCTAGAAGGCCACATAAAGGGGGAAGGATACTCAAACTTGAGCCAACAAGTACTAGAGAACTTTTGGCATCTCCTATGGTAATGGCATGTTTCAAACATGTTGGGCATTTTGAGTTCTGTGAGCAAATTCAGAGGGTCCAACACCATGCCATGTTGACTAGGCTTTTCATATCCAACCTCCATGACAACCAAGTTACTCTAGCTGGTGTCACCTTTACTATGTCAACTACCATCATTTCAGCTGGCACCGGGATCCCAAATGTTGGGGAGAAATTGTTCAAGCAGAGTGAATTGGAGGAACACTACTATGAGCATTTCATGAAACCAAGATATAAGAATGAGAAAAAGAGGTTATTTCCTTTTTCCTACCTCCTGGATAGATATGCACCAATGATAAAGATAATCATGAAATACTTTTCATGTGAAGGTAGATTTTCAAGACTTTATACCCATCACATCCGGCTCTTAATGCATTTCACTAGGGTAAAGATGCTCAACATACCCTACTACATTTTCCAGAGCATTGATAAGATGGAATTTATTTTTGAGAAAAGGGAGTATGGACATCAAATGATAAGTCTTTTCCATCATTCCCTTATCAAAATCATAATCCTCTATCATCTTAATGAACTAAACATTGCACGGAGTACCTTCATAGCCAATGATATATTCAGAGAGCCATCTACTCATCATGCACAAAAGGTGCCTTCATCATCTCATCCATCAACTTCCATCCCTCCATCTCACAATTCTCATAGGAAGTCGTCTCGCGGACAAGACCCAGGTTCAAGAGTTGTGGCCAACAAAGGGGTCCGGTGTAGTCTAGGAACACGCCGGTATTTTCACCCTGCTCTGGAGAGCAGTGCGTCTCACTCGAGGCGTGCCGCAACCACATGCAGAAAGGGGATGAGATCAATGGCAAGGAAAAAACCTGCAACTAATGAAGAACAGTGCATCCATTACATATACAGAGTTATATACGCAAGATCACTTAATAAGCATTTATACATTCGCAAATAAAATTTTAAACCAGCATAAACACATTACAAGCACATAAACATCTTATTGAGACAGCAATCCTCCATTGTATTAATCTCTTGGCCAAACACATGATTACATGGCATTCTCACTGATAGCTTACAAATCTGATACAGATGGATTTCGGAACAGAAAAGTAGAATAGAGAAGATGAGGAACCATAGGAAGGACATGCATGATTCTTCCGCGGTCGCTCTGTGCGTCTTTCCCTGTCTCGAGCCTCGCAACCTCTTCAGCCTTCCCCTCATTTCAGCCAGGTGCCTGTTATTTATTCTCCCGCTCTCGCGACTATCAGTTCCCCTGTGTCTTTACTTCAGCTTCTCCCGGCTTCTCTCCTATTATCTGCGTGTTCCACTTTCTGTCTTCTGCTATGTATTTCCTTCATCTGCACTTGTCCCTGTTCTATCTCTAGCTATCGCATGCTTCCGCGCCACCTTGATAGCTCCGCGACTCCTGGTAGTTGCGGCGCGGTCGCGGTTGCCATGTGTATTCATACCGCAACTCAAAAAAGGTCAAAATTCAAAATGTCTTAGCCAAGATTTCAAAAACTAATCAAAAACAAGGGCCCCAACAGGCCCCGACCACAATTCCTTGACTCGTCCCCGAGTCAATCACAAATAATAGTCTCCACTTCCATTGCCCCGTTGGCTTCCGTGCTCTGTTCTGCTGTGCCTTCGCCCCACACCCTTTCCTGCTGTACTCCGCCAGGTGGTTGTTCAAACGAGGGCCCCAACTCCGGGACCCTGCGGAGCGCTGTATCTTTAAGCCCGGTGAAGTCCGCCACCGCTTGCTGCCATTCCTGCATGAGAAAGTCTGCTTCTTCAGAGATCCTGGTGGCGGCGGCCTCCTCTATGGGCGTCGGGACAGCCCCGAACATCGCGGCAAGTTGGGTCTTGGCCTTGGCATCCAGCTGTTGTATGGATTCGGCACTGGCTCGAATGGGCGGATGAATTTCCCGAATGACCTGTTTGGCCGCTGCCGAGTCAGCCTCAGTCTGTTGCATTTGAATTTCAAGCTCGTCCGCCTGGGCATAGAGCTGATCTAACCGTGCTGGGTTCGCGGTCTCCTGAATTTCACAGGAAATTTGTTGCAGCTGGGCAGAGATAGGCTGCGTCTTGACAGTGAGAGCGAGTGAGCACTCCTGCAGACTTTGCAGAAGGGCGTAAGCCTCGGCCGTAGTGGAACGGAGAGTCGCCTGCATACTAACTGCCTGAGTCTGCTTGGAAGTCCCCTGTTCTGAGTGGACAATCTGTGGATCCGGAAGGGTAGGCCGTGCGGCTAACGCCGCTTGGAGTTCCTGGTTCTCCCTGCATAGATTAGTGAAAACAATCCGGAGGTGGTGAGCCTGGATTGCTACACTGTCCTCCGCTATATTGGCAGGAAGTGGGGCATAATGAGCCCTTACAGTAAGCCATAAGTTGGAGAACACCTGAGCAGCAATGGTGACCTGCTCCTCTAGGTAGGTCTTCTCCCTAGTCAGCTGATTGCGTTGTTCAGTAAGCGCTGTGATCTGGTTGTGCTGCTCGGTGCAACGCTGCTGCAGCTCTGAGTGAATCTGTTCGGCCCTTAGGGCCGCCCTCTGAATGAGTAGGTATAGCTGTCCTGTACCCCATGGTTCTGCATTGGTCGTGCTGGGAGTGCCCTGCTCCGGCATCTGCTCCTGCGAAGGTTGGCCACTGGCCACTGATCGGTTTGAGGTCTCTGGAGGATGGACCGGCGTCTGCTGTTGCATTGAGGTGGCCATATCGGACTCTGGCCGGTCTTGCTGAGTAGTCTGGTCTGGGGGAGGGTCAGCCGAATCAGCCCCAACAGTGGCCAGCCGGACAGAAATAGTCGGGACAGGATCCTGGGGTGTGGCCACGGGGTCAACCGGCGGTACTACGGCTACAGTACTGGAGGTGACTTCCACCCCGTGGTCTCCTCCGAAAATTTCTCGGATGAGAGGATCTGATACTGTGGCTGACAAGTTGGATGGATTGGAGGAGGTGGCAGGTGGACGGCCGGTGGAGGGGGCAGTGGATGGGGTGAAAGAGGTATGGGAGAGGCGAATGTTGAGGAACTCTGATGGATCGATCAGAGGTTCCTCCGGAATCAAAGTTGATGTGAGTGGAGTGGATGGTGGATCATCGTCAGTAAGATCCACCACTGGATCTGTGACAGCAATGCGGGCCCTCTTGGAGGGAGGGGGGTCTGATGGATCAGGTTCTGGGCCCGTTTCGCCCATCGGTGTGATGATAGGGGTGGTAGAGGTGAATAGGTTGGTGGGGATGGGAGAAGTGAGAGGGGCGGTATGGGAGGGAGCAAGAGACCGACCGAGCTGAAATTCAGAAAATGAGGGAAATAAAGGGGCACCACTTGAAACAACTTGGGTTACCATGTTAAGACTTCGTACCTGGTCATTGAAGTGCTATGCGACAGGGATCAGTGATTCGGGAAGTTCCTGTGCGGTCCCGGCTACATCCTATGGAGGTCCCGCCGCAACCTGTGAGGACCCCGCTGCGCCGGTCGCGGCAGGCCGCTGTGCCGGCATCATCCGCTCAAAGTTATATCAGGGGACCCTGTCGCGGATGTGCTTTGTGACCCCCGGCCATGCAGAGACCTCGCGGTGAAATGTATCATCATTCAACTGGAATCTGAGGGGTGCCATGTGGAAGGTGGCTTCCGGCACGCAATTTGGGTGGAGGTAAGTGTGCCTATGGCTTACCCCGAACCATACCTGCTCACTATACTCATCCAACAGGTGCCTGGGCACCCGTTGCTGGTTAGCCACCACGTCGATCATCAACCCGTACCACGCCCGAAACGCTGCCGCGTTCACCTGTTTGGTGCTGGGGTCTGAGGACACCTGCCAAGGGGTGTATTTCATCGTGAGAGGCTGGCTCGCGGTAGTCTCCGCCGGCATCCGAACAGGAGGAAGGTGCCATTTCCACATGGCGAAAGCTAAAATCAAGTACCCGTAAATGAAACTGGTGGTGCGCTTATAGTTCTCTTCGCAAGCCGCGAAGAGTTCTTTTAGCACAAAAGAGCACCAATTCAGCCTGACGCCCTGGATACAGTGCTCCGCAATGGAGATTGTATCTAGGGTGCACTCTCCCTTAGTATAGTGCCGCATCGTCTTGCTAGCAATGAGGTAGTAAGCGAACCGAATTTCTGGCTTATTGATCAAATCAATTTTGGCACCTTTGCCCCCCCCGGCGAGTGCCATACTTGGTGTACAGGTCTGAGTCACCCGAATTTCGGGCGCGCTTGGAGGATGTCTGGCCAGCAGCGGAGAAATCCGCGCCATTCTGAGACAGCCCTGTAAGCCGATGAATGTCTTCGGCATGAATTGGGGTTTCCTCATTGAGCCACAGGGACCCGTTCTGTATTCGACTGAGGAGGAACCGGGTGCATTGCAGGGCCGGTCCTGTAGTTCCAAAAACCGGGAGAGTCCTCAAATTCATCAAGGACGACTGCTGGAGGCCCCTGAATTCTTGTCGCATTCAGATGTTGGAGCTACTTCCTGGCGTGTAGTGATGCTCCATGTAGGTCTGCCAATGGAGGTGGGGGAATTCAGCTGGGTCAGACAGATTGGCGTCCATCATCACTGCGCTATCATACTTGCCAACCAGTGACTCTGTTCGGTGGATTCGGCTGTCTAACACTGGTTCAGGAACAGATAAGGGAGCCTTCGGCATCTTGGCGCGGCGCTGGTAAACTTGGAGAATTCTTCTGGAGTTTCCTTCTGGGCGCGCTGCGCTTTGAGGCTGCAACTGTTCTGGAGTCGCTGCAATTTCCAAATTGAACTGGTCCGTCATTCTCATGCTGTTGATCTTCATGCACATTATGTCATCCACTGGCACGAGCGGAGTTGATGAGACTCCATAACGGCAATTAATTCTTGCTATCCTTCTTGCCTGCGATAATCGTGCGATCAATCGCATGCCTGTGTGTAATCTGACAGTTGCTGACGGTGTCATGGGGAGATGGGCAGACGCGATGGCTGAGGGAACTGCGGGTGATGAAAAATGATTATGGTACGATTACTATCTACTTATGGTAATTTATGATGCAAATCTGGGCGATCCTACGGACTGACGGAAATGACCTGGACTGACACTGGCACGGGGATGGATCCTACACGGATGACACGCTGGACTGGCGCTGTGACACGCTGGACTGGTCCACCCCGACCACAGTTGGTTGCGGTGAGGCACCCGCAACTGACCGGTTAGTTGACAGACTACCTATGAACGGAAAAGACTCCCTATGCTCATCCCGGTTGCAGGAGAGTTATTCGACTAAGCTACTCTACGGGTTCTCTCGGTTGTGAGAGTTATTGATGAAAAGTGAAAGGGACCTACTCCTGGTAGGGTTTCAGGCGTGTGCCATTCACCCACCCAGGGAGAACTGTACCGTCCAGCTGTGCCAACCGAACGGCTCCTGAGTCGCGGATCTCGATGACAAAGTAGGGTCCCAACCAGTGCATCTGGAGCTTGCCTGGAAACTTCTGGAACCGGCTATCATATAAGAGAACTTTGCCGCCAACTTGGAAGGCTTTGGTTTTGATGTGGCGGTCGTGCCACACTTTCTGCCTGGCCTTCTGAAACTTCTGGTGGAATTTCGCCAGGAATCGGGCCTCATCCAGTTCTTGTAGCTTCTGGAGGCATTCCCGAAGTGAATCCTCTTCTGAGAATTGAAGGGACGTTGCGATCAAAAGACTGGGTATAGTGAACTCGGCGGGAATCACAGCTTCCTGGCCATACACCAACTGGAATGGTGTCTGGTTGGTCAAATGCTTCACCGTGGTCCGGTAGGCCCACAATGCCGCAGGGAGAAGCTCGTCCCAATCGTCGCGCTGAGCATTGCAAATTTTAGTCAAGCCCTTTTCAAGAATCTTGTTGAATGCTTCCACAGTACCATTGGCCTGTGGGTGGTATGGGCTACTTTTATGATGCTGAATCATAAATGTGTCCAGTAGTGACTTGACCGTGGCATTAATGAAATGCGTACCCTGATCGCTGGTCAAGCTCCGTGGGCAGCCAAAGCGGCTGATGATGTGTTCAAAGATGAACCGGGCAGTGGTCTCTGTCGAGAAGTCGCATACCGCTGCTGCCTCAGCCCACCGGGTGAGGTAATCCATGGCGGTAATGATGTACCGGGCCTTGGAGTGTCTGGCGACCGGGGCGATGGGACCTACGAAATCAACAACCCACTTTTCAAACGGCCGCAACACATGCACTGGGTGTAGCGGAAGCTCGTCCCGGTGCGAAGGCCTTCCCGTCCGCTGGCAAACATCGCAACGCTTCACATAGGCCTTACAGTCAGCATGTACCGTCGGCCACCACAGGCCAGCTTGGAGCACCTTCCTTGCGGTGGGTTTTGCACCCACATGCCCTCCCGCAACACCACTGTGACATTCCCACATCACTGCTTCCCGTTCGTGGTCAAGAACACACCTGCGCAACACCTCATCAAGGCCCAGTTTGTATAGCTGCCCCACGATCAATTGGTAGTCGGCCGCCCGGACAACCAGGTGGCGTTTCTGGAGCGGGGTGTAATCCTGAGGGCATTGTCCCGTGGTCAGATAAGTGGCAATGTCAGCCAAGTAGTCTGGTACTGCTTCGACCCGGAAAAGGTCGGCATCCGGCAGCTGATCGTCCAACAATCCTTCATTCTCTCCCGTCTCCAACCTGGATAAATGATCGGGACCAACATTCAACCTGCCAGGCTTGACAATCACCTCAAACGTGAATTCCTGGAAAATTAGAAGCCAGCGACAGATCCGTCCTTCCAACACAGGCTTATTCACCAGATACTTCAATGCAGAATGGTCCGTGAAGAATGTGAATTTGCCGCCCAGAAGATAGTGGCGGAACTTCTGGAGGGAGTACACCATCGCCAACGCCTCCCGCTCGGTCGTGGTGTAGTTCTTCTCCGCATTCGATAACCGACGGTTGGCGAAGTATACGGGGTGGTCAACTTTCGTCTCCCCGGGTTGCGCCAATACCGCCCCGAGTGCAATACCGGACGCGTCAATATGCACATGGAACTGCTTATCCCAGTCGGGATGAACAAGTACGGGTGCCGTCGCCAACTTCTCCTTCAAGGTGTCAGGTGCCTTCCTACACTCCGCTGTCCACTGAAACACCTCTGACTTCCGCAACAGTTTCTCCAGAAGGGCCGTAATCTTGGCGTAGTTGCGAATAAACCGCCTGTAATATCCTGTGTGCCCGAGCAATGCCCGCAACTGCTTCACGGTCTCGGGGGCCTCCATGTGGACGATGACCGCGACCTTGGCGGGATCAATGCAGACCCCTTGCTTGCACACCACGTGACCCAAGAGTGTGCCGAATGGAACTGCAAAAATACATTTCTTCAAGTTCAAGGAAATCTGCAGTTGACGACACCGGTCAAACATAATACGCAACAGGGAGGCGTGTTTCTTCAACAGGCTGTAGACGGTCCAGTCGTCCATGTAGACCTCCAGGAACTTGTGAATGTACTCCCGGAAAGCAGCAATGACAATCCGAGAAAACACAGCTGGTGCGTTCTTCAGACCAAACGGCATAACGTGGTATGCAAATGATCCCCACTCAGTGGTGAATGTCGTCTTTGCTTTGTCTTCCTCGGCGATGCGCACCTGATGGTAACCTGAAAACCCATCAGTGAAGGAATAAGCTTCGTTTCCCGCAACATGATCTAGAACTTCATCGCTGAAAGGAGTGGGAAACGGATCGTGGATGCAGGCATTGTTCAGGCTCCGGTAGTCTACACAGACACGGATCTCCGCTTTGTCCTTCTTGTTCTGGATGACAATGGGACTCACCCATTCTGCTTCTTCTACTGGGAAGATAAGACCTGCAGCCAGCATCTTGTCGATCTCCATCTTGACCTTCTCTTTGATACGTGGGTTCAACCGGTAGGGTCGGTGCTTCACCGGCCTGGCCCCCGGTTTCAGCGCAATGCGCATTTCGCCCAGGTCCCCCTTGATCCCCTTCAGGTCCGCAACCGAGGACAGGAACAAATCTTCGTATTCCCGGAGGAGGCTGAAAATTTCTTTTGTTGTTTCCTCATCCCAGTAATCTCCTACCATTGCGAGCTTGGGTTTCTCGTCTGTTCCAATGTTCAGCTTCTTCGTCTTTAGTGGCTGTAAATGGACTCCTTCAGTCGTCGGTTCTTCACTGATGCTCCGCTCGCCTTCCCTTTCGTCAAAATAGAGAAGCCTGAGGTCCTCCAGACTATCGTCATCTGGATCGTCGTCAATCCGGTGGCAAACCAACTCGCGCCTGACCTCAGGTCATGACACAACTGGGCCCTCGTCAGGCTCGGGATGGCAGAAAAACAAGACCTCCTTGATTGCCTGTAGGGCCTGAGACTCCTGCGCCGTCTCCCCTTCGAACAAGAAGCACCGAACGAACTTGTCCGCAACTGCCTACCAAGAGCGGGTTCCCCGTTTCTGCTCCTCCTCCAGGTACCAGGCCTAGGGAATTGTACCCAGGGAGTGGATAAACCTGTGGACCCACAGCTCCTCAGGGTACCGGGTGCTACGCCACTGTTCCTCGCAGGCCCGCAAATGGTGTCGCGGGTCGGAAGTTCCATGATACTTAAGCATACTGCAGGGTCCTTCGTCCTCTTTAAAGCGTGCCCGCAGAGCATCCGCCACGCACTCCCATCGCAACAGAGTGTTGCGGTGATTTTTCCACCACCGTGCCGACGTTGACTGCAAGGCCACATCCAAAAGTGGCATCCGGCTTTCAGCTGGGACCATGTCTTCCACCTTGGTAATAAAAGTATTGACTGCCCGCATGTTCGACAAGGTGGGATATCCGCGGATCTCAGTCCCTACCCATCGGACTTGGGCAATGGAGGCACATCTCCGCGTGGTGGTCTCATACCCCCCTTGCTGCCAGTCTTCCCAAGCGAGTTCGGATCCGAGCTCCGAGCTCTGCACACTCCGCCAACTGACAGAACCAGTCGCGGTCGGGTTAATACAGTCGTCCCTTTTTCCTGCGGTCATCTGATAAAGGTGGTCCATCATCTGAGCATCCTCCCGATTGTCCATTGTTTCCGTATATCGCGGGCCCTGATACGGGTCGAGAGGCTGGGTGACCCATACCTCCCCATCCTCAAAGATCATCAGCTCCCTTTTAAGGTCGATGATGGCGTAATTATCAAAAGCCCAATCAATGCCGAGTAAGGCGGGATAGGGATCCTTGTCACCCATGATATCAATAACCTCAAAATCGGTGTATGTCTTCACTCCCGCAACGTCGACCTCGACACCCTCGAGCTGGCCGATTGGCAGAATATAGTACTGGTTCGCCATCCTGAGTTGGATTGGTGAGTAGGCTAGCCGTGGCCTTCCAAGAGCCTCCCACGTCTTCCGCGGCAGAATGTTGACGTCGGACCCCAAGTCCAACATGGTGTCGCTCATTTGGAATCCCGCGACCTTCATGTTAAGCCGGAATTCCTTGCCTGTTCATTGCTTGTTCCGCTTCACATGCTGCACGTATTGAGGGCCAGCGTCCGCCGGGTCTCTAAGTCCTGTGCGCCCCTGCAGTGCTCCTTCCAAAGCATGCTTGAGCTGCTACCGCAGCGCAGCGTTGTCAACAATCCTGAGGAATAGCAGGAGCCAATCCTCGACCATAGTACCTGCGATGTTCTGCGCCCCAGATTCCGGCAGCATGGGCTCCTCCAAACTTCCCTCATCCCGTAATTGCGCGAATGCCTCAACTGCCTCCTGGAAATACTTCTTCTGGACTTCGGGCCTGATCAACTTCTTCGGGGATGCCGACCGAACCACTCGTGTTGGCTCCTTCCCGTGGGCATCCTCTCCAGTCTTCTTTCCGCCCCTCGTCACGATCGCGACATTCTGCAAGTCTGGGGTTGCGGTCCCTCGCGGCTCTGAGTTTATCAGATTCGCTCCCCTCTGCCTCGCCCGTTCTTCCCACTTCTTGATGAGCTTTGGACAATCCTTTGTAGCGTGGGCGTTGACCCGGCATTGGGAACACCTGGGTCATCGCGGGAGGGGACATTCTCGAGCCACATGACCCTCCTGGTCACAGTTGTAACATTTTACCGGACCGCGTCCGCCTGTGCGGCCTCCCCGCATGTCGCCGCCTCGTCCCCTTGGAGCCTCGTTCACCCTGTAGGAGGGGCGATCCAATTGATCCGCAAGGGCGTCGAGCGCCCTGCACTGCTCAATGTTGTGAGTCGTGGAAACACAAAATTCGCAGTACACATTATTCGGGACCGTGGAGTACTTCTGCAATATCGGGCGCATCCGAGGAGGATGCCCCAGCGTCCGGAAAATCTCGCAGTACTCTGTGGTGGAGGAACCCGGTTGAAGTGGGAACCCCGCGTAATTCTATTGCGGCTGGTAGACTCCCTGCGGGTTCATCGCCGCGCTGCCACTAGGCGGTGGACCCCCCTGGATTGCTGCGACCGAGGGTCCTGCTCCTGCACCGCGCAACCGAGGACACTCGGTTGCGACGTGGCCCTCGACCAGGCAATGAGTACACCAAACATTCGGTCGCGCTGGTCTCACTGGCTGAAGCTCCTTGAGCTTTTTAGTCAAGCTGGAAATCTGGTGTTGCAACCCTATCAAAGAAGGATCTTGCGGGGCCGAGCCCCCCCCGATATTCCTGGGGGTAGCCCGCCATGGCTTCAATCTTCATGGCCTGCTCCAAAGCATCCTGCAGATTATCAATCTTCTGCTGAGTGAGAGGGGTTCGTGTCAAGGGGAGCAGAGCCTTGATGAACCAGTCCCTCTGGTGGTTTGGATCGATCGGGTAGCTGAGTTTCCCGATCGCGTCCTTGAATCGCCGCATCAACTCCCATGCGGTCTCACCTTCCTTTTGCTTAATTTCCCACAGCTCTGACAGGCCCTGCTGGTCTGTCTGGGGAAGCTTGAATTCGCGGACAAAATCCCGCTTCACGTCCGCAATTACGGGGTTAGGATGAGCCTCGGACCACTTGATAAACCATTGCAGAGCCCTCTCTCTGAGCGTGGTTTGGAATTCTATTAACTTCCCTGCATCTGGCGTCTGGCGAGCCCTCCAGATGGCTTCGCACAGATACCAGTGTTGCTCTACATCATCATTGCCCCGGCCAGAGAACTCTGGATACTGGGTGAAAGATCCAGCCATGTGTGCTTGCGGAGAATTGACCAGGATAAATCCTCCAGGTCCTGGTTGCGTAACGGTCCCACTAGGAAAAATACCACTACTAGTAACGCTGTTGTTACCGGACGTTACTGACGCTGATGAACTATTGTATGACCGACTCAATGCTTGTAACTGAATAAAAATATTACTTAAAGGTTGATACAGTACCAGGGGAAGGTCGGGATCCTGGCCATGCAGAAGGTGAGAAGTAGGGCTGCCTGGAGGGGTGGGTGCCGTCTGATCTTGAAACATCCGCTGCATCACGCCGTGCCATTCATCATCGGAACTCTCTTCGGGCCGCATCTTTCCATTATCTTCGCTAGTCACTATCTCTCTTTCTCGCATCGCTGGGCTCCCATGCACCCACTGCACTTCCACCGTTGTCCCGTCTTCTTCCCGGGTATCCAAACCCATAGTTCCTGTCCTCTGAGGCGCCTCCTTCTGATTTTTCCTCTCGATCTCTCTTCTCTTCAAATCTCGCATTACCCTTCTTCGCCACCTATCGGCGATCTGTGCCCGCCGATGCGCACGTCGCTCCCGCAACTTGCATGCGGCCTCAACATCCATTCCCCGCTCCCCACTTTCACATTCTACACAGCATCGGTCCCCTCAACCCTTCCCCCAGTACGGGAGGTTTACGCTTCCATACTCGGTTTGTGGAATTCAATCAACCCTTCATCCACCATCAGAGCTTTGATCCACAGCGGAATCTCCTTGAACAGCTTCCCTCTTAGCCCTGAGTGGAAAATAGCCTTGGCTTTCGAGAAGGATTGATAGCACTCAGCAGCAAACTCCACAGTGTATCCTTCCAACGTGGTCCTTACCCAAAAATCCACCGCGCGGGTCAGTTCAGTGTCCACCCGGTGCAGTGCCACCAGATCTTCGTGCGCCCACCTGCGGTTTATCTTCCGCAAGCCTTCTTGGGGCACCGTCGCTCGTAACCTCTGCAACCAATTGTAAAGGTCCGTAGGGAACCTTCCCCAGAAAATTTCGTACGTATCACTGGCTGAGTCAGAGAAAAGAACAAGCTCCTTGATCGCCGCCTCCTTTTTCTTGGTCAGCTCTGATTGCTGAGCAATGAACTGGTCAAGATGATCATCCCACCATCGCCGTATCGCTCCTTCAAAAATCCTCGATACCATGATCTAGATCCCCTCAGAACATGCAGGTCCTGGCAACGGAACCATTTGTTGGCGAGAAGTCAGGTCTCGCGGACAAGACCTAGGTTCAAGAGTTGTGGCCAACAAAGGGGTCCGGTGTAGTCTAGGAACACGCCGGCATTTTCACCCTGCTCTGGAGAGCAGTGCATCTCACCCGAGGCATGCCGCAACCACATGCAGAAGGGGATGAGATCAATGGCAAGGAACAAACCCGCAACTCATGAAGGACAGTGCATCGATTACATATACAGAGTTATATACGCAAGATCACTTAATAAGCATTCAGACATTTGCAAATAAAATTTTAAACCAACATAAACACATTACAAGCACATAAACATCTTATTGAGACAGCAACCTTCCATTGTATTAATATCTTGGCCAAACACATGATTACATGGCATTCTCACTGATAGCTTACAAATCTGATACAGATGGATTTCGGAATAGAAAGGTAGAATGGAGAAGATGAGGAACCATAGGAAGGACATGCATGATTCTTCCACAATCGCTCTATGCGTCTTTCCCTGTCTCGAGCCTCGCAACCTCCTCAGCATTCCTTTTTCTTTTCAGCCGGGTGACTGTTATTTATTCACCCGCTCTTGCGATTATCAGTTCCTCTGTGTCTTTACTTCAGCTTCTCCCAGCTTCTCTCCTGTTATCTGCGTGTTCCACTTTCTGTCTTCTGCTGTGTGTTTCCTTCATCTGCACTTGTCCCTGTTCTATCTCCAGCTATCGCATGCTTCCGCGCCACCTTGATAGCTCCGCGACTCCTGGTAGTTGCGGCGCGGTCGCGGTTGCCATGTGTCTTCATGCCGCAACTCAAAAAGGTCAAAATTCAAAATGTCTTAGCCAAGATTTCAAAAACTAATCAAAAACAAGGGCCCCAACACAACGCAAAGCACTTTCATCATTATCAACCGCCCCTCCTTCACCCATTTCACCTCCTTCATCTCCATTTCATCATGACATTGGATCACCTAGAAGGATTTAGGTCAGTGAGCCTAAGAGGGCTAATGTGGTTGAGGTTGAGCCATTGCCAAAAACCTACCAGAGAGGTCACAGGAATGTGTTTTCTACACAAATAGTGGAAGGGTCCATGCCTTCTACATCAACAAAGCAGGTGGACAAAGGCAAAGAAATGTTGATTAAGGCAGAAATTCAGCCAGAGGTTAGACATGAAGAGAACCTCCATGAGACTGAGCATGAATTTGAGTTTGTTGAACTAGGAGAGGAGGAGGATGATGAAAACATCAACATAGCCATCAAAGGAAAGGATGCCAAGATTAGAGAACTCCAGACTAATCTTGACAGGGAAATTTTGTCATAAACTTCCTTGAGTAGGAGAATAAGCAGTTGAAAACCAAGCAATTCATTTATGAGTTTAAGTATATCATAGCTCAAAGGGAGGCATAAAAAGATAAATCTTTACTTGATGAGACCCTAGAGAAGCATGGTTTGATTGAAGACCAAGAAGAATAATCACCAAGAGGCAGGCCTAGAACCAGAGGCTTAAAAAGAGCCTTGGAGCTTGAAATTCAAAGGCAAAGAGAGACAGTTGATGAACCCATCCTTGATGATCAATTCTTGGAGATGATCAAAGAAGACAAGGAAGGTTGGCTTCAAGCCATCAATGACCACTTGGAGAAGTTGTTAAAGAAGGCTAAAAATGACAACAAGATTCAAAGGAGAATGGCCAAACATTGTGCCAAAAGAGAGAAATACAACAGCAAAACTCAAGGGAGCAAATGCAAAGATTGAAGCTCTAACTCACCAAGAAGAGAAGGAGAAATTGGACATACTCGCGGAGGCTTCACTCCAAGCCTATCCACCTCACCAGCACTCTCTCCACCAATTTTGAAACCATTTGACCCATTTTTGCAAAATTTGTTTTTTTTTGTGTATTACTGAACAAGTTCATATCAGCAAATTGGTCATATGCGCAGCACCTTAGGCATTGCACACTTTTTTGAGGTACTTTTTGAGGAAAAGGAGACCTCCAGTGGATTCCTAAGGACAAATAGCTCTAAGAAAACTACTTTTCCAGCCCTGGTTTGCAGATTTGATAGGTCAAAAGGTCAACAAACTAGCTAAAAATCATGTTTATGCCCCTATTTTGGCCTAGGCGCTGCACACATAGCATTCTTGGGAGAATGAAGTTTTGAGGGATCAAATCACCTTCATTTTGAAAACTAGAGACATATTCAGAAATTATACTTGAATATATTTCCAACAAGCCATTTTAGGCCTGATTTTGACACCTACAAGTCAGTTAAAATCAACCTTGAACAGCGAGGGCGCACTTGACAGAAAAATGGCGCACTTGACCATTTGCTGATTTTTTTTTTTAATTTCACTATAATTTTGACTTTATCTCAGAAATTGATGTTTCCACCTATGTAATTGAGGATGGTAAATGTAATTATGTTATGAATAAGTTTCCTAGGGGTAGATTCATCAAGTTAAAGTTGTCATTAAGTCAAATGAATCAATTTGAATGTATTTAGGGAGGAGTCACTTAGAGCTCCCTATACTCCAGCTTTCAGTTCAGAATTTTGTGGATATCTTCCTCACCTCATTGATTCAACCCCTAAGGATGAGTGAATGTTGTTTTGATGTTTATTTAGTCCCTTTCTTCACTCTTAGCAAGGGTTGGAATCAATTGGATGTTGTTGTATTTATCAAGGATCATATTGTACTCAGTTTGGCCAGTTAATAAAGAAGAGTTACAACTATTTTTTGGGATACATGTGGTATGATGTTTATCACTATTTTTTCTTCAGTTTCATATGTTAGAATGTGTTGTCTTCATGTTCATTACATCTCTGTTTTATGATCTCTTTCAAGCTGATAGGCAGAATACATGCTTTATGATGCTCTGTTTAGGGAAAATTATCATAATTTGTCCATTTTCCTCTATTTAGGAAGAATAAATCTCCCATGATCTTCCTAGCTCCTCATCAATATTAAAATAATCTCATCATAATCATCTTAAAGTGTTAAGCCTTATGCCAAACTTTCCCCATTGAATCTCTGCAACCCTATCTCATTTGCACCGACCTAGCTCCCTTGACCATACTTTCATCTAGCAACCCGACCAAAACCAATTATCAAAATCCATTCAGCCTCCTAGCTTGTGTTTTGTGGAGATATCCCTCTCCGACTTCGTAGGGCTAGCTACCAAGTTAAAAGGTTGGCTCGTGGTTACCTCTGTTGGGATTTCTTCCTTAGCCTTAGAAATATGGCAGAGTGATAACAAATACTTACCACTCCTTTTTTCTGATTGCGATATTTTTATCGCACTTCGCCACTGGTCCTACTGCCACGTCACCCATCGCATTTTGAAATTTCAACATTATTTCATTTCGCACTTCGCAAATTTCAGCCTTATTGCAATCGTATCACTGCACCTTCCAGTATTGCATTTCGTACTTCACACTTTCCTCCCGACTGCACTATCGCTTATCCGCCAACCTTGCGATATCGCATATCGCACTTCCATCCCTCCATCACAATTCCGCCATCGCACTTTTCAAATCCTCCCACTCCACTGCATATTTGTGATATTATGCACTTTAATAAAGTCCAAACACCTTTTTCACTCATCTATGTTGGGAATCACGATTGTCGTTAGACCAAAACTCGCAGGTGTTAGTCAACGTTCGCATCGCCAGAGATAAGGATCCATGAGAGGTGGTTATTCCATGTCACGAAACACATGGGGAGCATTGGCTTATCCAATTTCCAACAATATCTCCCCCCCCCCCCCCCAACGCGAGTCAGGTGTGTATTGAACTCGTGACCTACACTCTGATACCACTTGTTGGGAATCATGATTGTTGTTAGACCAAAACCCTCGGGTGTTAGTCAAAGATCGCATCGCCAGAGATAAGGATCCATGAGAGGCAGTTATTCCATGTCATGAAACACATGGGGAGTGTTGTTTTATCCAATTTCCAACACTCTAAGCTTGGATTTGTGTGGTTAGCCTTCCCTTGGCATTTGTTACGCGGATTAATCCCTCTTGCGGACAAGAGCGATATCCCTAGTACTCAGCGAGTAGCTAGAAAAAACATCCATTTGGAAACCTTTTTCTCTAGATTAATTGCATTTCAGAATTATTATAAGAAATTAGAGAGGACATGCCCCTACCTTGAAATCCAAACATTCGATGTAGTCTTTTGTCCCATCGCTCCAAAGTGGTTTCTCTAATAAGTAGAACCTGCAATCAAAGACAAGACAAAAGGATTAAAGCATTTGCAACATATAATAATCAAGAAAAGCTAATCCAACTTAGTGATCAAGGAGTCTAAGTATTGACGTTATTTGAATAAGCATAAGAACAACTCAATGATAAAAAGAGATCCATAAGTATTATCAAAATAAAAAGAGTAATCTTACATCCTGATGCCTTGATGCCATACAGATTTCTCCTGGGGTCCTGAACAATCATTTCTCTTTCAGTTTGATCAGCCTTCCTCTCTGAATACTAGCATGGAGTTATGGACACAAGGGTGTGATCATTCTCCTGCCAAAAACAACTCACTAGTGTAGAAAGTATGCACTCTTGGGAATTCTCTTCAGCAATTCATTTACAATCTACCCTTCAACCTGAAACTTCAGCTCAATTTATAGGGAAATGGAGGTAGTTTCAGTTTCATGAAAAGGGGGATGGATTCCTCTCACGAAGGAATTTGAGCTCTATGGACCAAGGGATAAGCTCCATGAGTGGAGGGATAAAGCTCAAACTGATTGCGACTCTAGAAGCTTCCAATTGGGAGAATATTCGACGAGCTAGGCTTCTAGAAAATATTTTTTTCTTTTAATTTGATTTTTGCGGGGGTGTGCAGGTAATAGTAGCAAAAAGTGCAGTGGTTGCTGCAATTTATTGACCAAAAAGCAGCGCATGCGCAGCGAAAGGGTAGAAAAACCGCATAGGCAGAATTTTAAGGGTTTTACAGAGCTTTTCTCCAATTCCAAGACTTGATTCAGGAACATTAAGGTTTTTGAATTCTAAGGAAACATGATATAGGTGGTGATAGACCCATATGAACAGTCAAATTTCATGGTGACAAAATGACGTGTAACAACATCTTTAGCCCTTTTTCCTCTAAACTACAAGCAACATTTTTTAAAGTTTAGTTATATCATGAATATTTGCATGGTTAGAAGCATGATAGCATAGTAGATAGATCATAGGATAAGTAGAGTGTGTTTAGCCATTTGGCCAATTAAATGTGGTTATAATTAGTTTCCTTTTCTATCATTTATTTTCAGCAAGTTAAATTAGTTTCTTTTCTGTCATTTCCTTTCAGTAATTTAGTTTAGTTTCCTTCCTGTCATTTCTTTTCAGCAATTTAATTTAGTTTCCTTTCCATCATTTCCTTTCTGCAATTTAGTTTAGTTTCATTGAAGTTTGACAGACTTCACCGAGAAACCCTAGAAGTAGCACCCTTTAATAGAGCAGAAGAGGATGACAAGAGTAGAATGCATCTGTTGTGTATATAGCATTGTCACCTCCAAGTTTGTACGAACCTCGGGTTGATAAATTCAAGTAGGGCAGCAGCCCCTGGGAGTTGCAGCACTCTTGGTGCAATACCAGGGCTCGCCAATGATGATGTGGATTACATGGTGCAGATAGTTCTCGAAATGGTTAGTCGGTTCTCCTAATATCAGCTCCAGAAGATTTAGGGCAAAAACTCTTTCTGCTCTACTTTGAAAACTAAAAGGTGAAAATGATTTGTTTTAACTTCTTTTTGTAGTTTTAAATCAATAAAATAATATTATTTTGTTTATTTTTACTTTAGAAGTCAAAATCAAAATGTTTTTTTTCTATTTTGAGAGAAAATATTTGTAATTTTATGAGTTTTTGTGTAGTAAACATGTTATTTTTGGAAAGAATCATTTTGACATTGAGCAGAATTTTATCACTTTTTTGTGATCTATAAAAATACGAAAAAACAAAATCTTGGAGTCCTCTTTTAAGCCCTTTTCAGTCTCTCTAAACATGAAAATATCGTCAAGTACTTGGCTATTCGAACTCGTTAAAGTAAATGAACAGTCGTCTATCCAATATAAGTTCACCCCTTTTACAGATTGAATTGGAATATTTACGGGAAAGGTATACATTGACTAAGCATGGTCAATAGAGTTCTCTCCTGCATTATTTTATCCTTTTTCGGGCTTGAGGAACTAAATTTACGAAAAATAACACTATGCAGTTTACTTATGTTTTTCTTCTGACTCCCTTGAACTGAAAAACACCGAGTTAATCCCATGTTGGACTCGTTAGAATTAAACAGTACAGGACTTGTCAATCACAATAGGACCGAACCACTCCTTCTTAGGGTTCGTTTTAAATACTAATATGGACTCATTCGAAGGATTAGCTTACATAACAAGAAAATTTTATCCTCCTCAATATTGACAAAAATAAAGAGGTACTTGCTAGTAATGGTGGGGGAAAAAAGTGAGAAAAATAATACATTCATTGTCTTTGTTTTACAAAGCAGCATGTCGCTCTTGAACACGACACTTTGTCACACTGTACCTGGGTTGGGAAATCCTTTGTCTTACAGTTAATCAAACCACATTGAAAGTCTTCACCCGTTTTTGGGTATTATATTTGAGTCAAATGCTACCAATTTATTTACAGTGTCATTATGTGTTCAAGAGAAAATTCAATTTACCATTCATTGCAAACATTTGTCTCCATTTGTGTTGACCATCCATGAGTCGGTCCTTGCAAAGCATTTCTTAAAAACTTGATCTAAAGGTTTCGTGTCGTATGCTCTCCTACGATGGATCACTTTCTATCGACATCAACTCATTATCAAGAAATTTGATTTAGAATACTATCAGTACCTTGGAATCTACATGCCCTAATGACAGGTTTCTCGCCTTCGACGATGTGTTCTCATCATGGAACTTCGATCGGATGATTCTACGAGTGTTTGACTACAAATCATTCATTCACACTTCATAGATTGTGCTAAAGTACTTTTAGATCCATTGTCATTGTTGGTGGTTTTTCTCACGCTTGTTGATGGTTCTCATCATTAACTGGTAATCAAGTGGTTTCTACCATGTTCAACTTCGACATAATCAATCACATGGAGATATTCGTACTATGTTCGAGAAGCGGAAATCAAGACCCTGGATCTAGTCTCCACTATCCAGGATGTAAGGAGTTATGTACTCATGATAGAGTAGAATTCTTATGACAGATGGTTGCGCCCATGCTGTCATAATAACATGTTACATACACCAATGAACCAACATCTCATCATAACATGATTATTAATGATAGTAATAAAACTAAACAATCCAAAACTATATTGCTAGACTAACATGACCAACATATCACAACATACATGCCAACCCGGATCCAACCAAACTACTAACATACACCCAGACAAATTCAAAAATAGACCAATTACGTGGACATAAAATAATTTCACATAAACTCGTTATAAACAACAAAATTCACATCCACACCACATAATGTCATGAAGATCATAGATAACTTACATAACTATTAACCTTAAATCTCTTCGTGATTTCAATAGTAAAGTGAGTAATAACCTCAAAGGCTTAGATTCTTCTTTATAAGCTACATTTCTTGCTCCATGTCTGCTAACATTTTTGGTCCAATCAATACCTCGTTAATTGGATCACTCTTACAACTACGCCCATATAGTGCCTTGAAAGGAATCATCCCCAATGACTCCTGATTCCCATTTTTGTATGAAAAATCAACCAATGGTAGATATTCTTCCCATTTCCACTTTTGATGCATCACATATATCCCCAACATGTCCTCCAAGATCCCATTGACCCTCTCAGTCTGTCCATTTGTCTGCGAATGATAAGTTGTGATGAAGGAAAACTCGGTGCCCAAACCCGCAAATAATTCCTTCCAAAACTTGGAAGTGAAATTTTCATCCCTATTTGACACAATATTCTTTGGAAAACCATGTAGTCTGACTATGTCTCTGATGAACACTTGTGCTAGATTGCTACTTGAGTAGGTAGTCTTCACTAGAATGAAGTGTGCAACCTTCGTCAATCTGTCCACAACAACCATGATAGAATCATGTTGTCTAACTGTCCTTGGAAAACCTATGATAAATTCCATGGAAATGACCCCCCATTTCAATTATGGAATCGCAAAAGGCTATATTATTCCACCTAGATGACTACACTCTTCCTTCACCTGCTCACAGTCCAAACACTCAGCCAGGAACTTTGCTACGTCCCTCCTAATATTCGGCCAATAATAGAATCTATTCGTTGTAGTCAACGTCGTCTGATAGCCTGGGTGTCTTGAATATGGTTTCGCATGAAACTTTCTCAATATCACCTTATTGATATTGCTTCTTTCTGGCACATATATCCTGTCTCTAAACTTGACTAATCCATCTACCGTGAAATGGTAGTCTGCATCCTGTACACCTACACTTGTACATGTACCTGTAACACTACTTGACTTGTACCTGTACTCTGCTATAATTTGTTCCTAAGCTACATATACTTAACATCCTGCTGACCTGCCTACAAGATCCTATCATGTAAATCCATCCCAGAGGATCTCATAGCGGCAATGTGATTTACCTGTATTCGCCTGCAAAGAGCATTTGCAACCTTTTCCTCTTTACCTTTGATGTCTTTGATCTCGAAATAAAACTCACTGATCGTAGCCAACCATCTAAATATTCTGGCATTAAAATTCGGTTGGTCAAACATGTTGGGTGTGGAGCCTGATTATCTTCCTTATTTATATGTATCGTCACGTTAGACCCCTGTTCTTAACGGGGCGGCAACGTCGGTCGTTGTTTAATCACCGTCAGGGGGGTTCAGGGGGAGTGCGATGCTTGTACCTGTAACACTACCTGTACCTGTACCTGTACTCTGCTATAATTTGTACCTAAGCTCCATATACTTAACATCCTGCTAACCTTCCTGCAAGATCCTATCCTGTAAATCCATCCCAGAGGAGCTCATAGCGGCAATGTGATTTACCTTTATTCACCTGCAAAGAGCATTTGCGACCTTGTCCTCTTTACCTTTGATGTCTTTGATCTCGAAATCAAACATGTTGGGTGTGGAGCCTGATTATCTTCCTTATTTAGATGTATCATCGTGTTAGACCCTCGTTCTTAACGGGGCGGCAACGTCGGTCGTTGTTTGATCACTGTCAGGGGAGTTCAGGGGGGGTGCGATGCCATTTTTTAGCCCCCCTGCCCCCGAAGCTAAAAACATATGTAAAATTTCCTTGTAAAATATTGTAATTTCGTAGTCAATCTGGGCCGTTCATTAAGCGGATGATCTGACGTTAGAAGTTATGTTTAATTTAGGGGTTTTTTCCCTAGAAGGCAACCCCTCTGTTGTATGAGGGAATTGTATTGCAGCTATGTATTGTGTGTATATTCTGAACAAGAAATAGAAAGGGGGACTGTGTGAGAGAGAAAAGGATATTACAGCGGATCTGTTGTAGGTTGTGTCTCTTCATTTTGCTAGATAATATAAAGGAAGGACTGGTTGTTTCCGCATATAGCCCAAGTTGGGTGAACCACACACACACACACACACACACAGATATATATATATATATATATATATATATATATATATATATATATATATATATATATATATATATATATATATATATATATATATATATATATATATATATATATATATATATATATATATATATATGTCCTTATTGTTTTATATGTTTTATGTGTTTGTGTTTCCGCATATTTTATGTGTTCCATTGCTCTGTAATATATAATTTTCTAACAACGGGTATCAGAGCTGAAAGTCTATTTGGTTGATAAACTCGCAGGAAATAAGGGTTCCTGGTTCGAGTGGGAGCAATGGTGGAAGATGGTAGGTTTAGGGTTGAGAAATTTAATGGCCAAAACTACCCATTTTGGAAGATGCAGATGGAAGATTATATGTATCATAAATATATGTACCTACCATTGAGCAGAAAAACAAAGAAGTCGTTGAGTATGATAGACGCAAAATGGGAGATTCTCGATAGAAAGACACTTGAAAAAATACGCCTGTGCCTCGCGGCGTCGATGGGCTTCAATATTTCAAAGGAAAAAACAATAGAGGGTTTAATTATGGCATTGGCGAAAATATATGAAAAAACCCTCGGCCTCAAATAAGGTATTTCTTATGAAAGGCTTATTTAATATGAAGATGACGGAAGGTGGATCTGTTGCTGACCATTTAAATGAATTTAATATGGTTTCCAGTAAGTTAAATTCTGTAGGGGTAAATTTTGATGATGAAGTTAGGGCTCTGTTATTTCTATGCTCATTTCCAGAAAGTTGGAATGGCTTAGTTATAGCCATTAGTAACTTTGTCTCTGGATCTAGTACTTTAAAGTTTGATGATGTTGTCGGTGCTATCCTTAGTGATTAAATGTGATGGAAAAGCTCTGGTGAGACATCGGGTAATGCTTTGAGTGCAGAGACTAGGGGAAGAAAAATGGAAAGAGGAAAGAGCTCAACATATCACAGTAAATTAAGGAAAGGTAGATCCAAGTCCAAATTGGGGATAGTGCACTGGAAATGCGGAAAGAAAGGACACATGAAGAAAGACTGTAAATCTCGGAAGGGAAAAGAAAGAGACACACATCAAGAAAACAATCATGAAGCAAATGTGACAGGTGATGTGTTACAATATTCTTTGATTATTTCTTTGAAAAATGTTACTGATAATTGGGTGGTAGATTCAGGGGCCTCATTCCATGCCACACCTGATAAGAAATATTTTCATGACTATGTTCAAGGAGATTTTGGACAGGTTCGTCTGGGTGATGATAAACCTTGTAAAATCATTAGAATGGGTAAAGTTCTTGTAAAACAACATAATGGAAACCAATGGTTACTAAAGGAGGTAAGGCATGTTCCAAATCTGAAGAAAAATTTGATTTCAACATGGTAGTTAAGCGGTGAAGGTTGTGTGACAACTTTCAGAGAGAAAACTTGGAAGGTCACTAAAGGATCCCTAAGGAGAAAAGGTTGGTACATTGTATTTATGCAATGGTATTTCTAAATCTGTTAATGCTTTAACTTCCAAAGGAGAAGATGCAACATTATGGCACCGTAGGCTTAGACACATGAGTGAAGGGGATGAAGATTCTTCACTCAAGAAATTTGTTGTCAGGTTTGAAGAATATTGATTTCGATTTCTGTGAGAATTTTATTTATGGAAAACATAAGAGGGTCAGATTTCTTAGAGTTGGGAAAGAAAAGAAGAGTGAAAAATTAGAGCTTGTGCATACATATGTATGGGGACCTACTCAGGTATCACCTTTCAGTGGCTCTTGTTATTATGTTACTTTTACTGATGAAACAACTAGAAAAACTTGGATTTATTGTATTCAGAATAAATATGATGTATTTGATACTTTCAAGAAATGGAAAGATTTGGTTGAGATTTAGATGGGAAAGAATTTGAAGTGTCTGAGATCAGACAATGGAGGTGAATATTGTAGCAAAGAGTTTGATAGGTACTGTTCAGAGCATGGAATTCACAGAGAGTAGGCAGTTCCAAGAACACCACAAGAAAAAGGTGTGTTAGAAAGGATGAACAGGGAAATCATGGAGCGTGCAAGGTGAATGATATTGCATGCAGGATTGCCTTTACAATTTTGGGCAGATGTTGTAGATACTATTGTTTATCTAATAAAAACAGGGCCTTCAAGTTCCATGGATGGTGGCATTCCAGAGGAGGCATGGATAGGTAAAAAGGTAAACTACTCTTTTTTAAAGCCTTTTGGTTGTGAGGCTTATGTCAATATTAATAAAGAAAATAGAACAAAGCTTGAGGAAAAATCAAAGAAATGTACCTTTATTGGATATGGTGTTAATGATTTTGGTTATCGCTTATATGATTATGAAAATCACAAAATCATTCGGAGCAGAGATGTAATATTCAATGAAAAGGTCTTGTATAAGAATCAGTTGCAGGAAAAGAAACAAGAAAAAGAAAACAAAGAATACACAGTTCTTGACGAGATCACAGAAAAAGTAAAGGTGCCTGAAAATAATAATAATCAATAGCCATAAAAAAAAAAAACCACCACAATAGCAATAGACACCTCAAACACCTGAAAGTGGTGTCATAATATCTACCAAGATAAATAGACCACCTGAACTATACTCTCCTTCATTATTATTTATTGTTGACTGATTCTGGTGAACCCGAATGTTATGAAGAAGCAATGTAGGTCGAAAACAGGAAGAAGTGGGAGCTAGCCATGAAAGAAGAGATGGATTCCTTAATACATAACCAGACTTGGGAGTTAGTCAGATTGCCTGCAGGTAAAATAATAATGCAGAATAAATGGGTTTACAAGCTGAAGGAAGAAGATGGAGGAAAACAAAGGTACAAAGTTAGACTTGTGGGGAAGGGGTTTGCATAGAATAAAGGTATTGAATTTGATGAAATATTCTCTCCTGTTGTTAAGATGACTTCAATCAAAACTATTTTAAGTCTTCTAGCAACGGAATATTTGCATCTTGAACAGTTAGATGTAAATACAACATTTCCCCATGGAGATTTGGAGGAAGAGATCTATATGCAACAACCACAAGGATATGAATTCAAAGGGAAGGGACAATTAGCGTGCAAGTTAAAGAAGAGCTTGTATGGCTTAAAACAGGCTCCAAGGTAGTGATATATAAAAGTTGACAGGTTTATGTCTGAATAAGGTTATACTAGATGTCACTTCAATCATTATGTTTATCTGAAAAATCAAAATGATGGCATCTATATTATATTGTTATTATGTGTAGATGACATGCTTGTTGCAGGGTATAACATGCAGGAAATAAATGTGACCAAAATAAAATTGGCAAATTCATTTGTAATGAAGGATTTGGGAGCTATAAAACAAATCCTTGGTATGAGAATAACTAGAGACAGGAAAAATCGCAAATTAACATTGTCTCAAAATGAGTACATACAAAAGGTGTTGAAAATATTTAATATGCAGAATGCAAAAGCAGTTAGTACACCTTTGGCTATCAATTTCAAACTTAGTAAGGATATGTGCCCCAAGACCCAAGAAGAAATGGGTTATATGTTTAAATTTCCATATGCATCAACAGTTGGAAGCTTAATGTATGCAATGGTCTACATAAGGCCTGGTATTTCACATGCAGTGGGAGTTGTAAGCAGGTACATGAACAACCCAGGAAAAGAACATTGGATGGAAGTGAAATGGATTCTCATGTATTTGAGAGGTACCAAAAATCAAGCATTATGCTTTGGTGGTTTAGACGTTGCTCTACAGGGATATGTTGATGCAGATATGGCAGGTAATAGAGATAATAGGAGGAGCACTGCAGGGTATGTATTTACTATAGGTGGGACAACTATCAGTTGGGTTTCAAAAATGAAAAGTGTTTTTTTCACTTTCAACAACATAAGTAGAGTATGTTGTTACTACAGAGGCTAGTAAATAAATGATTTGGTTACAAAGGTTTATGGATGAAATTGGTAAGAAGCAGGAGATGGGTAGGTTATACAGTGACAACTAGAGTGCCATTCATCTTGCAAAGAACTCAACATTTCATTTCAAGACTAAACACATACAACTCAAGTACCATTTCACATGGTCAGTGTTGGAAGATGGACATTTGAAGCTGGAAAAGATACACACTAGCCATAATCCTACAGATATGCTAACAAAAGTTGTAACCAGGGAGAAACTAAGTTTTTGCTCAGTTTAAATTGGTCTTCAAGTATGATGATGAAGATGAGAAAAAACCAGGTCCAAAGTGGAGTAATTTTCCAACAAATGAATCAGCAATGGAGTTCCTATAGTTAGTCTCCAAGTGGGAGATTGTTGGGTGTGGAGCTTGATTATCTTCCTTATTTAGATGTATCATTGTGTTGGACCTCTGTTCTTAACGGGGCGGCAATGCCGACCGTCGTTTGATCGCCGTCAGGGGGGGTGAAGGCACCATGTTGGAGACACCCCGCCACCCCCCCGCCCCCACCCCCACCCCCTCCCCCTAGCGGGGGGTTTCGAGGGCAGCACCCCCGAAGCTAAAAACATATGTAAAAGTGCCTTGCAAAATATGGTAATTTTGTAGTCAATCTACGTCGTTCATTAGGTAGATGATCTGGCGGTAGAAGTTATGTTTAATTTAGTTTTTTTTTTCCCTAGAAGGCAACCCTTATTTTTTTTCCCAAGAAAAAATCGAACCATCTATTGAGCATATAGAAATTTATATAGTATATGCATATAGCATTCAATGAACTGCATTTTTCCTCTTTTTTTCAAGGAGGAAAGATGGAGTTGTGGCTACTTTGGAGGAGGAAAGATCAATCCTCCCAGCCCTATTCAAAAAAGAATAAAACACATCTCCTTTCAGCCCCCGAGCTTCCCTAATATTAGGAAAATAAATGCCCGAAACAAGGATGCAAACAGACTTGTTCAATTTGTTCCCACAAATAACAAAACTTGGTGGTAAACACCGATCCAGTTTTTTAAGCATTCAGTCACAAAGTACAAAACATGAGGAAATAATAGTCTCTCGGGTCTCCTCTTAAGAGGAAAACAATCCGAAACAGAGACATAGAAGTTTTTAGTATATGATTCAGTGCTGAATTGAAGAAAAAACAAAAAAGTATACAATTACCAACAGTTTTGGACAGTTCCATGCTAATCCGAAAAAACAGGTAAAAGAAAAGAGGAGAACTGGAAACTAGCAGGCAAATGGAGGTTGTTCGATAATTCAGACAAGTCCTCCATCGACCTCAGATGCTACCTGGTGCCCCAAGTATTGTCGAACGCCCTCCTTAAATAGGAGGTATGCTTCACTGTTTCATTCCCTGTAAATGTGACAAGCTGTGATATGGTTAAAATAGGATTTTAAAAGAAGCACCTCATCTAGTAAAGGAGACAAAATGTAATGTAGGCATCTTTGGGAACCATTAAACCATTTTATGATGTTCAAAGAGTCCCCAAAAATCTGGACTTCTCGCATCTCAAGGGAGGAGAGCCATCAAAGAAGGAGATGAATGGCTTTTAGTTCTGCGAAGTTATTTGTCCCCTGTCCAAGGCCAACCGACACTTTGAAAACTTTTCCTAATGGAACATGACTGGCTATGCCATCTCCACATCTATTTTGAGGATCATATGCCCCATCAAAATATGCCCACAGAATTTCACCCCTAATAACTTCCTCTTGGATGACTCTGGCATGTTGGGACTCCAACGGGATTGGAATATATTCAAATATAGATGCCCCTTCCGCCACTAGTAGATTAATGGGAAATAGAATGTCTTGAAAGATGACATGATTTCTGGCAATCCAGGTTCCCCAGGCAAAAATGAGTGGGATGTTCCGCACCCTTTCATTTGGAGAGTCCTGCCACACCTCTGAAATAGCTTGACCTTCCCATGTTTGTGTAATGTTGAGGAGCCTCAAGGTTTCGGTCCAAAGCCTAATATTATATCAGCAAGTGAGAAAAAGGTGGTGTACTGACTCAAGACTAGCCTTACATAGGGAGCACCAACCAGGATCAATCTTGCCCCTCTATTGAAGAAATTCCCAGGAGGGAACTTTGTTTTGAAGTATGCACCAGAAGAACAATTTTGATTCCACCAATCCCTTTAGCTCCCATAATGATTTGAACCACCACTCCGGCTCCCCCCATCCCTTCTGATACATTAGCCATTTGTAGCCAAATTTTGGGGTGTACAGACCCATTAGGGAGTGTACCCATCTAAGCTCATCCGGCCTCTCCTGAAATCTGATATTTGATCTGCGAAGCTCATTGATGAAACCCTACCACTCCTATATCCACCTATTTTCAAGCTAAAGTGCCTCCCCTATCATCCATGCTTGTCCCCACATGGTTGACTGACCTTGTTGGGCAATATTGCTCAGACTTCTAAAGCCTCTTTGATCCAACTACTCAATTATATCTCTAAAGATGGATATCTCCCCGTGCACCCCACCCATGGATCACGACCCAGCCTTACCTATGCACCGTCCCCAACATGCCAAGCCAGTTCGTGTTCGATTATTTTGACTGATGCTAACGTTGCTTTCCAGACAATCGAAGCATTTTTTAATTTCTTATTGGGCAGGCACAACCATTCATTTATTGGCATTAGATCGATGTATTTCCTTCTTATAATTTTCCTCCAAAGGTTTTCCAAAGTAATAAGTCTCCAACCCAAATTTTCAGCTAGATAAGCAATGAAAGAGGGGAGCTCCTTTATTCCCCAAACTCCCCAAGCCTTCGGACGCACTATTTTCTCCCATGCCACCAATTGCATTACATGTTCCACCTTTGATCCTACCCATAAGAACCTACTGTAGATTTTATTAATAGATGAGAGGATACTTTTTGGCACCCAAGAAAGGGCAGCCCAGTACATCGGAATGGCCATGGCTACAGATTTAATCAGCACTAGTCTCCCTGCTCGAGATAGCCATTTGAAGCTCCAATGTTTCATCCTTGACTCAATTTTTTCCACAAGCCAGTGCCAATCCTGAATTTGATAAGGGTCTGGCTTTAGTTGGAAACCCAAGTATTTCCAGTTGGAAACCCAAGTATTTTAATATGTCCTGGAGGGGCTTAACTTCAAACGGCAACACTTCAGAGATTCTGCCCACTTCAGCTCGGGAAAGGCCTGTTGTAGTAATTGTGGATTTCTGGTTGTTTATACTTAAGCTGGTAGCCTTTAAGAAGAGGTCCAACACCTCTTTTAACCGTTGAAAGTATTCTAAGCTTCCATTGTTTAAAAGGAGAATATCAACCACAAAGAGAAGATTATTTATGAAGAGTTTGACAACCACCTCAATGCCTTTTAGCTCCCCCCTTCTTTTTTCATCATGAATCATCAAGTTAAGCCCTTCTGCAACCAAAAGAAAGAAAAGGGGAGATAGAGGGCATCCCTGATGAAGGCCTCTTTGAACATGGAAGAAGTTGGCAGTAGCCCCATTGATCAAAATGGCAATACTAGTAGTTTAAACGCACCCCCTCACCCAGTTGATGAAGTCAATCCTGAAACCAAGATAGGTCAAGTGAAGTCGAAGATACATCCAACTAATTCTGTCATATGCCTTGAAGAGGTCTATTTTTACAATTTCCCCTTTTTTTTTTACTTCTTTTTAGGCTATGGATAGTTTCCTGAGCCACCTCGTGGATTTATCTTCCATCTAGGAATCCAAATTGTTCCAGGGAGATATTTCGAGAGAGGAAAGATTTAAGGTGAGTAGCTATCACTTTTGCAATGATTTTATAAATGCACGAGCAAAGAGTGATAGGTCTAAAATCATCGAAGGATTTTGGGTCCTCCTTCTTGGGGATGAGGGCCATAAAAGTGGAGTTGAAAGGTTGATAGATGGTTTTGGTGCTTCTCGACTCTTCGACCACCGCAAGCAGGTCATCACCCAAAAATTCAAAAAAATGTTGAAAAAATTCCACCGTCCAACCATCCGGCCTTGGGCATTTGTCTTTCTGCATTACCTTGAGGATACCCTCCACTGCCTCTTTTGAGATAAGCTCCATAATGCTATCATTCCCTTCTTCGTCAATATGTCTGGGAAAAACTGAGCAACCCTGATCACTTCAGCAATATATACCTCCACAGGAGCTCTAAAAAAAGATTTGAAATGTTTCACTCCTAGAGAAGATAAGTCTTCGAAGGATCGTGCCGTAACGCCTTCCTCCGTCTGCATTCCCAAAAATGTATTAATATTTTTCCTTCCTTCGGCATAGTTCTGGAAAAATTTCATGTTCTCATCTCCAGCTGACAACCAGATTGCCCTACTTTTGAGGAACCAACTTTCTTCCCTTTCCAATAAGATTTTCCTTCTTGATGCTTCAAGGCTCTTTAATCTATCCCTAGATTCAATGGAGGCATATCCGGACCCCTTCGGACTTTCAAGGAAGTCAAGTTCTTCATATATCTTCTGTAATTCTTCCTCCTCCTTTATTTTTTTTGCCTTTGCCCATTCCAAGGTATCATTTTTCATTTTCTTTAGATTCTCCATAAAACGCCAGCTCATACTACCAGGTTCTGTCAACCTTTATATCCTCTAGTTGGCATGGAACAAAGAGTTGAAAGATTCATCCTTGAGCCAGGAAGAGTTAAACTTAAAGGGAGCCCCTAGCTTCTTATGAGTACCTTTGATCTCTAGGAGGATGGGGAAGTGGTTGGATATTCCCCCTTCCCCAACCCAATGCCTAAAGATAGTGGATCTGGCCACCAGGTCTTCATTAAGGAGGAAACGATCCAACTTCTTGGCCACCCTATCCTCACCCATTCTTCTGTTCCTCCAAGTGGGTCTAGGTTTGATAAAATTTGCATCCACCAGGTGAGAGGAGACCAACTTATCAAGAAAGAAATCTGTGAGGAAGTCTACACGAGCAGAAGGACCCCAGGATTCAGAGATCCCCAGGGAAAAATTTAGGTCTCCTCCCAGAATGAGATTTGAGTTATTCAAGCAGGACTTGGAAAATAACTTGTTCCAGTACTACATCTTGTCCAAACAAGGCCCATAAAAAATTAAAATAAGAAGCGGGTGACAAAACTCATTTGAGCAGACTTCCATGGCTAAAGCATTTTCAAAGCCCCATGAGGATATTTCCTTCAGCCTCCCGGATTTTATGCCCAAAGCCAAGCCTCCAAATCTTCCATGAGCATCCAGGGCCTGAAATAACCATCCCGAGAACATCCTGGATAGTGTTCCAACCGCTTCATCCCCCATCCCCAGGGTCTCTTGTAACATAGCAACGTCTGGTTCATAGGACTTCATCAAAGCTCTTAGTGTTAATTTTTTGGGTTGAATAGAAAACCCTTGCAGTTGTATGGGAGAATGATCATCGATAACCCAGGGTGGGGGTCTTCGCTGCTCTAAGCACCCTAGATAGGGAATGTTGCTTCCCATCTGCAATGTCGATTTTTTCCTTGACTTGGGCCTTGGAAAAATTGGATTTCCTACCCCTCACCTTTCTAAGGCCTACCAAAATAGGATTAGCCTCCAATCCTCCAATAGCCTCCTCCTTCATGGGTTTCTTCATAATTGATCTTAAGTTATATAGGGTTTTATCAGGGATACAGGGCTAGGGGAGGGGCGATCCTATATCAGACACAAAGAGGGGTTCTAACGGTGTAGCCGGGATGGAGGTAATGATATTGTCCAGGGACTCTATGACATCATGCATTTGCAAATATTCCATTGGAGATGGCCTAGAAGGACCAGGATTTGAATAAGCAAAAATATAAGTACATAAAGAGGTGAAAAGAGAGGGAGAAGACACCAATATCGTACCCTCTGGAGCAGATGTAGCGGGTTCAGCTTCAAGGAAGGGTGATGATGTGGGAGGGCGCTCCGGTTCATGTTTCATTGCAATAAGGTTGTCTTGCTCTGCTAGTTGTTCAGTAGGGTATGTTCCTGTCATGTTGCCACCTGGACCGTCAAGCCCTTCCATCATCTCCCCCTCAAGTGCCCTGAGCTCTTCTGCAGCCGAGGGTCTCAGAGGCCCTTAGTTTATCCTTTTCTGCTTCCTTCTTCTTCAGTGCCCAAGTGGGAAATCCTTTGCCATATGTCCATATTTATGGCATCGGTGGCATCGGAATGGCATGTGTTCATAGTCCAGAGTCTTTGTAAACTCTAATTCCTTGTATTTGAGGCACATATCTTCTGCTAGGCCTTATTTAGGATTGAGATTGACCAAAATTCTGGCAGCACTCAGGTCCTTGGTCTGCTGGAACGACAAATATGCCTTAAGGAACTGACCCAGCGTGTCCCTCTGGCCATCAAAAAGTGGCGTCCATTTCCTGAATAAGACAGGCCTCTTCCCGAAATTCCAGTTCCTTTCTATAACCCATTCCAAATGCTCCTTTTTCTCAAACTTAATCATAAACCACCCCTGGGCTAAAGTTTGAATATCTGTGGGAATTCCAAGGGAATCCATCGATACCAAGGTTGTCCAGTCTTTAATATAATTGACAGAGAATTTCCTACCTCTTACTCTTCCTACTAGAATGGTTTCTGCTGCTTCCATTACTTCATCAATGAGTATGTCCACTCCAACAACACAGCATTGTCTCTCTTCCTTTTTCCTGATCAAATTGGTCTTCTTTCTATTTGTTCCTGCAACCCCACTCCTTCCACCTTCCTCACCCTCCAACGGCCTTTCGATAGCATCTGGTTCTTCAAGAACAGGCGACCCAAGTCGCCCTTCCCCAGTGTGATTGGAAGACTCTTGAGAAAGTCCTCCTGCTCCTAGATTTCCTTCTTATTGTTTGGAAACCCCAGATACCTCTTGCCAATTCTCTCCTCTATGGGATCCCGAAAGCCTTCCATGTTCCTCTGCTGAAGACACAGGTTGATGAGCCCCTACCTGTCCCAACGTCGTCTACCTCAAAACACTAGGGTTTCCAAACAAACCCTTTGCTACCTCCGGCCTCGAACTTCCCACTTCACTCCCCTCCGAGAAAACGATATTTTCAAGGAAACTAATTCCCTACCACTAATGTGAGTTCTTTTGTGCACTAGGAGCATCCAACTGAGCTCCTCTACCAAGATCCAGAAATTTGTGGCTCTCTCCCAAGAAACCCTCAAGACCAACAGAACTCTCAAAACCACAACTAACAACCATGTCTTCCAACTCCCCTGAGAATAACGGGATTGATGAAATACCTGGCGGTATAAGGTTTAATTGTATTGTCGAAACTTGAGCGACACCTTGCTTCTTAGGAAATGACGAAAGCTGGAGTGGCCCTGGTTCATTCTCTTCCTTCCACACACAATTGCAAGTACTCTGAAGGTTTTCTTCCAGGAGAGCTGCCCCGTTCAAAAAACCCCAGGCCCCTTCTGGAGCTTTGTTCTTCAGGCCTGCATCACCAAAGGCTAGAATATATCGCTCCAAATTTCTCGTCGACACCTCGTGCCCCCAAACTACTAACAGGTCCTCCGGCACTGGTTCTAAATCAACTATATCTCGTTCAAAACCCATCTTTACAGTGTGATTTAGTGTCTAAATGACTGCTCTGACAGCGCAAGACCTTCTCCAACACCAAAACCTCATGCACACACCACCGTCAAGTAGTAGAGTTAGGGTTTGAGTGCACTTAGACGGCCATCCTAACCTAACTTAGCCGAAAGCAAGAATCAAACCCTAGGCGTTGTGTGGTCGTCTGCCGGGAGTACAAATGTCTGATGGGATCTAATAGCCTAGGACGACTGTCACGTCGAGGATCCTCTCGGAACGTTGCCTATAGCCAGTTTCAGGCCGCTTGCAAACCTTGGCTGCTGCCATGGTTAGGGTTTCGACCCCGCTTCTCCATCCTCATCGTTTAGAAGGAAACCCCTCTGTTGTATGAGGTAATTGTATTGCAACTTTGTATTGTGTGTATATTCTGAATGAGAAATAAAAAGGGGGATTGTGTGAGAGAGAAGAGGATATTACATTGAATCTGATGTAGGTTGTGTCTCTTCATTTTGTTGGATAATATAAAGGAAGGACTGGTTGTTTCCGTGGACATAGCCAAGTTGGGTGAACCACATATATATGTGTCCCTCTTGTTTTATATGTTTTATGTGTTTGTATTTCTGCATATTTTTATGTGTTCCATTCCTTTGTAATATATAATTTTCTAACAAAACAAATACCTCAACCCACTTTGATCGTTCATCAATAAATACCTCTAGCCAAGATGATAGTGCCTCCACATCTTTAATGCATGTATGATTGTTGCTAGCTCAAGATCATGCGTCGGATACTTCTGCTTATGTTCATTCAGTTTTTGTGACTCATAGTATACAACCCATCCATCCTGCATAAGGAGTCCACTAAGCCCTCTCTTGTAAGCATTTCTACTTACTATAAACTCTTTGTCAGGATCTGCGATCTTTAACAGTGGAGCATGTGTCAATAACTGCTTAAGTTGTTCAAAACTGGCCTCACACTCCTTTGTCCATGATCTGAAATTAGTCTATCAGTTTTGTTGTGCTAAGTTTTTTTCAGTAATATAAACATGTACAATTTGTCTCTGTTTGTTTTCTTAAGGAATGAGTGTTTTAACCATGAAACATAGATGAGTTTCTGAACTTTAAGCATGAAAGAAAGCCTAAAAAACACTGAACAACAGTGTATAACAGATAAATACAATCACACGTAAGTTTTACATAGCAGGCATGATGAAGAAGTTCAACCCTCCTAGGTTACATCTACTGGTCCAGCTCCCAATGGCATGTCCCTCTTTTTCATTATGCTCAAAATCGCAAATTACATGTGTTTACAGGCCTTTAATGCTATTTTCTTTGCACCAATGGCTCTAAAATGCTCTAATTAGTCTAGGTAGACTCTTTCACCCAAATTGCTAAAAAATTGACCTCCCAATGCATTTTTCCCAATGTCAGCTAGAAAATCTCCACTAAAAGTGGAGACTGCACATAACTGTGGCTAAATTTGGTATAAAAACTCTAAATTCTAGGGCGTCGCTACAGTCCCCGCCACTCTAAACCGCAAATTTTTAATGTGGTGGTTAAGGGGGAGGGGGTGGCCACATGCCAACCCCGCAACCCCTGTGGTTAGTCTAACCGCAGAGCGAAACTACTGTGTTACCATGGTCGGAACTAGAGTTATATCTGGAGTTGATACCGTAACCGTTAAGTAGCATTTAAAAACATGTTTACTTGTGATGGAGTTTACCGCCCATCGGAGTTACGGTTTAAACCGCCGGTTTGGATAACATTAGGTATTGGTCATAGCCATCGGGTATATGGTGGTTGGGGATGTCCCCTTTTTTAATCTGCCCTTCCATTTGCTAAACCATATATAAAATTCGCAACCTTATAGGGTTAACAATCACCAGTAGAGCAGTTGGTAAAATTGTTCGCGCCCGCGCCCGAGGTCTCTAGTTCGACTCCTGTGGCCTTCAAAAAAATTTAACATACCCTCCTGAGGACACATGGCAACCTCCGAGCTTGCCACATATTGATCATCCAATGGCTCATTTACAAAACATACAAACCATCCAACGATCAGAACACATCTCTGTACCACAAGATCAACGATCCACGACATGCCATGTGGCGAAATCCTATTAACTTAGGAAAATGGAATATTCCTAGAATATACCTACTGACTATACATGCATGCTAACTGCGCATCCAGTCACAATTTTTGTTGTTTGGGAAAATGGAAAGAACGTGATATCTTCCTCATACGACATTAATTTTTTGAACCGTTCACGGCACCGAAATCGCAACGACGAGAACTTTCCAGTCGCTCAGGTTCGCTCCTATTTCGAGAACTTTAAATTTTGAGCATAACACATGATCTCCTGATCACACCTCCCCATTGGGAATCTTTTGGACCTTAAAATATTTTAATTACCAGTTCACAAAATGAGGGTACAACTCCCTCACCTTTTCCACTTCCATCGTTCTTACCTTACTTGGTTTTCTTCCCTTGAGCCCAATTCAAAGATAATCAACACTTCCCCCCTTAGAAGTGCATTTCCTCCTGTCAAGAATGGAATCCTCCTTGAGCTCGTCCACAAATTCTTGCGAGAAATCTTCTATAGATGGCAACTGAATATCACTAGGCTCATACAAACATAAATTCTCCACATTGACAACATAATACATTTGCATATATGAAGGCAAGTCAAGTTGAAATGCATTATTACCAACGTGTTTAATGATCTTGAATGGAATTTTTGTAGCTACTACAACGCCACCCAAAATTTTGGGCATATTCAAAATTTTGAGTCCCCCTCTGATCGCGTAGCCCATTAAGGTTTTGACCCGGCCTTCGGTAAGTTAATCTCCCCGTGACCTATTCCTACCAAACCCTGTCGTTGTGCCCATTCATACGATGCACACCACACCCACTTGTCTTGTTGTCTCATGACTGTAGTAGGGTTTGCGGGGTTTGTTGCTGCAAAGAGCATTGAGAGTTCCTCCATGGATTTGATGCTAGGTTTCCCATAGTAGTCATCACCAATCACTGGGGGCACCGAGCTCGGACATATAAGGCTTCAGTATGGATTTCATTATGCTAGTCGTGCTAGGCTTCGGGATAAACCCTAATTTCTCAATAAAGTCATCCCTTTCCCATTTTACCTAATTCATATTCCCCTCGGGCACATTCTGATATGCATTGCATGAAATCATGATAAAATCATCGAACATAATTTTACCTCAGGTTCATGATTGGTTTCCCTCATCTCAACATGTGCATTAATGTTTTCAAGGTTTTAGTGAGGCGTTACAAGTCCTACGCACCTGCAAGCCCCTTTTCTCTGGCATGTGCATTGAAACAAAGTGGATACATCTTGTGTTGATGATTAGGGAAAGAATTGAGTTTCATTAGGGTATGGAAAAGGCTGGCTCTCCTCTGCACCTCTAAAACCCTAAATTGTTATGATCAAGAATCCGACCATGCCTTGAATTAACCTTCACTATGTAGAACTCTTTTCACATAGCGCTTCAAGCCACTTTCTCTAAATTCACATAATCACCGTGGGAAACAAAAATTATTTAATACACAATTGGTGGTTCCATTAAATGACTAAATTTGAATTCAATTTCCAAAGTGAAGCATGATATGATACATCCATGCAATTTGTAACAAATTAATTTGGATTATTTTCATGCTACTAGAGTGAATCAATGTTTGTCTTTTTATCTATTCATTGATCCCACATGAAAGGTATCGCTTTGGTAAACTAATTTGTTTGTTTCATCTTCTTTGCAGGATGCTAAGAAAATGTGGCTTAGATCTACATCAAAAAAGGGGAACACTTGTACACGAGGTCAGAAATTCGCATAGGTCGCAAAGTCACAAAGTTGCATAGGTTGAAAATTCGCATAGGTCGCAAAGTCGCCAGGTCCCAAGGTCGCAAGGTCGTAAAGTCACATCGGTCGCAAAGTCACAAAGTCGCATAGTTCGCAAAGTCGTAAGGTTGCAAGGTCGCAAGTTCGCAAAGTCGCAAAGTCGCATAGGTCGGAAAGTTGCAAGGTCGCAAAATTTCATGGCTCGCAAATTCACATAGTTCGCAAAGCCGCATAGATCGCAAGGTCGCAAATTCGCAAGGTCACAAATTCGCATAGGTTGCAAAGTTGCAAACTCGCATAGGTTGCAAAGTCGCAAATTCGCACAGGTCGCAAAGTCGCAAGGTCGCAAAGTTGCAAATTCACATAGGTCGCAAAGTCGCAAGGTCGCAAAGTCGCATAGGTCGCAAAGTCGCAAGGTCGCAAAGTCACATAGGTCGCAAAGTTGCAAAGTTGCATAGTTCGCAAAGTTGCAAGGTGGCAAGGTCGCATAGGTCGCAAAGTAAAAAAAATTGCATAGGTCGTAAGGTCGCATAGGTCGCATAGTCGCGTACGTCTTAAAGTCGCATATGTCGCAAAGTCGCAAGGTCATAAAGTCGCATAGGTCGCAAAGTCGCATAATTCGCAAAATCCCATAGGTCGCAAGGTTGCAAGGTCACGAGGTCTCAAGGTTTCAAGGTTACAAAATCACATAGTTCAAAAAGTCGTAAGGTCACAAAGTTGCATAGGTTGCAAGGTCACAAAGTCGCATAGGTCGCATAGTCACATAGGTCGCAAAGTCGCATAGGTCGCAAAGTCGCAAATTCGCATAGTTCGCAAAGTCGCAAGGTCGCAAAGTCACAAATTTGCATAGGTCGCAAAGTTGTAAGGTCGAAAAATCACATAGGTCGCAAAGTTGCATAGGTCGCAACGTCGCAACGTCGCAAGGCCACAAAGTCACATAGGTCACAAAGTCGCATAGTTCGCAAAGTCGCAAAGTCGCAAATTCACATAGGTTTCATTGGTCACATAGGTTGCAAAGGTCGCAATCTGCCACTCAGTCACTCCTATAAAAGGGAGAAATCATCTAATTTGAGAGAGGCTTCAACAACAGTAGACAACATCCCTGTCTCAACCAACAAATATCTCGAAGCTCCAAATACTCTTCCAAAGAAGGATTGGATTACAACACAAAATGATAAAGTACATATACGCATGAGAATCCAATCTCGATACAAGATGGCCAAGGATGTAGACAAGGTCATATATTCATATAATCATCTCCTCAATGGGTTATATCAATGGTCGAAGTCCATCACACTCCTTCCATCAGGTCACTAGCAACACCTAAGGAATGGGAGGAATTACTACATGAAATGCAAGGATTTCTCGACCCAATCAGACAAGCTTCCAACTCCAACGACTTTCACGTGACAAGAGAGCACATCACGCAGTATGTGGTTGAGCCGGTCAAGGTTCACACCAAATTTTCTACCTTGTAAAACTAAGTCAACGCCCAGAAAAGCACATTGATTCCATATGCCCTCGAGTGCATGCACGGACACGGGGAGGACATGCCTCAACTGGTCACGATAGATACAGACTACAAAGCATGGCAGACCTATCTCAGGGAGCATATGTAATATCCCGAAATGGATATTTTAAATAAGAATGTGGAAAAATAACTAAACTCCATAATATGCCGTAAAATCACTATTTACTCAACAGAAGATTGCCATGTAAAATAAACGCATAAAACACTGCAATCCATTAACAAATAGAACAGGAAGAATCTCGACATTTTATTATAAGTAATAACTGGGGTTACATATAAATCTGACCCAAAATAGCTAAGATGGAAAACTGGCTACCAAGATGAGCTGCTACATTGCGCTGGCCTCAAAACTGAGCTGTTGCACTCTCCCTCCGGCAACAGCTGTCACTGAACCCATTGAAGATAATGAAGAAAAATTTGAAGCTCTGAATGATCCTCACAGAAATCCCTGAAGCTCTGAGAAACTTTTGAATTAATTCTCCTCAAGAGAGTTGGGTTTTCGTCCAACGCTCACAAATCACCTGAGGGTTTCCGTCCTGGGGCTACGGCTGAAGTAGAGAACCAAGTCTCAAACCTCTCACACAAGAAAATGAGATGATCCCAAAGATGTCCTTCAATGGCCTCCTCCCTTTCTTTTATATATCTCTTGGAGCCTTCAAGAGAATTATTTTATTATTATTTTATTCATGGAGCACTTTTCCCTCTTATTAAAATATTCCTTTTTAATGCAGAAAAGAGTAAATGGGCTACCATGTCTCCTTCGGTCAATGAAACTCATTTCCAACTGTCTCATCATGGAGGTATCCTCATCTCAGTTCCAATGAGCTATTACATTAAGGTGTTTTGTCATGTATTCCTCCCAGAATGCCACCGTGAGCGTAATTAGCTAGGTTAAACCCATAAATAACTCAAATTTCTGAAAGTTGTTGGAATGCATCGGAACGAAAGCCAAACTGCTCGGATGATGGAATATATCAAGCGAATGCCACCTGACAACATATAAACTCCTCAAAACTCCTCCAAAAATCCCTTGGGCCCGCTGATGACACCAACCTGTACTTGTGACCGGTCTGCTCCTAACTCTGGAAGTCCCTCCTAGCCCTATCATAGGTGACAACAAAAAAAGGAATATTACAGCATCAACATATTGACACTTTGGCCTTATCAATCAGCAGATCATTAGCACATGGTCAATGCATGAGAAATACTATCTCATTTTTTTTTTGCACAACATGGTAGCTTAGGGAAAATTGAATCAGAACCTAAGAGAAACATGAGGGAGTCCCTGGGTCACAATCAGACCTACGTTGCAATGCACCCTAGGTCGTAATCAACCCTGGGTCGCAATCTCCCTTAGTTCATAACTTACCTTAGGTCGCAATGTCTCTTAAGTCACAACCTCCCCCAAGTCACAATCTCCCTTAAGTCGCAATCTCCCTCAAGTCGCAATCTCCCTTAGGTCACAACTTCCCCTGGGTCGCAATCTACCTTAGGCCACAATATCTCTTAGGTCACAACCTCCCCTAAGTCATAATCTCCCTTAAGTCATAATCTCCCTCACGTCGCAATCTCCCTTAGGTCGCAACTTCCACTAGGTCGCAATATCCCTTAGGTCTCAATCTCCCTTAGGTCTTAACTTCCCCTCAGTCGCAAGTAATCCCAAGAGTCGAGGAAGACCAAAGGTCACGGGAAACCCAAGAGTCACCTCGGCCTATATGTACATCTTCTAGCGATTTTGTAAAGGACTTTTGGGTTGTGGACTTTTGAAAGAGATACATTGCTTTTTATTGAATGGATGCCTCTTGATGAATACAAATAAGTGTTATTGGATCTCACTATTGAATTCGATGGAAGTCTCCAGTGTGGTTATGCTATGAATATGGCCTCTTCGAATTAATGAATGTTTATTTCAAATATCAGTGCACATTTCAACTCATGTATTCCGTTGTGTTATGAGCTTCCTTGCAACACGTGGATGATATATGATGTTCTAACTTAAAGAAATTTTGATGAACTGCTTTGTCGATATTTGCTTTAAATATTTATTGGGATGTGCATAGTCGATAAATGAAACACTTAACCATTGTGAACTTTTTCTCATTTTTTAAGTGAATCTTGCAATAAGTATGATCTGGGTAAAGTTTTGCTAACGATGCTTTTCATAAGTTTCATGCTTTAAATTCTGATTTGTTATTCATGGTATTATGTTTCACAGGGCATTCGTCAATCACTGACCTGTATTCGTTCAACGTTCATGCATTATACATCTCAACGAGTCCCCTCTATATCCGAAAAACATATTCACCAATTTAATGGCAACTGGGCCTACATACCGAATGGGATCCCCAAACCAAACGGTGTATAGTCTAATTGGGATTCTGCACCGAGGAGATCCCCTTACTGTTGTGAGACATTTTCAACCGTCAACAGATTTGGCGCTAGAAGGAGGGCCAGATGACAAGATGAGCCATTGGAGCCTACATTTTAGTCTCATATTTGTAAATGGCTTGTCCAAAAATCATACTCCCGAGATGTTTATCGGGTTTATCTATTTGTAGATGCTTAATCCCCGACGAACCTCTCTATCACTTGTCTCAGTTGAAGTTCGACGGTGAAAATGGAATTTCCATAACCGACCACCTATCTGATTTTCTTGAGTTTTGTGAATATTACCAAATTGATGATGAGGAGTTTGCTTGTGTGCTTTTCTCCCTCACCCTTCAAGGATGCGTCAAGAAATGGTGTCGCACGCTGCCAACAACTTCCATCCATTCATTTGAGCAACTCATCGGTGAGCTTCAAGAAGCTTTTCACAGGTACGATTTTGAAGATGTATTACTAAGGATAAATGATATCAGAATGAAACCTCATGAATCTATAGAGGATTTTGCTATTAGATTTGTTCATACTTGTTTTTAGTTCCCTGAGAGAGATGTCGATTGGCCATATTTGATTGAACAGTTTCAACTATTGGTTTTTGTTTCTATGCAACACCTTCAATCTGAAAGATCCTTATGAATGTCATGATAATCCTCAATTTACTAACTGTCCAAATTCAGTCCCGAATATTTTCTTTCCCATCTCTCTGAGTCATGAACAACTTCAAGCCTCCAAGGAGGAACTTACTATTTGTGACATTTCTCATCCTCCTCCCGATTTCCTACCTAATGGAGTTTTGTTCGCAAATAGTTTAAGTGATGAAATATGCTTGCAGGGAAATGAACCATGTTGTATCGCCTTCCCATCTTTCATACTCCCTGTCAAATCAAGACTCAAAAAATAAGTTGATTTAACATCTCTCCATGTTAATGAAACCAATCTCGATTCCAGTGAACATAAGCCCGGGTCTAGTCCTAAATCTCATTCACCTATCGATAATGACTTGGGATTTGTCTCAAATGAAGTTGATTGTCCTGTAAAATCCATGCACCATGACATTCATGCACACTCATTGTTGTTGATATTGCAACAAGATGATGAGCTTAATGGAAAGAAGTCGCCTTCACTAAGTGGGCCCGCAGGCTATTTTTGGCGCACAGTCTATTTTTAGACTATGTCTATTTTTAGACATGTCAATCATATTCTATGAGTTGCAGGATGCTATTTGTGGATGGTTGGTCAAGTCAGAAAAAAATAGATGGACTTCTATTTTTAGACATACTTGGTGGAATCTATTTTTAGATTGCCAGTCTAAAAATAGATATGTCGAATATTATTAGCTCTTAATAATATTTAGACTCTAAACATTATCTTATTCTCTTGGAGCACTTCAGTTAAGTGCACAGATGTGGCACAGGAGCTGATAGAAGGAATTACGCTATTCTCGAGGGTTATGTGGAGCTATTGCATGAAGACTTCAGTTAGAACTCATGTGACAGAGTTTGGTGGAGTTGATTGAGGAAGCCGAAAATCTTGTGTTCGCTTTAATCCCAGTTAAATATACGGAGCTAGTTGTATCTAGTCTAACTGATTGATACACTAGTGAGAGTGGTGTGAATTAATTATTAATTAATTCACTAATTATTAACTCATTAATCAACTAAAGAATACATCAGTTAACTTCAGTGCATGGACAGTTTCAGTGGAGACCAGTGGAGAGATAGGTGAAAGAGCAGTGTAACTATCAGTTGTGACTATAGTTTTTTTTTTAATTATAACTCTTCCGAGACATCACATAAGAATTTTAGGGACCAACGCGTTTCGAACTACCAACTGTAGGTCATCATCAGGATAATGAAAATTGGCTGATCTGACATACACATTTATACCAGGAGGAGAGAAGCAACGGTCAAACCCAACGGTCCAAAATTAAGATTAAAAATAAAATTAACCCAACCAAATAAATAAATAAATAAAAATAAAAATAAAATAAAATAAAATAATAAAAATATAAAAAGAACCAAACACCTAACTACCTTCACTTTAAAATCACAAGTTAAAATATAAAATCAGAACTAAAAACTAAATTAACACTCTTTCAAAAAAAACAGGATAAAAATGAGTCAAGTAAAAAGTCAAAAAGTCAAAGTCAAAAATTATAACTAAATCAAAATTATAAAAATAAAAATAAAAAAAGGATTTAATGAATACATAAATAAATAAATAAATACAATTAAAAACTAGAATTAAAATACAATTAAAAATAAAATAAAAATAAAATAAATTATTTTTATTTTAAATTATACCAAAAACAAAAAATATAAATAATTACAGAATAAAATAAAAATAAAAAGGATATAGTCAATAAATACAAATAAAAATACAAATAAAATCAAAATAAAAATAAAAATAAAGGATTTAATGTATAACTAAATTAATAATTAAAAACTAGAATTAAAATACAATAAAATAAATTTATTTTATTTTAAATTATACCTAAAACAAAAACAAAACAAAAAATAATTAGAATAAAATAAAAATAAAAAGGATTTAATCAATAAATAAAAATACATTGATAAATAAATAAAACTAAAAACTATAATTAAAATAAAATAAAAATAAAGGAATTAATAAATAAAAATAAAAACATTAATAAATCAGATTAAAAGTAGATTTAAAATACAAATAATAATAATAATAATAATAATAATAAAAAATTATTTTTATGCAACACTATAGTGTTGCATGATTTGCAACAGCCAGTGATTGGAGATTCCAAAGAGGATTGCGTGAGAAAGGCTGGACCAATTCAATTTCATTCAAAGCCATTCTTCAGCACTGATTGCGCAGTAGAGGCAGGCTATCAGGTGGCAGAGATTGGAGCATGTGATTTGCTAGATTGGGCTTGATTAGTGTGTACCAATTAGAGATTGTACTGAGAGCTTTGTATAATGATTGTTACATGATCTCTATGACATATAATATACAGATAGTTGGGGGTTTTCAGCTTTAGCTTTCCCATAAAATATTGTGTTCATATGTGTGAATGTTTATGGTTTTAATGTGTGCATGCGATTATTTTTATTTCCGCAATTAATGATCAATGGTGTCTTTAGCATTATGCGATTATCTTTATTTCCGCATGCGATGTTAGAAGACAAGGGATATGATGTTGTCTTTAGCGAGGGAAAGGCTTTCCTGCGCAGTAAGGCAACTGGTGAAACCCAGAGGATAGGGGTTCGAGTTAAGAACCTTTATCAGTTGCAGGTAGATGGCTGCGCAGCAATGGTAGGCAAGACAGAAGGAGTGGTGAGCCGGGATGATGGCGAGCTGTGGCACAGGAGATTGGGCCACCTTCACCATGGAGCAATGAAAATTTTGCAGCAGATTTCTACTGGGCTTCCCAAAGGTACACTTGTGTAGTCAGATCAGTGCAAGGGATGTACTTTGGGAAAATTTGTGAAAGCCACCTTTCACAAGAAGGATAGTCGCGCCACGACGATCTTTGAGAGAATTCACACAGACGTGTGTGGACCTTTCTCAGTAGCTTCGACAGAAAAGAACAGGTACTATGTGATATTTGTTGATGATTTTTTCTCGAAAGTGCTGGATCTTCTTCATGCAGAAGAAGAGCGAGACATACTCAAAGTTCTGTGAGTTCAAGGCACTGGTTGAGAAATAATCTGGGAAGTAGGTGAAGGCTCTTAGGAGCGACAATGTGGTGAATTCATCTCTAGCGATTTCAAGGACTTTTGCAATGCAAAAGGAATTCGGAGAGAGATCATAGCGCCTCATAACCCACAGCAGAATGGGGTCGCGGAGTGGAAGAACAGAACAATCGTGGGTGTTGCACGGGTGATGTTGCATGATAAGGGCCTTCCCATACACTTGTGGGCTGACACATGCAATACTGCGGTTTATGTACAAAACCGTTGTCCTCACAAGATACTTGGCATGAGTACACCCAAGGAGGCGTTTTCTGGTAAGAGGCCTGATATTTCCCATTTGAGGATTTTTGGTTCACCTGTTTACATTCATGTGACGAAGGATGCCAGGAAGAAGTTAGAGCCGACCGCAGAGGTTGGGATATTTGTGGGGTACACTAATACACCCCACAACTATCGTGTGTATTTGCCAGACAGTCGTAAGACTATTGTGCAACGGGATATCAAATTTCATGAGGAGAAAGCCATGAAGTGTTCGCTTGAGAGGGAGCCACACTTGCATGCAGATGAGGAGCTATTAGTTCCTAAGGATGAGCCTCAGGATGTGGATCAGCCACAAGAGGAGGTTCATGGAGTGGAAGAAACCACTCATGTCAGTGCCAACCATCGTAGGGCCGAATCGCGACTACGTGTCGAGCGACTGCCTAAGATCTGTAGAAGATTGTAGGAGCACCTACATCACACAAGCAGACAGAGACAATCACCTACTCAGATACTGGATACATGGCTCTTATGAGCAAGGTATCATGACAGAGCCATCCTCTTTCGAGGAAGCCGTGGAGGATCCCGCATGGTAGATGCCATGGGAAGAGTATGATTTGATTGTCAGAAACAGTGCATGGGAGATTGTCCCAAGGCCGGAAGGGAAATCAGTGGTAGGTTCGAGATGGATCTACAAAGTGAAGCAAGCAGCTGATGAGAGTGTGGAGAAGTACAAGGCAAGATTTTTTGCCTGAGGCTTCTCACAGATTGAGGGGATCGATTATGAGGAAACCTTTGCACCTGTCGCAAGGTATTCTTCCATACGAATGATCCTAGCTCTCTCAGCGCAGATGGGGTGGCACATTCATCAGATGGATGTGAAGACTGTGTTCCTCAACGGGGTGATTGAGGAGGAGGTGTACATAGAGAAGCCCAAAGGTTTCGAGATCTTCAGCAGTGAGTCGCATGTGTGCAAGCTCAAAAGAGCGCTGTATGGGTTGAAACAAGCACCTTGTGCTTGGTACACAGGGATCGATAGTTACTTTACCGGACTTGGATTCTCCAAGAGTGAGGCGAATCCGAACCTATACCAGATAGTGGTGGAGGGTAAGTTGCTGATCATTATACTTTATGTAGATGATTTGATACTGACTGGTGATGAACAGTTGATACTCTCATGCAAGGCTGATCTTTCTAAAGAGTTTGAGATGAAGGACTTGGGCCTCCTTCATTATTTCCTGAGATTGGAAATTTGGCAGCGCAGTGATGGACTATTTGTTTTTCAAGGCAAGTATGCCCGGGAGATACTGGATAAGTTCAACATGCATGGCTACAAGCCTATTGATACTCCTCTTCCTAGTGGTTGGAGGAAGGAGGATGCTACATCGACAGATGTAGTGGATGCCACTATTTACTGACAATTGGTGGGGTCGCTCATGTATCTGGTCAATACACGACCCGACACATCCTACACTGTTAACCAGCTTTCACAAGTTATGGTTAAGCCTACCAAGCTATTTTGGAAGGCGGGGAAGCATGTATTGAGATATCAGAGGCACATCGGGATATGGACTTTGGTACAGACAGTCAAATGAGGTGAAGCTGTGTGGCTTCACGGATGCAGATTGGGCAGGGAGCCCAACGGACAAAAAGAGCACATCTAGAGGGATATTCAGTATCGGGTCGAAAACAGTTTCTTGGTACAGCAGGAAGCAGAGATCCGTGGCACTCAGTTCAACGGAGGCCAAGTATATGGCAGTGAGTTTGGCTGCATGCGAGGCTATATGGATGAGGAAGATCCTGGTCGGGTTGTTCGGTTCACACTTAGATCCTACTGTGATATATTGTGATAACCAGAGTTGCATTAAAATCTCGGTTAATATAGTATTTCATGATAGATCTAAACACATTGACATCCGGTACCATCATATCAGAGATTGTATGCAGCGGAAGATCATGTTACTTTCATACATTCCCACAGAGGATCAGGATGTTGTTATCTTGACGAAGGCGCTCACCAGGAGAAAATTCGAATACCACAGAGGCAGGATCAGGGTGGAAGATAATCCCTATCTTGTTGAGAGGGAGTGTTGAGATTGCAACAAGATGATGAGCTTAGTGGAAAGAATTCGCCTTCACTAAGTGGGCCCGCAGGCTATTTTTGGCGCACAGTCTATTTTTAGACTATGTCTATTTTTAGACTATGTCTATTTTTAGACATGTCGATCATATTCTACGAGTTGCATGATGCTATTTGTGGATGGTTGGTCAAGTTGTAAAAATAGATGGAATTATATTTTTAGACATACTTGGCGGAATCTATTTTTAGATTTCTAGTCTAAAAATAGATATGTCGAATATTATTAGCTCTTAATAATATTTGGACTATAAACGTTATCTTATTCTCTTGGAGCACTTCAATTAAGTGCACAGATGTGGCACAGGAGCTGACAGAAGGAATTACGCTATTCCTGAGGGTTAAGTGGAGCTATTGCATGGAGACTTCAGTTAGAACTCATGTGAGAGAGTTTGGTGGAGTTGATGGAGCTGTGTTCAGTTTAACTGAGTTAAACATGGTTGAGCTAGTTGTATCTAGTCTAACTAATTGATACACTAGTGAGAGTGGTGTGAATTAATTATTAATTAATTCACTAATTATTAACTCATCAATCAACTAAAGAATACATCAGTTAACTTCAGTGCATGGACAGTTTCAGTGGAGACCAGTGGAGAGATAGGTGAAAGAGCAGTGTGACTATCAGTTATGACTATAGTGTTGCATGATTTGCAACAACCAGTGATTAGAGATGCCAATGAGGATTGCGTGAGCAAGGCTGGACCAATTCGATTTCATTCAGATCCATTCTTCAGCAGTGATTGCGCAGTAGAGGCAGGCTATCAGGTGGCAAAGATTGGAGCACGTGATTTGCTAGATCGGGCTTGATTAGTGTGTAACAATTGGAGATTGTGCTGAGAGATTTGTGAAGAGCTTTGTATAATTATTGTTACATGATCTCTATGACATATAATATACATATAGTTGGGGGTTTTCAGCTTTAAGCTTTCCCATAAAATACTATGTTCATATGTGTGAATGTTTATGGTTTTAATGTGCGCATGCGATTGTTTTTATTTCCACAATTAATGATCAATGGTAGAAGAGATTCTGTATTGTGCATGAAGTTAAAATAGTGTGTGATCAGGAGAATCTCGATGTATAACATATCAGTTATTAAATTTCTATGATTGTTCCCTTTGGATGACAATAATGTGCGAGATGAAAGTCTTGGTACGATTGGTACTCCCTCATCTGAATCATTTCATCCATTATTCCTTGATTCATTTTTTGAGTCTACCACACCAGTGATTTCTACAAATAATTCAGACTTTTCTTCTATTAATGTTGGTGGTAGTGATGAACACGAGGGTGATGTTTCACAATCGCACTACAAGGATGATGAAGCTCTTACTCCTGATCTCTTCCATCTGCAGTCCTTAATCGGTCAAGAAAGAGACCTTATGTCTCGGCAATCTCGGGATGTTTCTCTCACTGTTTCATCCTCATTTTCGATCCAAGAAGAGCATAATGTACCGGATACCCAACCTAATTAAATTGGTTGCTTCAATTATTGTAATTTCTCTGAAAATTTATTCACTCACACCTCTACTGATTTTCACTTGTATCTATATTTTGATCCTACGAAGCCACTCAAATTCGATGATTCACCTTTCAAAGATTCATGGAGTCATCTATAATTTGACGCACTTCGGGTTCTGCTAATGGTTATGTTAGGTTCTTATGATCTTGATGAGACCCCTGAACCAATTCAAATTAGTATTTTTGAAATTAGGGTTTCCATGCCCCACACTCCTCCCGACGTAATGTCGTCGAATGCCAGCTCATCTTGGAAAGACCCTGATTCGAGGGATGTTCCCCTAAGCGCATATTTCAATCCCCTGTCAATTGATATGCATCAAACTCTATACCCTAATTTATTTGTTGAAGGAAGGACACCATCCATTGTCTCAAATATATTTTATTGTTGCCCATCCGGTACAGATTGCATTCAAGTACAAGCAGATGATGTTTTACAATCCCATCACCCGACCTCTCTGTTACCTAAGACGCTCCTGGTGAATTCATCTCATCCTTGAGAATCTAAAGAATCTAATTTGTTGAACTGTCAGTCTATCCGTGTGAAAACATCTAAACAAATTAATAATATGCTCATTGATAGTTATCCAGTTGCTATAAACAATGATTCACCAGTTAATCTCACGAAACATCTGAAGTTTGTTGGCTCCCTTTTTGAAGGTTCAGATTTTTTCTAGGGAAGTGAGGCACTACATCTCCCACTGAAGGTTACGTTAGGTCCTCACATCCTCTAAAAAACCCATGGACAACATCAAACTAGGGTTTCCAAAATTAGGTTTTCTGCACTTAAATTCTCTAGCATCTCAATTTCACCTAGAAAATGCACATTTCCTCCATGTCATCAAATTCATCATACCCACTCTTGTGACAAGGTTGATGCTCTGCTTGAAGGATTTTATCTGAAAATTTTCTCTATAGGCACACACTATCTTACCTCACTTGCACTAGATTTAGGGTTAAGCATGAACGGATGTGTGTCATGGCTAGATGATTATAGGTTTCAAGTACATCTTCATGTCTATCAAGATGGGATTGCAGTTCAGCTTGAACAAATTTTTCTAGCACATTCTCTGGTAAGTAGTCATGACCTTCTTGCTGTTATACATATTTTACAAGTAAGCTTTTTTGCTGGTGCACAATTTTTTATGTTGGTTATAATTGCATACATACTTGTTCTTGTAGGTCGGGAACTCATGCGATGGTTGCACTGGAAATCTGATTTCACATGACTCAATTGTGTCTACGGTTGAATTAGGGTTTGAGGTTTAGGCTAGCTAGGGTTTTTTAATTAAATTTACTTGTTCATGTTGTCAATTAGGCTTTACTTGTCAGGATTTTCTTTATGGCTAAATTATGTCCCCTGTATTTTCTTCAATGTAAGTAGTTTAGTTTTATGCATTATGGTTTTTGCGCTAATTTTCATTTTCTCATTGTTGTATGGCATTCATAAAATCACTAAAAATGCATTTCATTTTCCTTTATATGCAATTAGTTGATTTCTTTCACACATAACATTGCATTTCATCATAATCCCTGCCCTCTACACTACATCATACATTTTCCTTCTTGCATAGTATACACTTGTCGTTGGCTTAGACTTGCATTTTCCTCTTTCTTGCATACCAATGCATGAGTCTTAATTTAACCTGGAGCCTTCAAACCTTTGCTGCCATGGCTAGATTTCTTACACATGCTCGAAGCCTTGGGGATTTCTTTAACCTCTTTGCGCACGTCAAAACCCTAGAGTAGTTTCCTCAGACACCTCGCCCTAATGTTGAAACCCCAACCCTGATGATTGTGTGAGGTTTTGATGGTTAATCCAAGATGCAACTTCTCTTAGAACCGGTCATCATAGTCACATCCGGAGCATCTTTCCTACGAGTCTAATTCATTAGCCAGGGAAATGTGAACATGTTGCTTGTGGGGAACTCTAATTAGTTCGAGCGACCTATATCCATAACCTGAATTTTGTGCTCAACATGGTCTTGAATATATTAATGAATTGTTTTCATGTTTCACGTGTTAACTGGAGATGGGGTGTGAAGGCTTGGCATGGGGGAAAACCTAAAAAAACATAATATCTTTCAGTTTCTGTCAAACAAGAAACAACCTCTCTTGCTCGTAAAATAAGTCGGGATCCCTCATCCGCCCTGGCACAATGAACGCTGAGTAATAAGTGCTAACGTGCACATAAAAGATAATGAAATTAAATGAAGGGTAAAGGATTGAGAAAGGCTTCCTGCACAAAGAGGTAATGCAACGACTCTGCCGAGGTACTGACCAGGCTCGCTGGCAGTGGAGCAACGTTTATGATTTCTTGAAGTGACTCTATTGGGGTGCTGTCCAGGCCTAATGGCAGTGGAGCAACACCAGAAACGTATTTTAAAAATTATGAATATAATAAGCCATCTACCTTTTTCTTTGCATTATCGTCAACTACTAGTATGTGTGAATTTATATTTGGGTGTTTACTAATCAACAAGACCTAGCTGAGGCACAAACGAAAGGCATATATGTAAAGGTAAAAGAAACACAAGAGGTACCCATAGTGCCTCTTCAATATTCCCTTGCATCAATATCCAGACTTAGACTATTGCAGTGATTTTGGCAGAGATGCTGGATTCTACCAGTGGTTCGCCAATTGTTGTAGCTGCTATAATGCCACCCAAAATTTTGGGCATATTCAAAATTTCGAGTCTCCCTCTAATCCCTTAGCCCATTAAGGTTTTGACCCGGCCTTAGGTCAGTTAATCTCCCCATGACATATTCCTACCAAACCCTGTCGTTGTGCCCATTCATATGATGCACACCACACCCACTTGTCTTGTTGTCTCATGACTGTAGTAGAGTTTGCGGGGTTTGTTGCTGCAAAGAGCATTGAGAGTTCCTCCATGGATTCGATGCTAGGTTTCCCATAGTAGTCATCACCAATCACTGGGGGCACCAAGCTCATAAATATAAGGCTTCAGTCTAGCTTGCATTATGCTGGTCGTGTTAGGGTTCGGGAGAAACCCTAATTTCTCAAGAAAGTCATCCCTTTCCCATTTTACCTAATTCATATTCCCCTGGGGAAAATTCTGATATGCATTGCATGAAATCATGATAAAATCATTGAATATAATTTTACCTCGGGTTCATGATTGGTTTCTCTCATCTCAACATGTGCACTAAGGTTTTCAAGGTTTTAGTGAGGCGTTACAAGTCCTATGCACCTGCAAGCCCCTTTTCTCTGGCATGTGCATTGAAACAAAGTGGATACATCTTGTGTTGATGATTAGGGCAAGACTTGAGTTTCATTAGGGTATGGAAAATGTTGGCTCTCCTCTGCACCTCTAAAACTCTAAATTATTATGATCAAGAATCTGACCATGCCTTGAATTATCCTTCACTATGTAGAACTCTTTTCACACAGTGCTTCAAGCCACTTTCTCTAAGATGACATAATCACCATGGGAAACAAAAAATATTAAATACATGATTGGTGGTTCCATTAAATGTCTAAATTTGAATTCTATTTCCAAAGTGAAGCATGAGATGATCCATCCATGCAATTTTTAACAAACTAATTTGGATTATTTTCATACTACTTGAGTGAATCAATGTTTGTCTTTTTATCCATTCATTGATCCCACATGAAAAGTATCGCTTTGGTAAACTAATTTTTTTTGTTTCATCTTCTTTGCATGACGCCAAGAAAATTTGTCTTGGATCCACATCCAAAAGGGTAACACTTGTACTCGAGGTCACAAAGTCGCATAGGTCACAAAGTCGCAAAGTTGCATAGGTTGCAAAGTTGCAAGGTCGCAAGGTCGCATAGGTCGCAAAGTTGCAAGGTCCCAAGGTCGCAAGGTCGCAAATTCACATAGGTCGAAAAGTCGCACAGATCACAAAGTCGCAAGGTTGCAAAGTCGTAAAGTCCCATTCGTCGCAAAGTTGCAAGGTCGCAAATTTGCATAGTTCACAAAGTCGCAAGGTTGCAAAGTCACACAGGTCACAAAATCTCATAGGTTGCAAAGTTGCAAATTCGCAAAGTCGCATAGGTCTCAAGGTCGCAAAGTTGCATGGGTCGCAAGGTCGCAAATTCGCATAGGTTGCAAAGTCACAAATTCGCATATGTCGCATAAGTCGCAAGGTCACAAAATCACATAGGTCGCAAAGTCACATAAGTCACAAATTCGCATAGGTTGCAAAGTTGCAAAGTCACAAATTTGCATATGTCGCAAGGTCGCAAAGTTAAAAATTCGCATAGGTTGCAAAGTCACATAGGTCGCAAAGTCGCATAGGTCGCAAAGTTACATAGGTCGCAAAGTAGCAAGGTCGCAAAGTCACATAGGTCGCAAAGTCACATAGTTCGCAAAGTTGCAAGGTCGCATGGGTCGCAAAGTCGCATAGGTCGCAAAGTCACATAGGTCTCAAGGTCACAAAGTCGCAAGGTTGCATAGTCATAAAGTTGCATTCGCTGTAAAGTCGTATACGTCGCAAAGTCGCAAGGTCACAAAGTCGCAAAGTTGCATAGTTCGCAAAGTCGCATAGGTTGCAAGGTCGTAAAGTCGCATAGGTCACAAAATCGCAAAGTCGTATAGGTCGCAAGGTCGCAAAGTCGCAAAGTCACATAGGTCACATAGTCGCATAGGTCGCAAAGTTGCATAGGTCGCAAAGTCACAAATTTGCATAGGTCGCAAAGTCGCATAGTCGCATAGTTCGCAAAGTCGCATAGGTCGCAAAGCCACAAATTCGCATAGGTTGCATTGGTCACATAGGTTGTAAAGGTCACATTCTTCCACTCAGTCACTCCTATAAAAGGGAAAAATCATCCAATTTGAGAGGCTTCAACGGCAGTAGACAACATCCTTGTCTCAACCAACAAATATCTCGAAGCTCCAGATACTCTTCCAAAGAAGGATTGGATTACGACACAAAATGATAAAGTACATATACGCATGAGAATCGAATCTCGGGACAAGATTGCCAAGGATGTAAACAAGGTCATATATACATATAATCATCTCCTCAGTGGGTTATATCGATGGTCGAAGTCCATCACACTCCTTCCATCAGGTCACTAGCAGCACCTAAGGAATGGGAGGAATTACTACATGAAATGCAAGGATTTCTCAACCCAATCAGACAAGCTTCCAACTCCAATGACTTGCAGGTGACAAGAGAGAACATCACGCAGTATGTGGTTGAGCAGGTCAGGGTTCACACCAAATTTTCTACCTTGTAAAACTAATTCAATGCCCAGAAAAGCACATTGATTCCATATGCCATCGAGTGCATGCACGGGCACAGGGAAGACATGCCTCAACTGGTCACGATAGATACAGACTACAAAGAATGGAAGGCCTATCTTAGGGAGCATCAACATATTGACACTTTGGCCTTATCAATCAGCAAATCATTAGCACATGGTCAATGCATGAGAAATACCATCTCATTTTTTGTTGCACAACATGGTAACTTAGGGAAAATTGAATCAGAACCTAAGAGAAACATGAGGGATTCCCTGGGTCGCAATCATCCCTATGTCGCAATCCACCCTAGGTCGTAATCAACCCTGGGTCGCAATCTCCCCTTAGGTCGCAACTTCCATTAGGTCGCAATGTCTCTTAGGTCGCAACCTCCCCCAAGTCACATTCTCCCTTAGTCGCAATCTCCCTCAGTTCGCAATCTCCCTTAGGTCGCAACTTCCCCTAGGTCACAATCTACCTGAGGTCGCAATATCTCTTACGTCATAACCTCCCCTAAGTCACAATCTCCATTAAGTCGCAATCTCCCTTAGGTTGCAATCTCCCTTAGGTCGCAGCTTCCATTGGGTTGCAATCTCCCTCAAGTCGCAACTTCCATTGGGTTGCAATCTCCCTCAAGTCGAAATCTCTCTTAGGTCGCAATTTCCCCTCAGTCGCAAGTAATCCCAAGAGTCGAGGAAGACCAAAGGTCACGAGAAACCCAAGAGTCACCTCAGCCTATATGTACATCTTCTAGTGATTTTGTAAAGGACATTTGGGTTGTGGAATTTTGAGAGAGACACATTGATTTTTATTGAATGGATGCCTCTTGATGAATGAAAAGCAGTGTTATTGGATCTCACTATTGAATCTGATGGAAGTCTCCTATGTGGTTATGCTATGAATATGGTCTCTTTGAATGAATTGATGCTTCTTTCAAATATTGGTGCACATTTATACTCATGTGTTCCCTTGTGTTATGAGCTTCCTTGCAACATGTGGATGATATATGATGTTCTGACTTAAAGAAATGTTGATGAACTACTTTGTCCATATTTGCTTTAAATATTTATTGGGATGTGCATAGTTGATAAATGAGACACTTAAACATTGTGAAATTTTTCTCGTTTGTTAAGTGAATCTTGCAATAAGTATGATCTTGGTAAAGTTTTTTCTAACAATGCTTTTCATAAGTTTCATGCTTTAAATTATGCTTTGCTATTCATGGTATTATGTTTCACAGGGCATTTTTCAATCACTGACTTGTATTCATTCAACATTCGTGTGTTCTCCATCTTGTTGAGATTCAACAAGATGATGAGCTTAGTGAAAAGAGTCGCCTTCACTAAGTGGGCCCGCAGGCTATTTTTGCCGCAAGTCTATTTTTAGACATGTCGATCATATTTCAGAAGTTGCAGGATGTTATTTGTGGAGTTTATCGATAGCGATGTTCCTAAGCCGGGATCTAGCGATGCTGCATTACTTGATGCATGGCAAAAGAAGACCGCAAAGACGAGGAGGATTCTGTTGGAAGTTGTGAAGGACCACATTATGTCCAGCCTTCACGGGAAAGCCACTCCATTCTTAATGTGGAAGGCTTTGACAGATTTGTTCCAAAGAAGAAGTGACCAGAGGAAGTTGGCGCTTAAAGACAAGCTCAGAAAAATATAAATAGAGAAAGGCGACAGTATTCCAAAATACCTCACGAAGTTTGTCCACTACAAGGATGAACTGAGAAGTGTGGGGGTTACTATTGATGAATAAGACTTGGTGAGCTTGGCTCTCCTTGGGCTTCCAAAGAGTTGGCATAGCTACGAAGACTCTGTCAATGGACGGGAGAAACTGCCAGGATGGGAGCGACTTTGGTCGGATCTTACGCAGGAGGAGATAAGGCGGGATACCAGGGATGGATCTTCATCGAAGAATGAAGATGAAGATAATTGCTGCCAAAGCAGGTAAAGGGAAGGGGAAGAAAAATCCTTCTAAATTCGGTTTGAAAGGCAAGAAGAAGGATTTGTCCAAAGTGAAGTGTTTTCACTGTCACGAGCATGGACATTTCGCCACTAATTGTCCACAGAAGAAGAAGAATAAGCAGGCTGATCGATATACAACTGGAGAGGCCTTAGCCTTGCAATTTGAGCTGGATTTTTCTTTGATCGCATGCTTGGTTTCAAGCTGCATGGGATCGGTGTGGTATCTTGACAGTGGTGCATCTTTTCATATGACAGGAGACAAAGAGTTGTTCAGTGACTTGGAGTAGAAGGACCTCTAAATGCATATAGAGATGGGAAAATATGGTCAATACAATGCGATTGGAATTGGGACCATTACCTTTGAGAGGGAGTCCTGTAATCCATTCTTGTTGAATAATGTCATGCATGTTCTAGGTCTGAAGAAGAACTTGGTCTTAGTCGCAATGCTGGAAGACAGGAGTTATGATGTTGTTTTCAGTGAGGGAAAAGCCTTCCTTCGACATAAAACAACGGGTCAAACCAAGAAGATAGGGGTTCAAATTAAGAACCTCTACAAGCTAGAGATATATGGCTGCACTGCAATGGTAGGCAAAGCAGAAGAAGTGGTGAGCCGGGATGAGGGCGAATTATGGCACAGGAGATTGGGCCATCTTCACCATGGCGCTTTGAAACTTTTGTAGCAAATTTCTACTGGACTTCCCAAGGGTACTCTTGTGCAGTCAGATCAGTGCAAAGGATTTACAATGGGTAAGTTTGTGAAGACCACCTTTCATGAGAAGGAGAACCATGCTTCGATGATCCCGAAGATAATTCGCACAGACGTGTGTGGACCATTCTCAGTTGCCTTAACAGCGAAACACAGGTATTATTTGATATTTGTTGATGACTTTTCTTGTAGATGTTGGATCTTCTTCATGCAGAAGAAGAGTGAAACGTTCTCAAAGTTTTGTGAGTTCAAGGCATTGGTGGAGAAGGAGTCGGGGAAGTAGGTGAAAGCTCTAAGGAGTGATAATGGTGGTGAATACATCTTTGGCGAATTCAAAGACTTCTGTAGCAAAGAAGGAATTCGAAGATAACTCATAGCACCTCATAACCCACAGTAGAATGGGGTCGCGGAGAGAAAGAACAGAACGATCGTGGGTGCTGCACGAGCGATGTTGCATGATCAGGGCCTATCGATGCACTTGTGGGCGGAAGCATGCAACACTGCGATTTATGTGCAAAACCGTTGTCCTCATAGAGTACTTGGCATGAGTACACCCGAGAAAGATTTTACTGGTAAGAAGCCTGATATTTCTCATTTGAAGATTTTTGGCTCACCTGTTAACATTCATGTGACGAAGGACGCCAGGAAGAAGCTGGAGCCGACTGCAGAAGTTGGGATATTTTTGGGGTACACAGAAACACCCCATAACTATCGTGTGTATTTTCCAAACAGTCAGATGACTGTTATGCGACGGGATATAAAATTCAATGAGTTGAAAGCCATGAAGTTGTCACCTGAGAGGGAGCTACACTTGCATGCGGAGGAGGAACTTCTTGTTCCCAAAGATGAGCCCCTGGATGAGGATCAGCCACAGGAGGAGATTCATGGAGTGGAGAAGTCCACTCATGCAAAACCAAACATCAAAAAAGGCAAAAAGTGTACCACAGAAGCTAAGAGACTGAAGGTGGATGCGGCACAAAATGTAGGAGTCCCTACATCACAGCGCAGACAGAGATAGTCACCTAACCAATATACTGGATACATGGCTCTTATGAGCAAGTGTATTGTGACAGAGCCATCTTCTTTTGAAGAAGCAGCGCAGGAGCCCACATGGGTAGATGCCATGGTGGAGGAGTATGACTCCATTGTCAGAAACAGTGCTTGGGAGATTGTTCCAAGGCCGGTGGGGAAATCAGTTGTAGGATCAATATGGATCTACAAGGTAAAGCAAGCTGTTGATGTGAGCGTCGAGAAGTATAAGGCAAGATTTTTTGCCCGGGGCTTCTCACAGATTGAGGGGATTGACTATGAAGAAACCTTTGCACCTATCGCATGGTATTCTTCTATACGGACCATCCTTGCTCTCTCAGCGCAGATGGGTTGGCACATTCATCAGATGGATGTGAAGACTGCGTTCCTTACTGGGATCATTGAGGAAGAGGTGTGCATTGAGCATCCTGAACGATTTGAGATCTTCAGCAGCGAGTCGCATGTGTGCAGGCTCAAAAGAACGTTGTATGGGCTAAAACAAGCACCCCATGCTTGGTACACTCAGATCGACAGCGATTTCACTAGACTTGGCTTCACCTAGAGTGAGGCAGATGCAAACTTGTACCAGATTGTGGTTGAGGGTAAGCTTTTGATCATTGTACTTTATGTTGATGATTTGATACTAACATGTGATGAGCAGTTGATACACTCATGCAAGGCTGATCTTGCAAAGGAGTTTGAGATGAAGGATTTGGGCCTCCTTCATTATTTCCTTGGATTGGAAATATGGCAGCATGAAGGTGAACTGTTTGTGTCTCAAGGAAAGTATGCTCGAGAGATACTGGAGAAGTTTCACATGCAAGGCTGCAAGCCTATTGACACTCCTCTTCCAGGAAATTGGAAGAAAGAGGATGCTACATCGGCAGAGGTAGTGGATGCCACTGTTTATCGACAGTTGGTGGGTTCGCTCATGTATTTAGTCAATACAAGACCGAACATATGTTATGCAGTGAATCAACTTTCACAAGAAATGTTTAAGCCTACCAAGCTCTTTTGGAAGGCAGGCAAGCATGTCCTGAGATATCTCAGGGGCACATCTGAGTATGGTTTATGGTACAGACAAACAGATGAGGTGAAGTTGCACGGCTTCATGGATGCAGATTGGGCAGGAAGCCCAACAGACAGAAAGAGCACATTAGGAGGGATTTTCAGTATTTGATCTACTGCATTTTCTTGGTACAGCAGGAAACAAAGATCCGTGGCACTCAGTTCAGCGGAAGCAGAATACATGGCAGCAATTTTAGCTGCATCTGAGGTTATCTGGATGAGGAAGATTCTGGTTGGTTTGTTCGGTTCACATTTAGATCCTACAGTGATACATTGTGATAATCAGAGTTGCATTAAACTCTCGATTAATCCTCTGTTTCATGATATATCTAAACATATTGATATCCTGTATCATCATATCAGAGATTGTGTGCAGCGGAAGATCATGTTGATTCAATACATTCCTACGGAAGATTAGGATGCAGATATTCTGACGAAGGCGCTCGGCAGGAGCAAATTCGAATACCATAGAGGCAGGATCAGGGTGAAGGATAATCCCTATCTTGTTGAGAGGGAGTGTTGAGATTCAACAAGATGATGAGATTAGTGAAAAGTAAGCACCTTCACTAAGTGGGGCCCGCAGGCTATTTTTAGGTGTATGTCTATTTTTAGACATGGTGAGCATATTCTATAAGTTGCAGGATGGTATTTGTAGATGCTATTTGTGGATGGTTGGTCAAGTTTGAAAAATAGATGGACTTCTATTTTTAGACATACTGGGCGGAATCTATTTTTAGATTGCCAGTCTAAAAATAGATATGTCAAATATTATTAGCTCTTAATAATATTTAGACTCTAAACATTATCTTATTCTCTTGGAGCACTTCAGTTAAGTGCACGATGTGGCACAAGAGCTGACAGAAGGAATTATGCTATTCCCGAGGGTTTACTAGAGCTAATGCACAGGACTCAAGTTAGGAACTCAAGTGGTAGAGTTATGACACAGTTGGAAGAATTCGTTGTGGAGTTGTATTCAGTTTAACTCAGTTAGACTCTGTTGAGCTAGTTGTATCTAGTCTAGCTGATTGATACACTACTGAGAGTGGAGTGAATTAATTAGTTAATTAATTCACAAATAATAACTCATTAATCAACTGAACAATACAACAGTTAACTACAATGCATGGCAGTTTCAATGGAGACGAGTGGAGAGATAGGTGAAAGGGCAAGATAGACTATCTGTTGTGACTATAGTGATGCATTGATTGCATCCAACACTCAGTGGAGATACCAATGAGGATTGTGCAGTCAAGGATGGAGTAATTCAAATTCATTCAGAGCTATTCTTCATCAGAGATTGTGCAGTGGAGGCAAGCTAGCAGGTGGCAAAGATCGGTGCATGGATCTGCAAGATTGGGCCTGATTAGTGTATGACGATTGTATTGTACTGAGAGCTTGTGATAAGCTTTGTATGTTTGTATGAGATTGTCATATGATCTCCATGTTACATAATATATAGTTGGGGTTTTCAGCTTCAGGTTTTCTCGGTTAAAAACTGTGTTATGTGTGATTGAATATTTTTTGTTTATGCTTCACATGTGTGTGCAATTAATTTTTTCCGCAAAAGATTAACAAGTGGAATAGATTTAGTATCTTGCATAAAGTTAAATAGTGTGAGATCAGGTGGATCTTGGACATATGCATGCTTAGTGCATATAATTTCTACACATCTCAGCGAGTCCCCTCTCTATCCAAAAAAAATCTTCACCAATTTAATGGCAACTGGGCCTACATACCGGATGGGATCCCCAAACCAAACGGTGTAGAGTCTAATTGGGATTCTGCATCGAGAAGATCCCCTTACCATTGGCGAGAAATTTTCAACCGTCAACAGGACCATAATGAATAAGCTTGATATTTTTACCTTCTCCTTGCATCCTTTCTTTGCTTATGTGCAACCATACTTCATCTCCTTCTTGAAACTTGTGATCAACTCTATGTTTGTCATGCCTCTCCTTGTATTTTCTTTGACTCTTCTCAAGCTCTTCTTTAACTTGTTGATGAATAATCTGAATTTTCTCAATAAGCTTTCGAGCCTTGTCAATATCACTATGCCCATCAATTGCAACATCCTTCTCAAAGATGAAGTCTAATGGTGATTTCGACAAATACCAAAAGCAGGCTTCAAAAGGTGAAGTATTTGTAGAAGAGTGCTTGGCTTGGTTGTAAGCGTGTTGAATGCAATGCATTTGTTCATCCCACAACTTGGGATGTTTACTGGAATATCCTCTCAATAGATGCACAATGGTTCTGTTCACCACCTCAGTTTGGCAATCAGTTTACGGTTGAAAAACAGTACTCTTTTTCAACTTTGTGTCCATCATCTTCCAAAGATTGGACCAAAAATTCCCAACGAACCTGGAATCCTTGTCACTAAAAATAGAAGTTGGAAAACCATAATGAACCCATACATGTTGAAAATAAATTTCAACAGTTTGTTCAGCAGTAATGGTTTTCTTACATGGCATAAGTATACACATTTTACTGAATCTATCCACAACTACATAAAGATAATCATGTTGTTTTCTTGACATAGGTAGACCTCCAACAAAGTCCATGGAGACACTCTCCCATGGCCTTGATGGTACTGGTAGTGGCGTGTACAACCCAAGATTCCTATTACTAGGCTTGCTTGTTGCACACATAGAACATCCTCTTATAAAACGTGACACATTATCTATCATGTGAGGCCAACAACAATACCTCTGTAGATGCACCACTGTTTTCCTTACCCCAAAGTGTCCAGCAATAAGAGATGAATGAGCCTCTCCCATGACACTAAGTCTCTCTCCTTGTGGTATACACAACTTGCCCAAATGAAACAACAAATTTTTATACATGTGATAATCATTTTCCTCAACTTGATTCCCTTCACTCAAACTAGCATACACATCTTGAAAATCAGTATCAGATGCATAATGCTCTATGTAACTCTCATGTACAATAGAATCATTTTTAAGCAAAGTAGAAGCACTTATAATTGGCCTTGAAAGAATATCGGAAACTTTATTGAAAATACCTTTCTTGTACCTTATAACCAAGTGAAACCGTTGAAGAAATCCCATCCACCTAAAATGTTGTGATTGCTGCAATTTTGTTTGCAACTGAAAATACTGTAATGGTTGGTGATCGGTATGTATAATCGTCTCTTTACCCATTAAGTAGTGTTTCCACTTCTTGATGCTTTGTAACAATGTATATAAGTCTTTGTCATATGTTGGATAATTATTTACAACACCATTGAATGTTTCAGAATGAAAATCAATAGGCTTACCATGCTGCAAAAGTACTGCACCCATGGCATAATCACTAGCATCCGTTTGAATCTCGAATGGTTGTGTCAAATCCGGTAATGCAAGGACCGAAGCTGAACTGATATTGTCTTTTAAAGCTTAAAAATCTTGTTGTTGTTTGCCTCCCCATTGGAAGCCTTTCTTCACGCTTGTCACTGCATGCATAGGAGCTGCTATGGCAGAAAAGTTAGCAATAAAGTTTCTCCAATACTAAGTTGCGCCTAAGAAACTTCTTACCTCGTTTACTGATTTGGGAGTGGGACAATTCACAATAGCTTCCACTTTAGAAGGATCAATTCTCAACTCGCCTCCTCCTACAATGTGTCCCAAATAAACCAGAGAAGTATTTCCAAATTCACACCTAGACATCTTAAGGAATAATTGCTCTTTCTTCAAAACATCAAGTACCCTTTTTACATGCAAGACATGTTCTTCTCTCGTTTTGTTGAAAATGAGTATATCATCTAAATACACAAGCACAAATTCATCAAGAAATGGATGCAAAACATTATCCATAACACGCATGAAAGTCTTCGGTGCATTACACAAACCAAACGACATAACCAACCACTCAAAGAGTCCTTGTTTGGTTTCGAATGTAGTCTTCCATATGTCACTTTCTGCAATTCTTACTTGATGATATCCACTTCGTAAATCTAACTTAGTGAAAAAACTTTGCTCCTTTCAGCTGATCTAGCAAATCATCTATCCTTGGGAGTGGGTACGATTCTTTACCGTTATCTTGTTCAAAGCTCTAAAGCCAACACACATGCGCCAAGTCCCATCTTTCTTCAGAATCAAGACTATGGGTGAACCGCATGGTGAATTGCTTGGCCTTATGAGTCCCTTGTCCAACAAGTCTTTGATTTTCCTCTTTATTTCAACATTCTCCATTATCGACATGCGATACATGCCAATGTTTGGAAGAGGACAATCTTGCTGTAACTGTATCTCATGTTGAATCTCCCTTTTAGGAGGCAATCCTGTTGCCTCCTAAAACATCTGTTGATGTGCATCAACTACATAATATAAATTTGATTATTAACATCATATTTAGGCTTAATCACTAGAAGAATAAAATTATTACTTGAATTCACCAGCCTATTTACCTGTCCAACATTTACCATTGCAATATTTGTCTTCTTGCGATGTGCTCTAACAATGTACTCCTTGCCATCTTTAAATAAATGGTATTTGTTCTAATGGCGATGGAAGATCGGTTTCCTGTCATACAAGTAAGGATGGCCCAACACAACACCTATAATATCAAGCAGAACCACATCTAATTCAATTGTGTCAACAAAATGTGCAGTTATTGCAAAGCACAATATGAACTTCTTCTAAACCCGTAAATTTGCATCATTACAAATCCACCCAAGTGGATATGGTTTTGGATGTGGAATGGTCTCAAGATTAAGTTTCTTGACCAATTATTTAGAGATTAAGTTTTCTTTTGACCCACTGTCAAACAGTGTACCAATCTTGGTATGTTTGGATATGACCCTTACATGAAACAATTCAATTCTCTCTTCTTCATTTGGAGCTTGTATGTGACAGTTTGAAGTACTAGTACTAGGTTTTGTTTCAATTTCTTCCCCTTCATGTTCTTCAATCCCATGGATGTAATTTTAGTTTCATCACCTGAATCCTCTCCTAAATCATGTTGAGTTGTAGCTGCAGTTTTCTACTTCCCTTTGTTATTTTTATACTTGGGTCTCTTTTCAGGATGTAATTTCCAACATTTTTTCTTTTCATGGCCTTCTCTTGAACAATGTTTACAAACCACTTTCTCTCCTTCTTTCTTGACAGATGCATTATTTTTTCCTTTTTTTTTTTAGGCATTCTCTTTGTTTTTCCCCTTAAAAGGTTTGTTTCTACCGTCTTCAAAACTATTTTTCCCTCTAGCTTCTAGATGTGTGGCTTGAACACATACCTCGTCTAGATCTATTGGATTAAACATGAGGATAGTATGTTTAAGGTAGCTATGTAAGCCCCCTATGTACTTGAGAAAAGTATCTTGACTCTGCAAATCTACCCCTAATAAGAGAGATCTTCTCCTAAATTCTTGGGTTTAGTCTTGTACATTTTGTCCTTTCAATTGTCTAAAATTTTGCCAATTCATTATGGCTTTCCGCATGTGAGATAATGGATAAAACTGTTGTTTTATTGTAGTAATGAAATCAGTCCATGATAGAATAATCTTACCATGTTTTTTGATCTCCTCCTTTGTATTGGCTTCCCACCAAACAAGAGTTGCACCTTCCATCCTCAATGAAGCTAGTTGGATTTTGGTATCATCATCATGAAGGTTATGAATTCTCAAATAAACCTCCAATTGCCTAATCCAATTATCAAGATTTTATGCATTGACTTCACCATTAAACATTGGAAATTCAAACTTAACATCAAGTTTTAGAAAAGGACTTTTACCAGTGTACTTTGACTTATGTGACTGATGTACTGAAGATGAAGTAGAGGATGATGATGATGAGGGTGAGGATGGTGACTTTCCACTGCCTCCATTTCCTCCATTTCCCTTCTTTGATTTATCTTCATCATTGTGGCCTCCTGATGATCCCTATCCTTCCTTGTGAAGTTTGGATCCTTCTCCTTCTAGTCTTTCATTCCTTTCTTGATAAAGCACTCTCACCATTTCAGTCTGTAGAAATTTGAATAACTGATATATTATTCACCGAGATTCTCCTGATCACACACTATTTTAACTTCATGCACAATACAGAATCTCTTCTACCATTGATCATTAATTGCGGAAATAAAACAATCGCATGCGCACATTAAAACCATAAACAATCACACATATGAACACAGTATTTCATGGGAAAGCTTAAAGCTGAAAACCCCCAACTATCTGTATATTATATGTCATAGAGATCATGTAACAATCATCATACAAAGCTCCTCACAAGCTCTCAGTACAATCTCCAATTTCTACATACTAATCAAGCTAGATCTAGCAAAACACATGCTCCAATCTCTGCCACCTGATAGCCTACCTCTATTGTGTAATCAATGATGAAGAATGGCTCATAAATAACTTCAAACCACCTGGATTATACTGCGCAATCCTCATTGGCATCTCCAATCACTGGTTGTTGCGAATCATGCAACAGTATAGTCACAACTGATAGTCACACTGCTCTTTCACCTATCTCTTCACTAGTCTCCACTGAAACTGTCCATGCACTGAAGTTAACTGATGTATTATTTAGTTGATTAATTAGTTTATAATTAGTGAATTAATTAATAATTAATTCACACCACTCTCACTAGTGTATCAATCAGTTAGACTAGATACAACTAGATCAACTATGTTTAGATTAGTTAAACTGAACACAACTACATTAACTTTCTCAATCAACTCCACCAAACTCTGTCACATGAGTTCTAACTGAAGTATCCATGCAATAGCTCCACTTAACCCTCAGGAATAGCGTAATTCCTTCTGTCAGCTCCTGTGCCACATCTGTGCACTTAACCGAAGTGCTCCAAGAGAATAAGATAATGTTTATAGTCCAAATATTATTAAGAGCTAATAATATTCGACATATCTATTTTTAGACTGGCAATCTAAAAATAGATTCCGCCCAGTATGTCTAAAAATAGAAGTCCATCTATTTTTCCCGACTTGGCCAACCATCCACAAATAGCATCTTGCAACTCATAGAACATGATCCATATGTCTAAAAATAGACATAGTCTAAAAATAGACTTTGCGCCAAAAATAGCCTGCGGGCCCACTTAGTGAAGGCGACTTCTTTCCACTAAGCTCATCATCTTGTTGCAATCTCAAAACTCCCTCTCAACAAGATAAGGATTATCTGCCACCCCTATCCTGCCTCTGTGGTATTCGAATTTTCTCCTGGTGAGCGCCTTCGTCAAGATATCAGCATCCTGATCCTCCGTGGGAATGTATGAAAGTAACATGATCTTCCGCTGCACATAATCTCTGATATGATGATACCGGATGTCAATGTGTTTAGATCTATCATGAAATACTGGATTAACCGAGAGTTTGATGCAACTCTGATTATCACAATAAATCACAGTAGGCTCTAAGTGTGAACTGAACAACCCGACCAGGATCTTTCTCATCCATATAGCCTCGCATGCAGTCAAACTCGCTGCCATATACTCAGCCTCTGTTGAACCGAGTGCCACGGATCTCTACTTCCTGCTATACCAAGAAACTGCTGTCGACCCGATACTGAAAATCCCTCCAGATGTGCTCTTTCTGTCCGTTGGGCTCCCTGCCCAATCTGCATCCGTGAAGCCACATAGCTTCACCTCATCCGACTGTCTGTACCACAATCCATATCCCGATGTGCCTCTAAGATATCTCAATACATGCTTCCCCGCCTTCCAAAAGAGCTTGGTAGGCTTAACCATAGCTTGTGAAAGCTGGTTAACTGCATAGCATATATCGGGTCGTGTATTGACCAGATACATAAGCGACCCCACCAATTGTCGATAAACAGTGGCATCCACTACCTCTGCTGAAGTAGCATCCTCCTTCCTCCAACCACCAGGAAGAGGAGTATCAACAGGCTTGCAGCCATGCATGTTGAACTTCTCCAGTATCTCCCAGGCATACTTACCCTGAGAAACAAACAGTCCACCACTGCGCTGCCAAATTTCCAATCCCATGAAATAATGAAGGAGGCCCAAGTCCTTCATCTCAAACTCCTTTGCAAGATCAGCCTTGCATGAGTGTATCAACAGTTCATCACCTGTCAAAATCAAATCATCTACATAAAGTATAATGATCAGCAACTTACCCTCCACCACAATCTGGTATAGGTTAGGATCCACGTCACTCTTGGAGAATCCAAGTCCGGTGAAATAACTTTCTATCTGTGTGTGCCAAGCACAAGGTGCTTGTTTCAACCCATACAACACTCTCTTGAGCCTGCACACATGCGACTCACTGCTGAAGATCTCGAAACCTTCGGGCTGCTCTATGTACACCTCCTCCTCAATCACCCCATTGAGGAACACAGTCTTCACATCCATCTGATGAATGTGCCACCCCATCTGCGCTAAGAGAGCAAGAATCGTCCGTATGGGAGAATACCTTGCGACAAGTGCAAAGGTTTCCTCATAATGGATCCCCTCAATTTGTGAGAAACCTCGGACAACAAATCTTGCCTTGTACTTCTCCACACTCTCGTCAGCTGCTTGCTTCACTTTGTAGATCCATCTCGAACCCACCACTGATTTCCCTTCTGACCTTGGGACAATCTCCCATGCACTGTTTCTGACAATCGAATCATACTCTTCCACCATGGCATCTACCCATGCGGGATCCTCCACAGCTTCCTCAAAAGAGGATGAAAGCTCTGGTCACGACACTTTCTCATAAGAGCCATGTATCCAAAGGTAATCTGGCCAGGTGATCGTCTCATCTCGTTGCCAGATGTAGGTGCTCCTACAATCTTCTCTACATCTTGAGCCAGTCGCTCAGCTTCTGTAGTGCGCTTCCGCCCTCTGATGGTTGGCGCTGCATGAGTGGTCTCTTCCACTCCATGAACCTCCTCTTGTGGCTGATCCACATCCAGAGACTCATCCTTAGGAACTAATAGCTCTTCATCTGCATGCAAGTGTGGCTCCCTCTCAAGTGAACACTTCATGGCTTTCTCCTCATGAAATTCGATATCCCGTCGCACAACAGTCTTACGACTGTCTGGAAAATACACACGATAGTTGTGGGACGTATCAGTGTACCCCACAAATATCCCAACCTCTGCAGTCGGCTCCAGCTTCTTCTTGGCATCCTTCGTCACATGAATGTAAACAGGTGAACCAAAAATCCTCAAATGGGAATCTTCAAAGCTTCTACGTAAAACTTTTCCATGTACTCATGCCAAGTATCCTATGAGGGAAACGATTTTGCACATATACTACAAAGACAGATGCCTCGCCCACAAGTGTATGGGAAGGTCCCGATCATGCAACATCACTGCAGCACCCACGATCGTTCGTTCTTCCGCTCAGCACCCCATTCCCGCTCGTGGTTATCAAGTGCTATGAGCTCTCTTTGAATTCCTTCTGCACTGAAAAAGTCCTTGAATTCGCCAGAGATGAATTCACCACCATTGTCGCTCCTAAGAGCCTTCACCTGCTTCCCCGATTCTTTCTCAACCAGTGCCTTGAACTCACAGAACTTTGAGTATGTCTTGCTCTTCTTCTACATGAAGAAGATCCAACACTTACGAGAAAAATCATCAACAAATATCACATAATACCTGTGCTTTTCTGTCGAAGCTACCGAGAAAGGTCCACACACGTCTGTGTGAATTCTCTCAAGGATCGTCGTGGCGCGACTATCCTTCTCGTGAAAGGTGGCTTTCACAAATTTTCCCAAGGTACACCCCTTGCACTGATCTTATCACAAGAAAGGTACCTTTTTTGGAAGCCCAAGAGAAATATGTCAGAGTATCTTCAAAGCTCCATGGTGAAGGTGGCCCGATTTCGGTGAACAAGCCGCCATCATCCCGGCTCACCACTCCTTCTGCCTTGCTTTCCATTGCTGCACATCCATCTACCTGCAATTGATAAAGGTTCTTAACTCGAACCCCTATCCTCCTGGTCTCACCAGTTGCCTTACTGCGCAGGAAAGCCTTTCCCTCGCTAAAGACAACATCATATCCCTTGTCTTCTAACATCGCCACAGAGATAAGATTCTTCTTCAATCCCGGAACATGCATCACTTCCTTCAATACGAAGGGTTTACCAGACTCCCTCTCAAAGGAAATGGTACCGATACCGGTCGCACTGTATCTACCATCATCGCCCATCTCGATGTGCACTCCAAGATCTTTCTCATCCAGATCAGTAAACAAATCTTTGTCTCCAGTCATATGAAAAGACGCACCACCGTCAAGAAACCACACTAAACCCATCACACTTGAGACCAAGCATGCAATTAGCAAAAAATCCAGCTCAAACTACGAGGCTAAGGCCTCTCCAGCTGCAGATCCAACAACCTGCTTATTTTTCTTCTTCTGTGGACAATTAGTGGCATAATGTCCGTGTTGGTGACAGTGAAAGCACTTCACCTTGGACATGTCCTGCTTCTTGCCTTTCGCACCGGATTGAGAAGAATTCTTCTTGCTCTTCCCCTTCCTTGCTTTGGTGGCCAAAGCGCAATTTTCTTCATCTGAGTTCTTTGATGAAGATCCGTCCCTAGTACTTCGCCTTATCTCCTCTTGCACAAGATCCGACCAAAGTCGCTCCCATCCTGGCAATTTCTCCCAACCATTGACAGAGTCCTGATAGGAATGCCAACTCTTCGGAAGACCAAGGAGAGCCAAGCTCACCAAGTCCTCATCATCTACAGTCACCCCCACACTTCCCAGCTCATCCCTGCATTGGATGAACTTCGTGAGGTACTTGGGCATACTGTCGCCTTTCTCCATTTTTATGTTCTTGAGTTTATCCTTGAGCGCCAACTTCCTCTGGTCGCTCTTGCTTTGGAATAAGTCTGTCAATGCTTTCCACATCAAGAATGGAGAAGCCTTACCATGAAGGCTAGACACTATGTGATCCTTCACACCTTCCAACAGAATCCTTTGACACTTTGTTGTCTTCTTTTGTCATGCGTCAAGTACGGTAGCATCGCTAGAAGTAGGTTTTGGAATTTCTGCATCTATGAACTCCTTCAACCCATTGTCATCCAGCACCGCCTCCATCATGTCCTTCCATGCAATATAATTCGAGCTACCCTCAAGGGCATACTCCAATCACAATCTGTTAAAATACATCTCAACTTCGACACCAAGAAAACACTACTGCAAATTCGAATTCCACCAGCTCAAAACTTAACTGCTTCAATGTTTTGCAATTGCTCCAATGATCAATATCGCTCTGATACCATGTAGAAATTTGAATAAATGATATATTATTCACCGAGATTCTCCTGATCACACACTATTTTAACTTCACGCATAATACAGAATCTCTTATACCATTGATCATTAATTGCGGAAATAAAACAATCGCATGCGCACATTAAAACCATAAACAATCACACATATGAACACAATATTTCATGGGAAAGCTTAAAGCTGAAAACCCCCAACTATCTGTATATCATATGTCATAGATATCATGTAACAATCATCATACAAAGCTCCTCACAAGCTCTCAGTACAATCTCCAATTGCTACACACTAATCAAGCTAGATCTAGCAAAACACATGCTCCAATCTCTGCCACCTGATAGCCTGCCTCTATTGCGTAATTAATGCTGAAGAATGGCTCATAAATAACTTCAAACCACCTGGCTTGTACTGTGCAATCCTCATTAGCATCTCCAATCACTGGTTTTTGCAAATCATGCAACAGTATAGTCACAACTTATAGTCATACTGCTCTTTCACCTATCTCTTCACTAGTCTCCACTGAAACTGTCCATGCACTGAAGTTAACTGATGTATTCTTTAGTTGATTAATGAGTTTATAATTAGTGAATTAATTAATAATTAATTCACACCACTCTCACTAGTGTATCAATCAGTTAGACTAGATACAACTAGCTCAACTATGTTTAGATTAGTTAAACTGAACACAACTCCATTAACTTCTCAATCAACTCCACCAAACTCTCTCACATGAGTTCTAACTGAAGTATCCATGCAATAGCTCCACTTAACCCTTAGGAATAGCGTAATTCCTTCTGTCAGCTCCTGTGCCACATCTGTGCACTTAACTGAAGTGCTCAAAGAGAATAAGATAATGTTTAGAGTCCAAATATTATTAAGAGCTAATAATATTCGACATATCTATTTTTAGACTGGCAATCTAAAAATAGATTCCGCCCAATATGTCTAAAAATAGAAGTCCATCTATTTTTTCCGACTTGACCAACCATCCACAAATAACATCCTGCAACTCAAAGAACATGATCCATATGTCTAAAAATAGACTTTGCGCCAAAAATAGCCTGCGGGCCCACTTAGTGAAGGCGACTTCCTTCCACTAAGCTCATCATCTTGTTGCAATCTCAACACAGTCATGTCAAGGAATGCTTTCCTGAACACTCTTTCTTCTTATTTGGAATCCATCTCTTCATGGGTCTCTTCTTCTTTTGGAGGCATGCTTATTGCTTCTTCTTCTTCTTTTGGAGGTGAACTAGGTGGTGGAGAATGTGGCAATCTTGCCCTCCTTTGTTGTGGCTCACTTTGAGAACCTCTTGCTTCCACCAATTTGCCTTCTCCTCTCTTAATATTGAGCTTAGTAAGCATGAAAACCCTTGCACACAGTTAACAAATTTTGCACACAAGAACACCAGAGATTAAACTCTAGCTCTGATACCAACTTGATCTGAAAGGAGTGTATTAGTTTTGCTGTGCTAAGTGTCCTTTCAGTAATATAAACATGTACAATTTGTCTCCATTTGTTTGCTTGAGGAATGAGTGTTTTAGCCATGAAACATAGATGAATTTGTGAACTTTAAGCATCAAAATAAGCCTAAAAAACACTGAACAACAGTGTATAACAGAGAAATACAATCACACATAAGTTTTACATAGTAGGCATGATAAAGCAGTTCACCCCTCCTGGCCTACATCTGCTGGTCCACCTCCCAATGGCATGTCCCTCTTTTTCATTATGCTCAAAATTGCAAATTAAATGTGTTTACAGGCCTCTAATGGTTTTTTCTCTGCACCAATGGCTCCAGAATTCTCAAATTAGTCTAGGTAGACTCTTGTTTCACCCAAATTGGTCAAAAATTGACCTCCCAATGCATTTTTCCCAATTTCAGCTAGAAAAGTTCCACTAAAAGTGGAGACTGCACTTAACTGTGGCTAAATTTGGTAAAAACCCTAAATTCTAGGGCGCCACTACATTTCCCTCCAGTCTAAACTGCAAATTTTTAATGTGATGGTTAAAGGGGAGGGAGTGGCCACATGTCAACCCCGCAATTCCCGCGTTTAGTCTAACCACCGAGTGGAACTAACGCATTACCGTGGTCGGAACTAGAGTTATATCCGGAGTTGATACCGTAACCGTCGGGTAGCATTTAAAAACATGTTTGCATGTGATGGAGTTCACCGCCCGCCAAAGTTACGATTTAAACCGTCGATTTGGACAACATTGGGTCTCGATCATAGCCATCGAGTATATGGTGGTTGGGGCTGGCCCCTTTTTTTATCCGCCCATCCATTTGCTAAACCATATATAAAATTCGCAACTCTATAGGGTTAAGAATCACCCGTAGAGCAGTTGATAAAACTGTTCGCGCCCACGCTCGAGGTCTCCAGTTCGACTCCTGTGGCCTTCAACAAATTTTAACATACACTCCTAAGGACACTTGGAAGCCTCTGGGCTTACCACGTGTCACTCATCCAACAACTCATTTACAAAACATACAAACCATCCAACGGTCAGAACACATCTCCGTACCACAAGATCAATGATCCACAACATGCCACGTGGTGAAATCCTGTTAACTTAGGAAAATGGAATATTCCTGGAATATACCTGTTGACTGTACTTGCATGTTGACTAGGCATCCAGTCACAAATTTTTTGTTGTTTGGGAAAATAGACAGAACGCGATATCTTCCTCATACGACATCGGTTTTTCGAACAGTTCACGGCGCTAGAATCGCAATGACAAGACCTTTCCGGTCGCTCAGGTTTGGTCCTGAATCGAGCACTTTCAATTTTGAGCATAACATATGATCTCCTAATTAGTCCACACAAACTTATTACCTTTCCTCTCCAATGATGCAATCAGATAAGCAATTTGTGAGAAGTTCCTGATGAACCTCCTTTAATATCCTACCAATCCCATGAAATATCTCACCTCATCTACATTTCTAGGACCTGCCCACTCCATGATAGCTCTTACCTTTTATGGGTCCACCATTATGCCTTCCTTGGAGAGAAAATGTCCTAAGTAATGTACCTTCGTCTTAAAGAAAATACATTTGTTGAGCTTAGCATACAACTGATGCTCTCTCAACAATCTCAACACTGCTTCCAAATGATCAACGTGATCTTCCTCATTTTTAGAATATAACAATATGTCATCAATGAACACAATAAAAAACTTGGCCAAATAAGAACACAACACACTATTCATCAAACACATAATTGTAGTTGGAGCATTAATCAAATTGAGTGGAACTACAACAAACTCATAATGCCCATACCTGGTCCGAAAAGTTGCCTTGTAGATGTCCTCTTCTTTGACGTGTACCTAATGATATCTTGATCTCAAGTCGATCTTAGAGAACATTTCTGCTCCCTTCAGCTGATCAAGAAAATCATAAATCCTCGGCAATGGGTACCTATTCTCGATGGTCACTTTGTTCAACTTCCCGTAATCAATGCACAATCTGAGAGTACTGTTAGACTCCGTCCTGTTAGTCCCTTGTCAGAATCAAATTCATCAAGGTTCATTTCTCATCATGGATGGCAAAGAGTCTTTAAGAGTTTTAGGTCTAGGGTTTTGTTGACTTAGCCGCATGAAAGGTTCAGTTTCCACTATTAAGTTTCATAGTCAATAAGGCTTGAGAGTGTTTCTTCTTCAAAACCCTGTTTTGAAGAAGAAATCATAGAAGAAATCATCGAATGTGTTTTCTTAGAATATGTAATTTGTCAAAATGTTTCAAATTCTCCAGCTCTTCAAATGGCAGAGTCCAGCACGAAGGTGAAAGGACTAGAAGATACAATTCTCATAAAGGAAAACTGCTTTTAATTTTGACATAGTGGTGCTGCTGTGACCAAATCGATGCCAGATAGTGTGCTTTACAGGACTGTGTAAAAACGAGCTCCTTTAACTGACAAAGAGATGAATCGAGGTTTGCTTCAGAAGATGGGTTGTAGAAAAATGATATTTGGCATATCGAGATTTGGAAGGTCTTAAAATTGATGAGGCTGCACTTTTTGGAACTTGGTGAGCGTGTCAATGGAGATATGCGAATGGCTTTAAATCAAATGCAATAATGAGTCTATCCTCGTCATATGCTGATATCAAAGCTCGTTTACAAGGGAGCAAAAAAGATGAAGATATTACACCATTTATGGCCGTGGACAAGTTGCTTGGTTATGAAGGAGGCAGACTAAGGATGAATGAAAGAATGGAATTATGCATGAGCGATCCTGATCTGGTTCCTCTTCTTATTCAGGAAAATTATTTAAATTATAAGCCTAGTACTGCAAGTCGTGATGGAGATGGAAGTCTTCAAATGGATTTGATTTCCCGTGCAACAGATTCTATTGCAGATGGAGATTTAATTAATTTTCAAATTCGCAGATATCATCAATGGCAACACTCGCAAATGGGTGCTTTTGCATTGTCCATCGTTCCTGTAGCTCTTATGCATGGTTCAAGGGAGGTCCTTATTCAGGGAGAACACAATTTCAATAGATTTTGAGGATGGTTGAGCAAAAATTCTACACTGGGCAAGAACACTAGACTTCTGGAGGTGCGCGCTACCCATAGAGAGGGCGCGCTACCCACTTAAACGCCCCAGCCTTTTGCAGATAACACGGGCGCTACCCATATAAGGCGCGCTACCCATATAGCGACAGAGCCAAAAAAAATTTGTTTTTTGCGTCCGGATTCATGCCAAATCACTTCATTTGCCTTCAAGGTTTTGAAAGAAGTGCTGGTGCAAGCTGGAAAGATTTTTTTTGCTTGATGGTCTGGAGCAGCAACTATAAATGAGCGATCAACTGTTTGTAATTGAAATAAATGGACATGTCTACAGTAGTGAATGGGGCTAAACCCCATTCAGATAGAGATATGTTGACTCTTCTGCTCAATAATGATGGGGTCGACGACCTGCAGATTCGGAAAGACAACTACTGGTTAAACTCTGCCCTCTGTTCCTGGAGCACTTATTATCATGATCGGAGATTTGTTGCAGATAGTAAGCAATGGGAAATACACCAGTGTCGAGCACCATGCAGTAACGAATGAAAATAAGAATCGAATGTCGATCGTCATGTTTGTGACTCCACAAGAGGATGTGTTGCTCGGTCCTGCTCCCCAATTGATCGATGCAGCTCATCCCAGTCTGTACAAAACCGTCAAAGTTGGTGAATATAGGATTGTGTATATTGAGCCGAATAACGGAGGAAAAGGTCCTCCACATGCTTTAACTTACAGAACACGCATTTCTATAATCTGCCTTTGACATTTTGAGTGGAAACTGTTTTTGAATAAGGATGACACCAGTTTCAAGGAGACAGCGGAGCTTCTTGCAGTATGAATCTGCTCGATATTTGAGTAACACAGATGTCGCAGTTGAAAAGGAAGGATACCAGTTGACTCCCTTTAGACGTGTAGAGGAGCGCTATGGTTCTATATTGCTGGACATGTTTTGAATTGTTATATATTGTTCGTGGTGTCGTTGAATAGCTGGAAGACAAGCAACGATATTCATATATTGTTGTTTGGAAAAGTTCGTTGCATATGTTTGAAATACACAGATGTTTTTGTCTCAGGTCATTTTAAACTTTGAGGTGCAACATTATAACATGAAATGCTATGACGATTCTGTCTGCTTAACATATATGTAGACACGTTGGAGGAGGTTTTCATTTGTTTTCTTCTATGACAGGATTGATAATAAGGGGAGTCAGAGTCAATGTTTTGTTTCTTCCAACAAATAAATCGAAATGAAAGTGGCATTATGTTGTATATCCTAGGTGGCAGACATTGCACTATTTGGGCATTCGATTCATCTTTAGGTCTAAAGAACATATGTGGCGGTTTGACCCATATTTTAGCATTAAAATATTGGGGACCTCTTCCCAATTTCTGTAAAGTGGCAAACGTATCTCCAGAAATTTGAGGGCAGTTGCGTAGGAATGTGCAAAGTGGCATTCAAAGGTTCGATTACTTATTTTTGTCTTTAGTTAGTCTACGCTCCAGGATTAGTTTTCATGGGTCATTAGAAATCCTTAAACTGGAATAATGGAAGGCTTTTCTATCTTTAGAGCAGATGGAGGATTCTTTTCTATCTTCATGGCTTCAGTTGAAACAACGCCCTTGTTCTTGGGTTGATCTGTTTTCTTCTAGCATAGTTTATTTAATGTATTAAAAATCACTTGTTGGAAAAGAATTCTGAAAGCTGGTGGAGGAGAAATACAGAGTTTTATTGTACAGTTGTTTGACAGAGAAATAATAAAATGGCGCAGCTTTGATTTGTAAGATTCTTGTGGTGTGAAAGTTTAGTATATGTTTTTCTTCTGTTTCATATGTCTTTGTAATGTTTCCTAGTTTCATTCATTATCATTTCCAGCTGAATGCTTTACAGTAAGGGAGGTAGAACCCAATTTATTTGCTCTGCCTCGAAAGAGCGTTTCAGTATTTGTGTAATTTTCTTCTGTCTGTAAAGGACTCATTGATTAATGCCCTTTTCAGCTCTTTAAATAGTCTTTTCATCCCATATTATTTCAAAATTGATTGCTAAAACCTCATACCTATCTCGCCTTATGGAATAATCTGTGCCTTTGATTAGATCTTTGCTCATGCTGTTCTTGATCCCACGCAGCCCAGAAAACCCAATCATTTATTAAAAACCTCATTCATATCAATTTACTAGCCTAAAATCAGTTCCCATTTTAAGTCATCTCGCACCCTATTGCTCATTTTATCGAGATTGACTGGAGAGAGCCCTCTCCTGTCCTCGTAGGGCTAGCTACGAGGCTGAGCTTGGTTTGATGTTGCCTCGAGTTTTGCCTTCCTCAGCCTGAGGCAAATTTGAGCGCTAACAAGTACCATCCTTCTTCTTTGCGAACAATATTGGTGCGCCCCAAGGCCATACACTTAGCCTGATGTATGCCTTATAAAGTATCTCTTTCAACCACAAATTTAACTCTTCTAACTCAGGTGTGCTCATCATGTAAGATGCCTTTGATGTTGGCGCTGCCCTTGGTACCAATTCAACAGAAAATTCTACTTCCCTGTGAGGTGGAAACTCTGAGATATTTGCGGGAAATACATCTTGAAACTTTTGTAGAACTGGATACCTGTTCAAAACATCCACGTCCTCAACTTCCTTACCTTTGTCACTAAAGATATATACTACAAATGACACTTGGCGTGCATGGATGTCACCATCCTAACTGATGTGGCTTTATTCTTTCCCTACAAGACTCTTGGTTCCCCATTGTCATCCAAGAACTCAATGGCTTTGTCACAACAATCCACCTTGGTCCTGTGAAGGTATAGCCAGTCCATACCCAAAAGAATATTATATGATCCCAATGGAAATACGTTCAAGTGCGTTGTTGTAGGCATACCATTTAACTCAAATGCACAAACTCTTACCCAATGGTGAACTCTTTTCTTTGTATGCGTAGCCAACTACACTAACCAAGATTCTACATGCATTTATTTTCTCAAACCACACTTATCCACAAGGCCAGGATTAATATAACTATAGTTAGATCCATGATCAATCAAAATAGAAACAACTTGATCACAAAGCTTACCGTCCATCTCAATGATAGAAGCCTAATGATTCGCTTGCATGTTGTCCACAACTGCATAAATCCAAGGAATGCTATGACCAACATCACCAACTATTTGCGCCTCCTGTGCACTATAGATCTGGGGTCTACCACCCTGATACTGTGGATAGTCCCTCTTACAATGATCCTTGCCACATATCCAACATTGCAACAGTGCTCTACCATCACCTCTAACCTGCTGCTCTCCAGGTCCCTTCCATGTTGTATTGAAATTCTTATAAGGAACCACATTTTCCTTCTCGCATGCATCTTGTGATCTTTCCCGCTTTGGTGGCCATCTTCCTTCAACTTTCTCATTTCCTTTCAAATCATGCATAGGCTAAATTTTGCGTTTTTACTACTCATAACAATGCTTCAACTTTTGAATGGCCTCCTCCCATGATCTAGGCTCATCAAACTCAATCCGGTCTTTGTATGTTACTGGAAGCCCACTGATGAATCTCTAAACCTTGGCTTTCTCCTCCCTGAGGTAAGGCATGTATCTCAACAACTCCAAGAAATTGCTAGTATTCTCATCATCTATCATGGAACCCATCTGCAACTCATAAAACTCCTTAGCTCTAGCATCATAATACCTGTCTAATAGAGAATTTTTTAGGAATAGCCTCTCGAACTCACTCCAAGTCAGTTCCTCCTCATAAATACTCCTGACGTTCTTCACATCTTCCCACCAAATGTCTGCTTTACCTTTGACACTGAATGTGGTTATTCTGGCTTTCATGTTTTATGAATAATCATGCAATATGAAGAACTTCCTCATACAAAAGCAACCATGCCTCTGCATCTCGTTCTTTCTTCATCTCTCCGTCAAAGGTAGGTGGCTTTGGTTTCTTAAAATCATCCAAAAAATATCCTCTGTCACTCCTCCTGCAAGGATGATAGCAATGATGATCATGATGCCTATCAGAACCAAAACTAGAATGGTACATGTGTTTGTCACATCTCCAATCCGATGTGTCCAAGAATCTACCATCTCTAATTGTGTCATCACTACTTGAACTGTAAACACCAGGAGACCTACTTCCATATGCACCATTGTTTCCATCCTCCTGTCCATAATTGATCTGAAATGGTCACTGTCGCTACAAATCTAAGAAACTCTGAAGGATCACCACATTTACTTCTACTTGTTTTTCTTGTGCTTGTATGATTCTGTCATTGTCCGCCTTACAACTCCTTATCTCTTCCTTCAAGATTTTCAGTGTATCTGCTAAATCATATGAGTGCCCAACACCATGCTGCTCATCGGATTCATGGTGGATGGTAGGGATTAAACCTCCACGGAATATTCTTTGTAATAGTCAAATATCAAAGGTTGAGATTTATTTCAAAAGTAGTTTTGGCCTCTTTCCCTTTTTATTAATTTCACTAATTAAAAAAAATCATATGAACACGAATTATGGTTTTTAGGCATGTGATATTAGTATATCATAGTATTGCAACAAAATACTATTTATAGGTTAAGAATATCCATGGCAAAGTGGGGTTGAATTTCCATGATCAAGGATATTTTTATAACTAGTGCAAATATATAAATTAAATGGTTAGTAAATGTCAATACGTACCAATCCATGATAAACATCAAACAACTTACCCCATTTTACATCTCACATTGTCGAGATAAAAAAAAATAAAAAAATAATAAGGTCAACTAACTTTATTTGAAATTATTACCAGCCTAGATCCATCTTCACTCTGGATCTATCAAGTATATATATATATATATATATATATATATATATATATATATATATATATAACGCCTTCCTTCCACATCTACCCAAGTAACCGACCAACCGGGGTAAACATGTGAAAAAGAGTTACTATGATCTGATTCAACCTCCTAGGTCACCTTAAGGAAGTAAAATTGATACCACACGACAACATAGACTTTCTGCACATGTTACAAGACACCTAGGAGCCATCCCAACCTTCCAGGAGGCTAGCCCCTGATCCAACCTGACCTTTTCAAGCATCAGTCCCCCAGTCACTCCCTTGACATGGGCAAGAGTGTACTATAAACCTCCAGTCACACACACAACATGGGTATGCATGTGACTAGGGACTTTTCCTAGTAGTTATGAGCTTGCTACCCCAATTTTTGTGCCACTTTTTCAATCCCAGAGCTCATGTCAATGCCCATAACTCCATGAAACTTTCAAAACTGAAAGATAACAATGGAATAACAACGTAAATTCAAACACTTTAACAAGGACTTGACTGGACCCCTACTAGCCATGATAGATGTTTTGTCAAACATGTCACAAATATGTAATCTACACGTTTAAACAATAGATCTTAACATAGGGGTCTCATACTTATCTGAGGATCGCTAAGAAGAAATGTTGCCTCATCACATTAACTGCATTATCATCTATTTGGTCATAGATGCATTTTTCATTCATTTACAAATCAAAACACGATGAGAGCCATACATCATTACTAACATAGAACACATTCATAACCAACATATGAATAACAGAAATGGAAAGCATAAAAAAACCATTTAAGCTACATAATATCAAGCATATTTACCCATAAACATAAGAGGAACAAAGCTTTTATTGCCATAAGCAAAATGCAACCAAGTCTGGGACTTCCACGTTCCACTCGACCATAGACACGGTTGAGCCAAATCTCTCTTCATCCAGTCACCCCTGTGCCATATTCCAAGCATGAATGTGGGATATCATAAAACTCATCAATCAAAACCAAACCAAGGGTTCCATAGGCCAAACCACCTCACGATCAGACATCACTAATCATCACTGGATTGGTCTCTACCCAAGTTTTCTAGGGCTCCAAAGTGTTTGTTCCAACTAGGGCTTACAGAAATAGTAACTCAACCCATAAATGTCGTCGAGCTTCTAGAGCGTTTGTCCAACCAAGGTTTCCAAGAATAGTAACTCAACCCACCAAGGGATTCCAGAGCGTTTTTCCAACCAAGGCTTCTAGGACTAGTAACTCAACCCAAGTTGTTATAGGGCCTCCAAAGTGTTTGTCCAACCAAGGCTTCCAGGAACTAATAACTCAAACCACAACCAAAGGCACATGATAACCAACCAGAAAAAAAAAATAATGAAATGAACCCACAACACCATGGCTATCCAGGAAATGGCAAGACTTGGAAAATCCACTACCAATCCAGGCAATCCTCCATGCCATTGACAGATCATGACCAAGAAACCACATGCATGCCAAAAATAGTGAGGAAAACATACATGCAACTCGGTACCTGCAAGAAAACCCGATGTAGCTGTTGATCTCGATGCCCTCTTGCGCTTTCCTGCTCTTCCTTTGCCTTCTTGATCCAAAATCCAAGTATGCCACACTCTCCAAGAGTGTTTCAAGAAACTATAAGTCTCCAAAAGTATGAGAGAGAGAGAGAGAGAGAGAGAGAGAGAGAGAGAGAGAGAAGACCGAACTCGCAAAAGTTTATGAACTAATCCTCAAAATATTTTTTATTAACGAGGCCTCTATTTTCTTCAATTTTCCATTATTTTCCTTCGTTTTCCTCCTCACATGCAACCTGTGACCTTTCACCTCCATTTTCTTCTATTGTCCATTATATTCATAAATAAATGCTAATAAATGTCACTTTGCCTTTCCAAAGCCTTAGCCATTGCCTTTGCCAATTTCCATAGCCACAATAAACCATATGAACGCCCACGCTAGGATGTTTTTTCCCAACATTAAGCTTGGAATATGTGCCCCATGACCTTGGTTATTATTTTTCCTTTATTAACTTTAATTACATGAAATTTTCACAAAGGTTGTTACTATATATATATATATATAGAGAGAGAGAGAGAGAGAGAGAGAGAGAGAGATTATTGTCATTGAAACCATTTTATTTCATAAATCATTCATGGCCCAAAGGAAAATCACAAAGAAGTCTTCACGCCTTTAAATATGTTATATTACATAAAAATATCATTTAGAAAATCGTGGGTTGTCAAAACTTAAATTCCAAAAGCTGCCAATGGTAAATTGGCTCTATGACCTCATTTTTTTTTTGCTAGGTTATGTGAATCCTAAAATAACTAGCAAACCTAACCCATGGCTTGAGTAGCCACAACCTATGGGCATCTAAGCCATCAAAATCACTCGGGATCACACCCGACTTGGGCCACACTGTCCCTTAGCATGGTTGGATTTTTGTCCACAAAGTTTCAAACTGGTGACCTTTACAACACGAAGTGCCTTAATAGAACACCTTGTCACTGTTTACTCTATGCCCCATGGGCCTATGACCTCAATTTTACTCGAACTATCGTAACAATGTTTATAAACAATAGTTTTTTTATAAAAAAATAAATAAAAGTTGTTTGCTAAGTAGTGTGAGTCCTAAGTTGACTACATGCATAACCATTGACTTGAGAAACCACGACATAGGGGCATCTAAGCAATCAAAATCACATAGGGGTCACACTTGGTCTGGGCCACACCAACCTTTAATATGGTTGGATTTTTTCCCATGGAGTTTCGAACCAATGACCTTTACATCACAAAGTGCCTTAATAGTACACCCCATCATAGTCTATTCTATGCCCCACTTATTATTTTTATTTATTTTAAAGTTTTTTTTTTATAATTAATTTTTTTGATTATTTAAGTTTGAATTAAATATAATTTTAGTGTTTTGATTATTTAGGTTTGACCCAAGTATTCTTTATTTAAGTTTGACCATTTATATTTTTAAGTTTTTAGAATTAATTGTTTTGGGTTATTTAAGTTTGACCTAGATATATATTTTTTAATTTTATTAATTGTTTATTGTTTTTATTATTTAGGCTTGACCTAAATATTATTTTTATTTTAGATATTTGTTTCATTCAAATTTTCCTTTTGATTAATTATTTTCCTTAATTCAATATTAACAACTATATTCTAACAATTATTTCCTTCTATTAAAATATTATTTATTAATAAATAATATTTATCTAGTTAAATCTAAGTGTTATATTATAACTACTATTTTTTTCTCTCTTCATCTAATTAACTTGATGCCAAGATATGGTTCTTCATCTTGTTGTGACGATGAACCACACTGGATGGTTCGAAACGCGTTGAAAAAACTTTGATAATGTGGTTTTTACCTAAAGTTTTCTTGTTTTTCGTGATATGGATCACAGAAGCCTAAATTCAATTATAATTTTATTTTAAATAATTTGACTTCTCCAAAATTTTTATTTTATTTTAAATTTTAATTAGCGTAGGCTATTTGTTAAACTTTTTGAAAAAAAAATCCGGTTGATTTTCCGATCTAATTTGTCTAGAATCTAGCAAAGATTCATTAAAATCACAAGTTTGAGGGGTGAACTCTTCACAATCGAAGTGCCCCAAGGGGTTTCAAGTTGTTGATTCCATATATCCATTCATAAAACCAATTTAAACAACACAAATGAATATTTGACCACAAATTTTTCGTCAGATTCCAGCCATAAATTTGCTAGAAACTCCAAAAAGTCTAACAAGTAGACAGCACTATTTTAATATCGAGTTGACATTAATTGCGTCGATAGGTGTTTTCCAACCCAGTATGGAAGAAATGTTGTAATGTCTTGTCTTGTTGTGTTATGTAAACATTTTGACTAAGTCAAATTACATAAAAAATAAAAATAATACAAAATAATAAAATTAATAATTAAAACATTTTGGCTTGGTCATATTACATACAAATAAAAATAAAATACAATTAAAAAATATATAATAAAATAAATAATTAAACCAACCTATATCCATCTTAACTCCGGATGTAACAAGCGTCGAGAGTGATCAAATCTCTCAAGGCACAAACCTTTTTTTGAGTGCAAAAGAGATTTGATCCCTCTCGATGCTCGATAAATCCAAAGTTCAGATGGATCTAGGCTAGTAATTAATAATTATAATTTTATAATTTTATATTATCTAACCGAGTCAAAATGTTTACATAACATAACATGACATTACAACATCTCTTCCATAGTTCGCTGAAGAGCACCTCTTGACTCATTTATTATTATTTTATTTAATTATAAAAAGGATTATTATATTAGTTAATCATATATACATTTTTAAAAACATGTAACAATATTCTTAACTATGGAGATTCACCCCCACGTTACCATGAAATTTCCTAACTTGTAAATAACTCTCTTTACAATACCATGGCTTATCGATACCACATGCTTAATATTACAAATATTAATTAAATGAGCACAACTAACTTGGAGATAAATCTTAACCTTTGATCTGTGAATACTATTATGAATATTTTAACATATTTCACGAAGTTTAAATCTTCATCAACAGCCTAATAATTTAAATAAATGTCTTTTGGATTAATCACATCATTAGGATTTAGTTGATGTTTCGAACCATCCAATGTGGTTCATCCTCAGGACAAGGTGAAAAAAGAAGATCGATCTTAATGAATAAATAGTGATGATGCATCATTGCTCGGAAATAGTCGTTGAAATCTAGCCGTTAAAAACTAGTCGTTGAAAACTAGCCGTTAATTAATAAGTTAGTTTAGAAAATTTAGCCACAATATATGATTTCTATCAATTAAAAATCTTTATAAAATTATCAATTTTATAATAGTTAAATAAAATAGGGTTTATTAGTTTATTTAGTAATTTATTTTAATAAAAGTTTTTAAGAACCCTTATTCATAAATCAATATCATAAGTCATAAGAAAATATAAAAGGTAAAACCTAATTTAATAATAAATATTTAAATAAAAGAGGGTTTTTTTTTTTAATATTATAATATGTTAATATAAATTATTATCATAGGGTTTTCTTTATTTTAATTTTAATTATTGATAATTAAATTAAAATTATGGAAGACCTATTTTGAAATAGACATGCCTTAATAATCATAATATTAATATTTTAAAATAATGTTACAAATTAGTTAATTTTTTGTGATTTTTAATCTCGACAATGTGAGATGTATAATGAGGTAAGTGTTTTGATGCTTATCAACGTTTACTAGTCATTTCATTTATATGGTTGCATTAGAAAATCTCATAAATCCAAAAGATCTAACTTGGAACTCTCATCCTTGTGCCAATCTAAGTAAAGGAAGCCCACACCTTACTTGCTTAAAGAAAGACCTAAAATCCACACGCTTCAAATTTTGGGACAAGGTTGAGTTCCCACCATAAACTTGCTTTGTACATTATAATGATTTTATACATGTTGGGGAAGAAGAGTGAAAGCACAACTCACAAGCTAAACTCAACCTAAAGAAAATTAGAAAACTAATATACTACCACACGAGATCCATTGTTCCTCCCATGAATTAGGGACTGATGTTCTTAGATTACTTGGTCCCTCCACATAAGGAGTGCACCTCAAACCATAAGTGGTACATAAAGCACCAAATCAATATGCAAGGCAATCCCAAACACTTTACCCAAAGGATCTAAACCAACACATAATTTAACTGATGTAAACAAAATATGAATGCAATATCTCATCATAACTTACTATTTATCTAGAAGAAAGAAAGAAAAAAAAAGAAAAAAAATGCTTACTCCTTTATTTATAGGAGAGCAATGTAACTCACATTTATAGTTACAAAATATAATAAAATGCCACCTTGGCACCCACTTGTCTCAATAACATTATAATGCATGTTGTTATATGCCACATAACTAGTATTTCCAATTTTATATTTAGAAAATGTTATGACATGCCACTTCGATGATCCACTTGTTTCAATAATGTCACATTGCATTTTATAAGTAGCCACATAGCTAGTCTTTCCAATTATATATTTACAAAATATCATGATGTGCCACCTAAACACCCACTTGTCTCCATATTATTATATAAACCCAAAATAATATTATAAAGCATATTTCCATATAACAATTTCAATTACCACCATAAATGACATTAATTATTTACCAAAAAACACAACGTATGCATTATGCCATTAAGCCCATTCCCATGGTTTTATGGTTGAGCTACTAAGATGATCACGAAAATGCACAAGGTCATGGGTGGAAAAGGGGCCATCCATTTATAGGAAGTCACTTAGTCCCATCATTGAGAATTGCTTAAGGTTCTTGATTGTCATGGGAAAACCTAATTTGCAAATATAAATTAATGTAAATTGGGTTAGTTCCCATCAATTGACACACTATTAGTGTGGGACTTGATTAGCCTTGTGATTGAAAAAACACCAATAATACTAAAAATTCAATGCAATATATCCATGTAAGAAGTAATGCCCCTAACAATAAATAACATCTCATTAATCAAATATTGAGTTAGATATAAATCGTTAAATATTACTAACAAACTATGTCTCGTAAAACAAGTTCTATCTCATCAAATTAATGATGATCAATATCAATAATATTAAAGTCAAAAACCAAAAACTATAATAACATGTTACATACACCAACGTAACCAACATGTCATCATAACATGATTATTATTGATAATAGTAAAGTAAACAATCCAAAACTATATTACTAAACTAACATAACCAACATATCACAACATACATTCCAACCCAAATCCAATCAAACCACTAACATAAACCCAACACAAAAACCCACACAAATTCAAAACTCGCCCAATTATATAAACATAAAATAATTTCACATAAACTTGTTATAAACAACAAAATTCACATCCACACCACATAATAAACCCAACACAAAAACCCACACAAATTCAAAACTAGCCCAATTACATAGACATAAAATAATTTCACATAAACTAGATATAAACAACAAATTTCATATCCACACCACATAATATCATGAAAATGAGAGATATTACATAACTATTAACCTTAAATATCCTCGTGATTTCAATAGTAAAGTGAGTAATAACCTCAAAGGCTTAGATTTAGGATTTGGGTAATAATGGTATGAACCTTGAAAACATAGACAACTACAAGTGATATTGATGTGATCTAAGAATATATAAGCAACTATCCTAACTCGATATAATAACAATTTAAAAGGTCAAATTGGGTAAATTAGTAAATATTTTTTTTTTTTTTTAATGAAGGGTGACTAAAATTTAGGTTACAACGGCCACATGACTCTTCTGGGTTGTAATGTGTCGTTTCTTGCTATTTAAGACCCCACGCACGTGTGCAAGTAGTAGTTAATTTTACCAATGGTAATTCACAACAATGTTTATTATATCTTATTAGTTTTGCCCTAATTTGGATTTTTATTATATTTTATTAGTCTTTTCATAGTTACTTGAACCCGTTTGGATTAAATTTTAATTTAATGTGGATGCTTTTTCTATTTTAAACGTTGGGGTTGGCAAATTTCCTCTCAAAACAAATTTCCCTCCAGATGAGGAGACAGGGTATTTACCCAACGTGGCTGTCATTGTGATATCGTATCGTTTCAGTTGGTGGGATGCGTTCCTTCGCTATGCCCGTATGTTCGATTTCCCTTCGGTAGAGCCCCATCGCATTTAAATGGCATGATATGCATTTGATATCGAGGAATCAGGGGTCGGTTGATGGCTGATTGCTCGCAGGAATCAATTTCAATTGCTGGAGAAATGAACCCCAGTTTGTCTTTGTAAGGGAAAAAAGAAAGCAGAGCAATGGCGGAAGCTGTGACCCCAAACGCCGTGACTCTACCTTCTGCTGCAAAATCTCCGTCTTCCAATACAGGTAAGTCCAACCTAAACTTCCCTGATTCTCGCAAACGAAAGTTTGGAGACGCTAGTGGTACCGAGAGTACGAATACGAGCAAGCAAATCGTGGATAATGGTTCTGTGCACGTTGCTCCCAAGCCGAAGAAGCGAAAACCCTCTGCAATTAGAGATTTTCCTCCTGGCTGTGGGAGATGCGCCGTGCCAATAACCCTAACTCCTGTCAGTAATGAAACCCAACAGGCTAATAATAAACATTCCGCAGAGGTTGTAAATGATAATGACAATGCTATTACCAAGATGTCTTCAATCCCATCTCTTGTTGCTTCCGCTGCGGTAGATCAAAATACCGAGATATATTCATCACCATTTTCTCTTGTCGCTGCTGCTGCACTAAATGATAAAACAAAAGTATGTTCGGTGTCATCTCCATCTCCTTCTCCTCCTGTTCCTCCTCTGTCTGCCGCTGTAAATGATACCGAAGATGATAACCCCAAGGAATTTTCATCTCCGCCTCAAACGCATCCTTATGTTGATGCTGCCAATGATAATGAGACTGATATTGCCAAGGCATCTCCATATTCTTCCCCATCTCCTGCTGCTGCTGCAAACGATATTGAGAGTGATAATACCAAGGTATCTCCATATTTGTCTCCATGTCCTGCTGCTGCTGCTGCTATAAATAATAATACCGAGCCATCTTCATCTCCATTTTCTCCTCCTGCTGCTTCTGCTGCTGAGACGAATGTTTGCCTTCTACTAACTGAAGCCTCTTCTCCTTCAACGCCACTCATTGAATTTCCTCCAACGCTAGTACCCGTTAAATTTCCTTCACGCCCTGTATCAGCATCGCGTGATTTTCCATTTGGATGCGGACGAAATGCCCCCCCAATGACCAGAGAAGAGTGTCTCAAAGCTATTGCAGCTCTTCACACCAAATCCTCCCACACACCCAAGTCTAACCAGCAAAAGAAACCTCCCCCCCCTAATGCTGTCCAGAATAGTATGTCTTTGGTTGAAAAAATCAGCGTAGAAGCTGCTGTTCCTTTAGCTGTTATGGCAGGCAATATCCCACACGAGGATAACATCAACACTATGGATTCATTGGCTGATCAGCAATCTACTCCGAAGCTTAAAACTTTGCGCCCCTCCATGCCAAACTGCAAGATTGAGAGCGATTGGATAGTGGACAAGAAGTTAGATAACCTACAAGACGGGCAAGAATCAGTGGATTCACAGGGTCCCCCACGATCTCTGCCCAAGCCCAAAAGCCCACAGACTTCTGAGATGAATGGCAAGATTGCCGCTGATCATAGTATTGACAAGAAGCCAAAAACAAAAGCCTTTCCCGGACATGATGGTCCCGTCGATTGGACTATTGAGGATAAGTCAAAAACAAAAACCTCTAATGCACATTGTGGTTCTGGGGACCGGACTGTCAACAAGAAGCCGAAGAAAAACTTATCCCCTGCACAAGATGGTGCTGGTGACCGGTCTACTGACCGGAAGATGAGGAGAAAAGCTTCTCCTGCACATGATGGTTCTGACCATAAGAAGTCGAAGACAAAAGCCTCTCCTCCACATGATGGTGCTGGCAATTGTACTATTGACAACAAGTTGAAGACAAAAACATCTCCTGCACATGATGCTGGTTCTGGGAAGAAGAATAGCAAGGTTCAAGCTGTGAATTTTTCTCTAGTACCCTTTGATGGTACTATTAGTAATGCACAAGGGCAATCTGATGGGGATGGAACAGTCACTCGCTCCAAAGTTCGAGAAACCATGCGACTCTTTCAGGTGCTTTATAGGAAATTCTTACAAGAAGAAGAAACACAAACAAAGGGATCTGGCCAAGCTAACACACGGAAAAGGCCCGATGTGCAGGCATCTCAAGTTCTGAAGGAAAATAATAAGTGGGTTAACACCGGAAAGCAGATTTTGGGCCCTGTTCCAGGAGTTGAAGTTGGAGATGAATTTCATTACAGGATTGAGCTTTGCATTGTAGGCCTTCATCGGCAAAGTCAAGGTGGGATTGATTACTTGAAACAAGGTAACACTATAATTGCGACTAGTATTGTGGCCTCGGGTGCTTATGCAGATGATATTGATACTGGTGAAGTGTTAATATACACTGGGCAGGGTGGAAACAACTCTGGTACAGATAAGAAGCAGGCTGAGGATCAAAAACTAGAGCGTGGGAACTTGTCACTTAAAAACTGTATAGATGAAAAGTCACCTGTGAGAGTAATCCGTGGATTGAAGGAGTCTAAAAGTTCTTTTGGAGCCAAAGGTGGAAAGGAGGGCTCAAAGAGCAAGGCAGGTATCACATACACATATGATGGACTTTATCTTGTTGAGAAATATTGGCAGGAAAAAGGGACCACTGGATTTTCAGTATTCAAGTTTCAGTTGAGAAGAATGCCAGGGCAGCCTCAGATAGCTTGGAATATTTTGAGAACAATTGGAAAATCAAAGACATTGGCATGTCGGGAAGGCCTTCGCCAACGAGATATCTCTCACGGCAAAGAATCAAGACCTATCTCTGTTGTCAATACAATAGATGATGAAAGTGGTCCAGCACCTTTTGAGTACACAAGCAAAATAATCTATCCATCGTGGTATAATCCTACACCCCCAAGGGGTTGCGAATGTGTTGATGGATGCTCAGATTCTGAAAGTTGTTTATGCGCAATCAAGAATGGAGGTGAACTTCCTTTTAACTACAATGGTGCTATTGTGGAAGCAAAGCCCCTTGTTCACGAGTGTGGTCCGTCTTGCAAGTGTCCTCCAATTTGCCACAATAGAGTGAGCCAGCATGGTGTGAAACTTGAGCTTGAAGTCTTCAAAACTGCGAAAAGGGGTTGGGGAGTGCGTTCATTGACTTCGATATCTTCTGGTAGTTTCATATGTGAATACACTGGTGAACTTCTTTCTGATATGGAGGCTGAACAACGGACTGGAAATGATGAATATCTATTTGATATTGGAAGTGGATCTAATGATCAATCTCTTTGGGATGGGCTTGCTGGTTTAGTCAACGAGCTTCCCTCTCATTCCATAGCTGAAACTGTGGAAGATGCAGGTTACACAATTGATGCAGCCAAGTATGGAGGTGTAGGAAGATTTATCAATCACAGTTGTTCTCCAAACCTTTATGCACAAAATGTGCTCTATGACCATGATGATAAGACTGTCCCCCACATTATGCTTTTTGCTGCTGAGAATATACCTCCACTGCAAGAGCTTTCTTATCATTACAACTACAAACTGGATCAAGTTCGAGATTCTGATGGCAACATAAAAAAGAAAAGTTGTTATTGTGGCTCTGCAGAGTGCACTGGAAGATTGTATTGAACACTTGTAACTTCAATTCTGTATATTGTAATAAGCAGTCTTGGCATTTTCAAAGGTATCATTCTTATGCCTCACTATCAAAACAGTTTTTGGCATTTATCAGATTTCAATGGGTTTGATGTTTCAAAAGGTCTCATCTTTATTGATGCATTTTTGATATATCTAAATATATATTTATGTATATCCATCTGTTATATCAATAATTGTTGCTTTTTTTGGTTTATTCGACATATCTTTATTTTGTTTGAATGATCTTTAATCGTTGTATCAATTTCTGCTTTCTTTATAAATTTGTTGAAAGTATTCAGTGTGCCCTTTTATAAGTTGTTATTTATTAATTTGGATGCAATTTATTTTGTTTGTCTTCTTTCTGCATATTGCAAGCACATGCATAATCATCATGGGATTGTTTGTGACCTTTGTATTTCTCAATTCCCTTTCGAATGTTCTTATATATGTTAGCTGAATGTGTAAGCTGTTGGAGTTACATTGAACAGCAAATTTTAATTCAGCAGTTCATTCCAACTAGTATACTAATTCTAGTAACATTTCCTTCCAGCAAAATGTAACAAAGGCTAATGACATGCGTGACCCCAATTAGGTTTGCTCACATTAAACAATGATGTCTACTTTAAATTGGAATTTGTACTTATTTGTGGCATGTGAAGATGCTGTTTTATAGATAGTTTTTGACCGAAGTGGTTTACCAAGATTTAGCCAGTTGGTATACCCTCGTAATTGGCTTGGTTTGGGTTAGTTTGTAACATGTAAGTACTCGTCACTCTTATTCCAAGATGATTTCAGAGCAAGGTTGATCAGGTTTTTGAGGCAGATGCAAGGGGAGGTGTTAATTTTATTTAACGATGGTATGTTCTATGCTTAGAGCAATTTACTTCAATCTTTCTTCTTATTAGACCAATTCAATTTCTTGTTTTGTATTCATATTTGTATTGACAGTAAATGCTGATAACCAGAAGACAAGCCAAGACAAGTGGACACAACAATTTGGCGGATACCAGGGAAAAACCCCAATGCGGGGAAATCCCTTTGTGTTGATTTATGGTAGCATCGGATGTGCTCTAGTCTTGTAATTTTGTATATAGGCTAGGACACATGTATTCCATAAAACCCAGAAATGGTTTTGGAAAATTCCATTTAGAGATGGTTTAATTAAAATAATTAATCGTTTTTTAATGTTTTCCTAAGTCTAAACTTAGGGAACTGATTAACTAAAGGGTATTAATTAAACTAAGTGTGAATCTTCTAGATAAAGTCATGGGTCATCTCCAAGTTAATCTTGGCCGTTGAAGGTTCAACAGAAGAATATAAGGAGGGTGAGGGGCCTATGGAAAATACATTGAGACACTTGAGCCATTGAGCATTTTCGAATTTGTGTGAGGAGACATAACTTTTGATCAAGAATCAAATCACTAGGGCAGGGTTTGCTAAGTGATTGTGATTCAATGATCAGATCCAGAGAGGGGCAGAAGCAGAGACTGGTCAGGAGGACCAGGAGTGCATTTCAGAGAGAGGCAGAAGTGACATAGAGAGAGACAATGCAGTTTTTTGAAGAGGTGATGCAGAGCCTGTAGGAAATCACGCAGAAACAACGCATTGTCTCTTGGAGTCAGTCTGGAGATAGCTAGAGGCTGGGGTTTATGAGCCAGGAGAGCAAAACCCAGTCTTAGATTAGCTAGATCAGTTGCAGAGGAAGGTGACACAGTTCCTCAAGCTTGCCCATGCAGGCTTACGCAGTTCCAGCATAGGTAATCACGCAAAGGCAGTGAGGGCTTCACTAATGCTGTCAGATCAGCCAGAGACTTGCAGAGTGAGGTATATCTCACATTTTTCACCAGATTGTCTAGATTTCTTTGAAGGGTTTGCCGGACGTTGGCACCCTTGTTGTATTCAAGATTTTGCTGCTTAATAATACAAACCCTCAGATTTGCTGCACCGATTTTCCCAAGTTGGGTTTTTTCGGGGACTTAGTCCAAAAATAACTGTGTCACATGTGGATGTTTTTCATTGTATTTTGTTCAAATTGTTTCAACACTTAGATTTATACCACAACGTTATTTGTGTAGACTGCTTCAGAAATTACTTTGATATTTCACTGTAAAGATATAATTATGAAACATAATAGAAGAAGCAATTCAGATTTGTTGCAGTAGGAATCCGGATCTAGGATTTTTCACACTTTGATCAAATCTTCTTATTATCTTCAAATTCAACAGAGAGAGTACAATTTTGAGTATTCAATAAGATGCCCTAGCTAGCAAGTCAACACTGGTCAAACCAACAGTCTTCTTACCAATGGAGCTTGGTTTAATCCAATCAAACTTAGCCTCAAAAAATAGTCAAAGTCAACCCAAACAATTTGCAAACCCTCAGTCAACGTTGTGGTCAAAGTCTGTGGTCAAACAACCTAAAACTTCTCAATTTCTGTGCCACCAAACTCGGCCTCCCAAACTCGGAATCTGTCCCAAAAATCGAAGTCAAAATCTATGCGTTGACCTAAGGTCAACAGTGCTGCAGAAACCCTCAAACAATATGAAAAACTCAACTGCTCTTTCACATGTGTGAAGGAGAGAGAATGTCTCCTAAGGGTGTACGAACCAATGAGAAGGAGAGAGAATGTGTGAGGAGATGATGTCCTAAACGAAGATTGAGTCTTTCCTTTTTATATCCATCAATGAGGGTGTGTGACACATCTTTTGGGGCTTGTGAGCCTACATTACAATTTTGGCCGACTTTGACAAATTGCATGTGAGAAATAAATTCAAAATCCAACTTCTGCTCATCCAAACAAGATGATATTTATATCAAATTTTCACATCTCTGAAAGAGGAATCCAACAAAAATATCATTTCCATCGTATGAGCAATGCAAATTGGAGTTTGGCCCTAGTTGCCAAATTTAACTCAAGCGGGACCCTCATAAGAGTGTCTGTCCACGGTTCCAAGCTTCTCACGGAAGGTTAAGAATTTGACGCTCCCCAAGGGCTTCGTGAGAATATCTACGACTTGCTCATTAGTCCCAATGTGATGGAGCCTTACAGTGCCTCGTTGTACCATATCCCGAATAAAGTGGTACGTGATATCAGTATGATTGGAGCGATTGTGGAACACGAGATTCTTTGAAAGTTGAATCCCACTTTGGTTATCGCAAAGGATCACAGTGGTATCTAGCACATGCCCAAACAACTCACTGAAGAGCTTCCTCAACCAAACAACTTCACAACAGGCCATACTTGCTGCAATGTATTCCGCCTCGACGGTGCTCAAAGCAACCGATTTCTGCTTCCTGTTCATCTAGGAGATCGGAGCAGAACCTAGGGTGAAGCAACATCCAGATGTGCTTTTATGATCCACCACACTGCTTGCCCAATCGACATCGGTATATCCATGGAGCCTCATACTCTCGGCAGTGTATCTCAGCCCATCATTGATTTTGCCCCAGAGATATCTCAAGAGATTCTTTGCACCAATCTAGTGACTATGACGAGGCTCGACCATGTATTGAATTAATGTGTTCACTACAAAACATATGTTCGGACGTGAGTTCACTAAGAACATTAGGGCCCTTACGAGTTGACGATACTCACTAGGATTTCCCAAATTGGGCCCAACAACACTTCCACAAAACTTTTGAAAGTTGATTTCCATCGGAGTAGTCACAGACTTGCAGTCCACCATCCCAAATCTTTCCAGCAACTTCACAATATATTTTCCTTGAGAAAGGAAAATCTCACTTGGCTTTTTCCAGACCTCCAGGCCTAGGAAATAGTGCATCAGTCCTAGGTCCTTTAGCTCGAACTCAGAAGCCAACTCCCTGTTACATTGATGAATAAGAGGGTCAAAACTTGTCAAGAAGAGATCGTCCACATAGAGAACCAAAATGAGAGGCTTATCATTATCAACCTTAAAGTAAAGGTTTGGATCAACATCAATTCGAGAAAAGCCCAACTTCATCAAGTAGCTATCGATCCTCTCATACCAAGCCCTAGGGGCTTGCTTCAACCCATAGAGGGATTTCTTCAACGTGCATATGTGTGTATCTCTATCTCGAACTTCGAAACCCAAAGGTTGTGTCACACACCTCTTCCTTGATTGAACCATGTAAGAAGGCAGTCTTGACATCCATGATCGAACGGATGGTGGTGTAGCGAGCAACAGGTGCAAATATTTCATCATAATTTATTCCTTCTTTCTGCGAGAAGCCTCGGGCAACAAATCTAGCAGCTCCATGTTTGATCTTGTAGAACCATTTCAAGGTGACAACGGATTTGTCCTTCGGTCTAGGGACCACATCCGAGATATCATTTTTCATGATCGACTCATATTCTTCGTTCATTGCATCCTTCCAAACTTGGTGCTTCACGACTTCTTCGAACGTTCCAGGCTCAGATTGTATAATGGTGCTCATGGCTACTAAGTACCCTTGGTACCTATTTGGCTTCTTACTTTCATGAAATGTTTCCCTTGGTGTAATATGTCTCTTGACAGCTTCGAGAGTGTCTCTAAGCTATTAAGGGTCTTCTTTTATTTGAAGAAGGTGGATCTATAGGATCCATCAGACGTTCAACATCGGGCATTTGTTCATCCTTTGGTTCTTCCTGCTTTCCTACTTCTTCTTTGTCTTCCTTTGAGATAGGAAGATCTTTAACCTTCCTAAGGGCAACATCTTTGTCGAAGGTGACATCATGACGTATCTCCACTTCTCTTTGACTCGACACATAGATTCTATATGCCTTTGAGGTTTCACTGTAGTCCACAAACGTTCCCTTCTTTCTAGAAGCATCCAATTTGCTTATCTTTCTTTTCGGCACATGAAAACATATGGGACTTCCAAAAATTCTGAAATGAGAAACATCAGGTTTCTTTCCAGTGAAGACTTCTTCGAGAGTTTTGGAGTCCAATGCTTGATGTGGGCATCTATTTTAAACATACACAATGGTGTTGGCAACTTCTCCCCATAGGAACTTTGAAAGACCTTGGTCATGAAGCATGGCACAGGTAGCTTCCAAAATGGTCCTATTCTTCCTTTCGCAACACCATTTTGTTCGGGAGTATACGCAGTAGTTGTCTCCCTCTTAATGCCAACTTCCTTGCAATAGTCATTGAATTAATTGAATTCAGTTCCATTATCGGTCCTCAAAATTTTGATCTTCTTTCCTGTTTGATTTTCAACAGGCCTTGAAGATGTGGAACCATTTGAATACTTTGTCCTTTTTGTTCAAGAAGTATATCCATGTCTTGCAGGAGAGGTCATTTATGAAAGTGACATAATATAAACATCCTCCCAAGAATGTTACGAGCAACATACCAGATAGATTAGAATGAATCAATTGTAGAATATCATAAGTCTTGGTGATATTTGAGGGGAATGGTCCCCTTGTATGCTTTCTTTCGGCACAACCATGACATACACCTTCATGATCGTCTTTGAAATCGGGCATACTTGTAACCACTTTCCTTGCTTCGGGAAGGGATTTATAATGAAGGTGTGCAAACCTCTGGTGCCATAGCTCAGATTGAAGAGTTATGTTACATGTCATGGCTCCCAACGGACTTCCTCCAACTTGATAGAATGTATCAACCCTGAAACCAAGAGTGAATGCTTCTTTGAAATTTTTCTTCCAAATGTGTACCTTTCCATCGATGAATGCCACCTTGAATTCTTTGTCTTCCATTGCTGATCCGGATTTTATGCAGGAACGCAAAAAATACAGATATAACCATAAATACAGAGATGTAGCGGAAATAATGCTTCATTTTATTAATAAACGAATGACTGCAATAAGCTTACAAACATAATGGAAACAAGCTAGGGCACTGGTAGCGTATCTCTGATAAGAGATGTAGCGTACGCAGGCCTCTGAACTGTGTTACATTGAGACACGCAGGCCTATTACAGACATAATGGAAATAGATGAGCCAGGGTACTGGTAGCATATCCCTGAGAAGAGATGTGGCAGCTATCAGCCCCTAAACTGTGTTACAATGTAGACATGATGGAGATGTGGTGAGCTAGGGCACTGGTAGCGCTTATCTCTAAGAAGAGATGTATCGGCTCCCAGCCCCCTGAACTGTATTACAATGTAGACATAATGGAGATGTGGCGAGCTAGGGCACTGGTAGCGCTTATCTCTGAGAAGAGATGTATCGGCTCCCAGCCCCCTGAACTGTCTTACAATGAGGCTCGAGGGCCTATTTATTGTTGAGAAACAATGTAGAATCTGAAACGTCCAAAACCCTAACCGTAGGAGATGAAGCGCCAAAACTGTGGGTGCCCGTTTGGGTAAATTGTTGGTTCAACTTCCCGGGGACGTAACTTTGGCATCCGATCTCCGTTTGACGCGCTCATTAGCTCGTTAGAAAGATCTGTCCGAGGAATACAACTTTTGAACGAGCAACATGGGTCTCCGTTTTCCCAAAAAACGTCGTTTAGGGCCTCAAAACGGCTTCGGAAGTTTAAGACTCGAAAAACTGCTAAAAATAGTAAGTTGTGCCGAAACTTACAAACTGAAATAATTGATGGTGGGGGTTCAAATGGACTTGATGGGTGGCCACCAATATCCACCTGGATTATTAATGCCCCAAAACGGCTCCGAGTGTGCAGGACCCGAAAACCTGCTATAAATAGTAAGCTGTGCTGAAGTTGAAAAACTGAAAGAATTGATGCTGCAGGTCCAAATGGAATAGGTGGGAGGCCATCGATATCCACCTAGATCATTCCTCCCTCCTTAGGAAGCAATGGTCTCCATTGCGTTAAGTTCCTCCATGGGGGGGAAAATTTTGCTGAACTTGGTGTTGGATTTAGATGTGCCACGGGTGGCAGCCATTGAAGGATCTGAAAAAAAAATTGTACATCATCGCGTTCCTCTGTTTCTCTAGGGCATCCTCGAGAAATATTTTGATAGAAAGTTCTACGCCACCAATCTTTCTGTGCTTGGCCATGGGGGGTTGTCGGGGTTGCGAGGTTGAACTCCTTATACCCTGGCCGCATTGGGGACATGAAGAGAAAAACAGAGAAAGAGCAGACCCGCTTTGATACCACTGATCCGGATTTATGCAGGAACGCAACAAAATATAGAAATAACCATGAACATAGAGATGCAGCGGAAATAATGCTTCATTTCATTAATAAAATAATGACTGCAATAAGCTTACAAACATAATGGAAATACCACCGGAAGCAACAGATAGATCCGTCTGCGAAGATGTGATGACTCAGAACCTACGGTATGCCACAATGAGGCTTGAGGGCCTATTTGTGTTGAGAAACAATGTAGAATGCAGAAACGTCCAAAACCCTAACCAGTAGGGAGATGAAGCGCTAGCTGGTGTTTGGGTGCGTGGTGGTTCACTCTCAAGGGGACGTAACTTTGGCATCCGATCTCCGTTTGACGCGCTCAATAGCTCGTTAGAAAGATCTGTTGAAGGTACAACAGGCAGGCAACATGGATCCACCAGGCCATCGGCCTTTCTCCGTTTCTAAAGCATCTGTTGAGCCTCAGCAGCAGGAGGTTGGTGAAAAGGGTAAAATAGTAGTTGTGCAGGAAACTTGTTTGAAATGCTTGTGCAGTGGGGGTTCTAAATGGGTTTTCTGGTGTACAACTACACAGAATTCTCAGTACTTAAAATGACTCAGTGTCCAGGATGAAAACTGCCTTTCATAAATAGTAAGCTGTGCTGAAGCTGAAAAACTGAAAGAATTGATGCTGCAGGTCCAAATGGAATAGGCGGGAGGCCATCGATATCCACCTGGATCAATTGCCGAGATAGACACTAGATTCTTCTTCAAGTTAGGTACATACAACACATCTTGCAAACGAAGGACTTGACCTTAATTTAGATGAAGGGTCACAATCCCTGTCCCTTTCACGGGATAGGTGGCATTGTCTCCAAGTATAATTTCCAAATTTGTATTCTTTTCAATCAAATCAGAGAGGGCATCTTTATATCAAGCGAAGTGCCTTGAGGCACCACTATCAATCAACCAGTTATCCAGGGTGTCGGGAGGAGATGCAACAGAGAGGGCAGATATGAGAATATATTCATTTCTTTTGTTATCAACAACATTAGATTTATCATACCTGGAGTTTCTTGACCTCTTGAAAGGTTGACCATTTCCATTTCCATTTCGATCAGAGGGAGCCTTTCTCTTTCCTTTGTTGTTGAACCTGTTGTTCCTTTGATTTCCATTACCCTGAAGTTGTTATTGTTGTTGTAGTCATCATCTCGGGGAGAGTCCCTTTTATTGGGGCACTCTCTAGCATAGTGGCCAAACTTCTTACAATTGTGACATTTACCCTTCCTTCCTTTCAGACTCGCTCTTCCTTGATTTCTGAGATCAACATTATTCCTCTTCTTTGCATGAGCGGTGAAGGCAGTAGGTTCACTTCCATTTCCATTTGAGGGATGGTCTCTCTCCATCATCCTCGTCTCCTCTTGAGTGCATCTCGTCAACAATTCATCAAAATCATGAATTATATTTTATTGAGAATAGTGGTATTTAATACATAACATGCCCGGGGAAGTCCTCCAAGAGCAATGAGAGTGAGCTCTCGGTCAACTATGGCCCCTCCAATATCTAAGAGATCATTCTTGATTTCGGTGAGCCTCATGAAGTAGGACTGGATGGACTCTCCCTTGTCCATCTTGATGTTCTTCAACTTGTACTTCAAAAAGAGAATTTGATTAGCATTGCTAGCCTTGAACATGCTAACCAACTTATCATACATATCCTTAGATGTGCCCAACTTGGAGATATGAGCAACCAAGTGCTTGTGAATAGAATCCCTTGATCTTCTTCTTCTTCTTGTACTTTGTCTTAGTGGCAGCCAGTGCATTTGATGGAGGCTCAGTGAATCCATAACTTCTTGTTCCTCCAATGTCAGATCCAAGGAAATTTTCCAAGCATGATAATCAAACTTATCATTGAGCTTGTCATCAAATTTGAAGTATGATGAGGGAAGCCATTCCTTGTCCTTGTCTAATAAACTTTCAGTGACTTCTCTTCTCACTCTTGCTTGGGCTTTGTCTTCACCTCAGCTCTGATACCATGTTAATTTTATTTAACGATGGTATGTTCTATGCTTAGAGCAATTTACTTCAATCTTTGTTCTTACTAGCTCAATTCATTTTCCTATTTTGCAATCACATTAATATTGACAGTAAATAACGATAGATCATAAATAAATAACCAGAAGACAAGCCAAGACAAGAGGACACAATAATTTGGCGGATGCCAGGGAAGACCCCAATGTGGGGAAAACCCTTTGATCAAATGTTCTTATTATCTTCAGATTTAGCAGAGAGAGAGTACAATTTTTAGTAGTCAACAGGATGCCCTAGCCAGTGAAGTCAATGTTGGTCAAACCAACAATCTTCCTCCCAATGGAGCTTGGTTAAAGCCAGTCAAACTCGGCCTTAAGAAACAGTCAAAGTCAGCCCAAAACAATCGCAAATCCTTGGTCAAACCTAGTTAACGATGCGGTAAAATAGCCCAAAACTTCTTGATTTTTTGTGCCACCAAACTCGGCCTCCCTAACTCGGAATCTGTCCCAAAAATCGAAGTCAAAATTTGTCAGTTGACCCAAGGTCAACGCTGCTGCAGAAACCCTCAAACAGTCCGAAAAACTCAGCTGCTCTTTCACACGTGCAAAGACAGAATGTATCCTAAGGTTGTATGAACCAATGAGAAGGAGAGAGAATCTACTTGTTACATCATCCACCTGTCTCAAGAATGACCCCCTTCCAACGAAGAGGAGAGACAAAGCAAACACAAACCTTAACCACAGTCCATAGTCAAAACCAAAGCTTTTGCCATTTGTTGTAATTCCACATTACATGCTCAAGAGATTTAGGTTTGTGATAAAACATAAACATTCTTAAGGCTAGTGTGACATGGTTGGTCTTTTACCACTAAAATGTTATGATGGATTGGCCACCTAAGTACTTTAGTCTTCAAAGAAGTACATTAGTGAATTACATGAATCTAGATTTTTGACATGGAATTAAATCCCAACCATCAATCTTTAAGAGATTAGGATTATGAGGATTTAGTCATCAATGGTTAATTGATTTGGTCATAATGGCAAGGCTAGGTGAAGGAGAAAGACACAAGAAAGAACTCAGTGAGAGATTGAGGCACAAAAGCCTAGAGAAGACAAAAGCAGTGATTAGTAGTAGAGTGATCAACCAACGATTTCATTTAGTGAAACTTGTATGCTTGAGAGAGAAGGCAGTCATATTGGTTAAGTAAAGACGCAGAGTGTGCATGAGTTTGTACAATGTAGGTTCTATAGTCAAGGGCACACATTAGTTAGTGGAGCGGTTGTATGAGTTGCAAAAGCAACCAACAATAGGTCAAGTGGGTGATTTTGAATTTTTGGAGCTAGATCCCCTAAGTTTGATCAATACCTTCCCATCTTGGAATGCAACACATAATCCCTTCTTCCATATCATAGATACTGAGAGCAAACTCCACTTCAGTTTTGTCACCCACAACATGTCCTTTACTTCCATCTTGCATCTTGACCTGAGTTGGAATATCACTATTCCAACCCCTTTTATTGCATGTTTGGCATCATCACCAAGCTTCACATGCGGTTATGAATCGCACTTGGTTAGGCTGTAAAAATGTTCATGTGTTGTTGTCATATGCCTTGTGGCTCCATTGTGTAGCAGGCATGCACCCACTAGTAATGTGTTTGAGGTAAGATAGGAAACAAGTACATATTTGGTTTTGAACTTCCTTGCAAACTCTTGAGCTTTTATTGACATAGTTGCAACTGGTTTGTTAATTTTAGAAAACAATGGTATTTCCTTTGCTTTAGAGCAAAATACTCTTTTCTGATTAGCCCAATATGAATTTCCAGATTAGCAATCACATTAACTTGATAGCAAATGCAGATAGAACATAAACAATAAGCAGAAGACAAGCCAAGACAAGAGGACACAATATTTGGCGGATGCCAGGGAAAAACTGCAATGTGAGGAAAACCCTTTGATCAAATCTTCTTATTATTCTTCAAAAGTTTAGCAGAAAGAGAGAGTACAATATACAAAATACACTTGCCCAATCACTGTCAAAATAGTCCAGTCAAACAACAGTCAACAGGATGCCCTAACCAGAATGTCAACGTTGGTCAAACCAACAAGAATACTCCTCCAAATCAGCTCGGTCAAACTCAGTTAATGTGGCCTCCAAAGGAAGTCAAAGTCAACTCAAATCAACTCGAAAAATCTCAGTCAACAGGAAGTCAACGTTGTAGTCAAAGTTGTCGCGGCAACGTCAGTGAACCTACTCAAAATTTCTCGATTTCAGTGCCAGAAGATGCGGCCTAAAAAGATCGAACTTTCTGCCTAAAAAACACAACAAAAGGAGTGAAATTGACCCTCGGTCAACGCTAGTTAACACTTTTCAATTTAGCCCAAAAACAGATCTGTGATTTCAGAATTTTCTAGTCACCTTTGCCACACGTGTGAAGAAGAGAGAAGTTGCTCCTTGTACAAACCAATGAGGAGAGAAAATGAGTTAAGTGATGATGTCCAAAATGAGGAAGAGGTCTCTCATATTTATACACTTTGTTGAGAGTGGAGACACATCCATTGGGGCTTATGAGCCTACATTAGACTTCTGGCCAACCTTGACAATTTGCACATGTGTGAGAGATTAAATTCAAAATCTCACTTTTGCTCATCCAAACAAGATGATCTTTAGATCAATCTCGCTCCTCTCGGAAAGAGGAGTCCAACAAAAATATCATCTCCATCATATCAGCTGTCCAAGGTGGAGTTTGGCCCTAGTTGCCAATTTTAACATGGTTTCGTGCCCTTTCCTCCTTTCTTCCTCTTTGGACATCGTGAAACAGAGTGTCTTGTCTTATGACAGGAAAAACACTTAACATTAGTCAATTCCTTCTTCTGGGCTGTGAGGTTGACTCCTCTCCACTACTACTCGAACCTTTACTCCTCGTTGCCTGATTGGCAAGAACAAGGCTCTCATCATCTCCTCTCTCCTATTGTGCTCTAGGTAATGATTTCTCCTAGATCACCTTTTGCGTGAAGTCATCCCACAGTCTATTCTAGTTTGGTAGCTTTGCTCTTGCTAGAACGCTTGTCACAAAGGTAGCCCAAAGTTTTGAGAACCCACTTAGGGCTGTCCCCTCACAAGATCATCATCTAGCAAGGCTACCCCAAGATAATTAACTACAATTTTTTTTTTTCTTCTTATTTGTGTTTGAAAGATGTATAACAACAATTTAAACCCTAGACATCAGACCTAATTTCTGGTTGGAAAATACATATAAAATGTCACTTTTGCTTTTCTGATATATTCCAAAGAATATCTAACGCTAGGATAATAACATCTAAGTCAATGAATACTAAAAATATATGATTTGCTATAATTAAATCTTCACCGTAAAATAAATAAATTTTAAAGGTATAAATGATTGATGAAAGAGATAGGACTAGTGCTTATTTTTTCCATCTAAGGCTAATGAAGTTTAGGAGTAACAATTTGGAAGAACATATACGGATGTAGGTTCAAATAACTAAAGGGGACTAACTTGTGCCCCTTAGACCTCTAACCATAGTGTCCTATTTTCGAAAACAAATAGGGAGGGGGGCTAACACGGGTCACCTTAGAGAACTTGATGAAAGCCTTGTTTTAGGAAAATAAAGAGATAAAAATACTAGCAAAGCTCCAATATCCATCAACAATAAACAACATTGAAGAAGGTAATTCACTTTGAATAGCATCTATCATCAATGTTTGCCAACAATCATCCATGAAAAGAGAACCATTCACATTGCAAAGTCTCCTAGAAGTCATAGCGAATTAGAGAAAAAGACAAGTATCCAAGAGAAGTGATCTCTCTCCAATGAGCAATGAACCAAAAGGCAAGCACTCCCCTATTTATGCTAGTGAAACCATACACTTTACCTCAATTAAGCTTAAAAGCCCCTAAAATATAATAATCCTTGATTCAAGGTGCATAGGTCTCATGTTGATCCCCAATTAGCCTTGAAAATGAAAATACAATGGTAAAACATTATAAACACCCTCCAAATGTTGACACATGAGTGAAGAGGGTAACATCATTTCCAATATCCGGTACAAATCCTATAGAGGACATGTCTCTCCTTAAAAGGAGCCTCTTCATTGAAAAATGTCATGTCTCATCATCAAGTCCAAAATCATGCATAAAGTGCGATGTTATCAAGCCTTGTTTAAGGAAAATAAAGAGATAAAAATACCAGCAAAGCTCCAATATCCTGATGAACTCTTAGCTAAACTGAGAGGGGGGGGGGTGAATCAGTTTAGTACATTCATGGACATTTAAAACTCTTTTCATTCAACTCATTTAAACCTTCAGTTCATAAGCAGCTTAATACATAATGAATCAACAAACTTAATGTGTGTAGAGCAAGTAATTAAGCATATTAAAACATCACATCAACACGTAATCATCAAGCACATAGACAACAGATATAAGTGGAAACACATAAGGAAGAAAACCACATCTTATTATTGTTGTGATGCAAAGGCAAGCTCCAACTCCCTCTCACCACTGATTTTCTGTAGGCTCTAACCTACAGGAGGCTACTACCTCAAATTCTGCAAGCTACAACTTGCAAGAAAGCTCCAACTCCTTTCTATTTTCTGCAGGCTACAACCCACAGGAGGCTCCTACCTCAACTAGCTCCAATTGGACATCTATCAAGCTACAACTTGAAACGGAAGCACCAACTCCCATGTATTTTTCTGCAGGCTACAACCCACAGGAGGCTCCCACCTCAACCAGCTCCAACTGGACATCTATCAAGCTACAACTTGAAACGGAAGCACCAACTCTCATGTATTTTTCTGCAGGCTACAACCCACAAGAGGCTCCTACCTCAACTAGCTACAACTGGACATCTATCAAGCTACAACTTGATATGGAAGCACCAACTCCCTCACACTACAATAAAATCATATGCTGATTTACCTGGATATTAGCTCTGTTTTACTCCTTCTTCACTGCTGCCTTTTCAGCCTTCATATCTGCTTCATATCAGCTCTTGATATGCACAACATCTCTATCAGTCCTCTCTTATTCTTTCACTCTCCAACCGTCTGCAACTTTCTTATATTCTTTTGCTCTCTTCCATTCTGCAGCTTTCTAACAATCTTCAACTTTCTTCAATTCTGTTGCACACTCTCTCTCTCTCTCTCTGTTTTCGTAACGTTCTGCACATGGATATTACCTGTTTTATAAAAATAACTTCATGGCTATTTGCATTCTACAGGGAATATGAAGTGAACAGGCATGACTCTTGCCTTTCACCCACTCATTTCCTCACTCAACATATTCCGAATGTTACAACAATATATACAATCATTATAGCTTCAAATTGGAGTTTTTCTTTGCTTATGGAGACTTGCCTTTGTATCACAAACAATATAAAAGTAAATAATACATTTTCAGTTACAATCAATTATTTACTCAGCCCATAAGTTTCTTTGCTTTGCTGTGCGTTTGTCCTCTTCTGCTTGCTATCTTTGTGTCTTTTCTACTTCTGCCGTTATATTCCACATTTGCTGCATAACTACCCCTTTTAGCCCACGTTCAGCCCCTTCGTTAGCTTTACTGCCGTAACACTGTTCTGCCTAAGCTCCCAGTCCTTTGATTTGCGTTTAGATCATTTCTTTGTGACCTGTGGGATATGGCCCACATACAACTCCCTTTATACACGACATATTACAAATCCAAGCTTTAATCAACATACATACGCTTATCGATCAACAACGCACACACACACACACACACACACACACACACACACATATATAACATACATATGATTAGCAATCAATAGCGTAAACTTTATAATATGGCGCATATAACATACACGGAACAAGGGCTATTGGGTCACACAGTGCTTGACTAATCATATCTCATCGTAAATGCTTGCCCGTAGGTTTCCCACTCTACCATTAGCGATAAACTTTAAACCATGCGATTTGCAATTTGCCTCGAGCGCGGTGCTGCCACGTGGACTCCCTTCATCGCATCGTGTCGCTTGATCCTTACCGCATCGCAACCAAAACAACATACCTTGCGAGGTCTTCGAAGTTAAACCCTATTTCTTGCGGGATGCAATGTTGGGCAAGGTCGACACGTGTCCCTCCATTTCGCATCGCAAAAACTTTAACTTAACTTGCGGTCGACTTCCGGCTATCCCTTTAGCACTGCATGTGCGGTCTTGCGATTCGCCGTCCGTCGTTGATTTGCCCCCAGATCTAACGGTCCTCATTTGATCGCACTTCGCACTTTATAAGATTTACTTTGTGGTTATACTCTATTTCTTGCGTTCTGCGATGTTGCGCCGTGCCAACACGTGTCTTCTGCATTTCGCATCGCAAATACTTTAACTTACCATGCGACACCTTAATGCTAAACTCTTAAATGTTGCGATTTGCGAAATCACTCCTGATTGGATTCGATCTCTGTCGTCCATCTCTCGCCTTCACTTTTGCGATCTAATCTTGACCGTTTGTTCGCCTCTCTTGGAATTTTTCAAAGAATTCTTTGCCTTAGTCGATTTTTCGTTTGTTTACACTGTCTCGCTCTGTAACTCCGGTTTCTGCACGCTGTTCCTCCTATGCTTGCCTTTGTTAATGAATGTCATCCCGAGTTATCACACTCGACATCTACTGATAAAAGCCCTCTATTTCTCTCGGCTCTCGGCTCTCGACTCTCTCTCTTGGCTTAATCATATTTGTGTAAGATCTTTGGTCCTCGCTGTGTCTGGCAAATCCGAATGCCTTCATCTGTTTCTGCCTCTTTTCTGCCTCCGCTCCATTTGTTGCCTCCGCTGTCTCCGTTACTTCTCTGTTGCGTTTCCTGCATCTCCAATAATCGCTGCATCTCTTCTATTTCTGTTTCTTTGCTGTCTTGCTGCCTTTGATGCCTTCTTAGCTGCATTTGCTGCCTCTACTGCATTTTCTGCCTCTCTACATTCGCTGCCTCTCTGCTTTTGCTGCTTCTCTGCTGCCTTTGGTAATCGCTGCATCTTTGCTATTTCTGCTTCTTTGCTGCCTTGTTGTTTTTGGTGCCTTATTAGTTGCATTTGCTGCCTCTCTACATTCGCTGCCTCTCTGCTTTTGCTGCTTCTTTGCCTTTGTTGTATCTTGCTGCATTCGCTGCCTCTCTACATTCACTACCTCTCTGCTTTGCTACTTCTCTGTCTTTGCTGTATCTTTGCTGCCTTTCGTTTCCTTTCGCTGCCTTAACTGCCTTGACTACCTTTGTTCTTTTGCTGCTCCTTTGTCTTAAATAATCACGCTAAAGCTTCTCCATGCTGCTTCTTTGCCTCTTTGCTGCTTCTCTCTGCTTTAGGTTATACTTCTATTGTTGCTCCTTTGCCATCAATGATAATTCTGGTGTAACTCCTTTATGATCCTTTGCTATCAATGACAACATTTCCAACATATCCATCAACAATAAACAACATTGAAGAAGGTAATTCACTTTGAATAGCATCTATCATCAAAGTTTTCCAACAATCATCCATGAAAAGAGAACCATTCACATCACAAAGTCTCCTAGAAGTCATAGCGAATTAGAGAAAAAGATAAGTATCCAAGAGAAGTGATCTCTCTCTAATGAGTAGTGAACCAAAAGGCAAGCACTTCCCTATTTATGCTAATGAAACCATGCACTTTACCTCAATTAAGCTTAAAAGCCCCTAAAACATAATAATCGTTGATTCAAGGTCCATAGGTATCAAGTTGACTCCCAATTAGCCTTGAAAATGAAAATACAATGGTAAAACAATATAAACACCCTCCAAATGTTGACACGTGAGTGAAGAGGGTAACATCATCTCCAATATCTGGTACAAATCCTCTAGAGGACATGTCTCTCCTTAAAAAGAGCCTCTTCATTGAAAAAGTTCATGTCTCATCATCAAGTCCAAAATCATGCATAGAGTGCGATGTTATCAAGCACTCCATGAGAAGTGATCTTTCTCCAATGAACAATGAACCAAAAGGCAAGCACTCCCCTATTTATGCTAGGGAAACAAAGCACTTTACCTCTCAATTAAGCTTAAAAGCCCCTAAAACATAATAATCCTTGATTCAAGGTTGATAGGTCTCAAGTTGACCCCCAAAATAGCCTTGAAAATGAAAATACAATGGTAAAACATTAAAAACACACTCCAAATGTTCACATGTGAGTGAAGACGGTAACATTATCTCCAATATCTAGTGCAAATCTTCTAGACGACGTCTCTCCTTAAAAGGAGCCTTCTCATCGAAAAAGGTCGTATCTCATCATCAAGAGGTGCACCATCATCATCAAGTCCAACATCATGCATAGAGTCTGATGTCATCAAGGTCTCCATGCTTATCATCAAGTCAAGCTCATGTGTGCAACATCCCAGCTCTAGAGTAGAACATCAATGGTCCAATGTATGGTGGAGTATGTCAAGATGTGTGCCAACTTATTATAATGTCCAACACTCATCATCAAAGCTATAATGTCCATCAAAAGATGTGTAGCGTCATCAAATACGACCCAGTGACTCAAGTACTCAAGTGAGATCAATCCATCATGAGTACAATAGTTAAAGTAACATAAAAAGTGAGTCATTTAATGTAAAAGTCAAGTAAGTATATCACATTAGGTATCTTCTTCAAATTTCACACTAGCTTATAGCCTTATGAAAGTTTCCATATTTGGGTATGGGAGGTTTATAAACTACCCTTATTCAGTGTTTCCAAATGACAATGATAGGTGAATGTGATAAGTGATATGGTTAAGGGCTATGTCACAGGGTTTGTCGAATTTGAACAAATTCGAACTTGAAGGCGAACCTAAAGACGAACCTGAAGCCAAATTTTATAATTTAATAAAAGAAATTGGGGTTTGAGGTTAGAGTTTGGGCAGTTTTTGTCAGTTGTTTTAAAGTTTATGAGAAAAATCATGGGCAACACATGGTTTTCTCTTGTTTTGCTTCCCGCCAGTGGCCACTGGTTTGTCTTTATTTACCATGGTTGTCGATAGATTTTCACAAGCCAACTTCAGCCTGAGTGTACTCGCTCTATTGTGCTCAGTGTTGTATTCTCTGCAATTTCCTGAATTCAATTTCTAGACGTTGCTTGTCCCCGCCTCTCGGAGCGTGAAGTGAATATTGGTCGTGATTTGTGACTCATGTGTTCTCATTGTTATTCATATAAATTTATTGATTGATTTTGATATATATATATATATATATATATATATATATATATATAATCGAACTTAATGCTGAACCTCATGCGAACCTCAACGAAAAATTCGAATTTGAATCGAACTTAATCGTTGCCGAACTCGAATTCGAACCCGAACCGTGTGACATAGGTTAAGGGTAGACTTCATAAGTGGTGTCATAGTCTTATGCATGGGTTATGCACGACCTTTGTCCATGAGCACCTTTGTAGAGGGAGTGTTTGTAGTACTTGAGTTGCTCTTTCCCTGACATTGCATTTTTGACCCCTTAATTAGCCTTATACCTTGTTTTGATTAGCTTGTTTTGTAAGCTTCATTGTTTTTTCTTTGATTGTCCATTTTAGTATGCGAATTTTATTGTTCATAGGGGTTGTGATGTTCATATGGTTGGGACGGGAGAGATAGTTCTCACAGGAGGTGGTAGAGCTCAAGTAAACTTGGCTTTTGACTAGAATTAATCCCCTCCCAATATTTTGCATTTTAACATTTGGGACATGCTCTTTTATTCTTTTTTGTAGCTGCATCAACCTCTCTGGGCATTTCCAAGCCCCCTTCTCATAGGATAAGATAAGCAAGGAACTAGCACTGGCAATTGACAACAACCAAATCAAAAGGAAGGACAACGGGAAGTGTTTAAGTATGGAAGTATATGCTCACATTATCTCAATCTAGGGCTAAAGAAAGGTCCCAGAGTGCTTAAACTTGACAGGTAGGAATTGATAACCACCAAGGTGAAATAAGTCACAGGCATAACTTCCAAGCAGCATGATTCATTGTTCTACCTATGAATCAATTATTCAAGAACCTCCCGTGTGTTGAATCACCACCATCAGATGAGCATGCTGATTAGGTGAGAGCTGAGCATGATATAAGAGGGGGCATCTGAGAGGCTGCTGTATGTGGAGAATGCTGTCATCATCTCTACATTGATCTCTGCTGTGGAGAAATGAAGAATATGTGTAGCTACTAACTGGAAATTTGCATCGTAGGAGAAAAAATTCTCCTAGTGTTACCCACGCATATGGATCGGTAATAGTGCCCATTTCGGACAATTTTTGGTTCATAATCGTTCAGTGGCAGTTCCTCTTTTTCCATGCATGCTTGACAATTGTTTCTCTCTTATCACTGTTATGACATTCTCTGTTTCTGCTGTTCAGTGGATCTCATGTTTGCTGGTTCTCTGATATTTGTGAGTTCATCACTTCATCTCACATTTTCTGGTTCATCTGCTCTTCCTGCATATGATTGTTAGCCACAAGGCAATATTCTTGTAATCAATTTTTTCTTTTGCCAATCGTTCTTACTCAAGGCCTTGTTCCTGTCAACATATTTCGAAATGTGAGATATATCTTTCAAATAGGCTGCTTCTTGTGCTGTTATCTGATGATTGATTGGCTCCTTGTTCATTCTTCATGATTGTAGTCTGTATTTTTTTTGCATCATATGGCCTAGATTTATATTTGCAGATGGTTTATGTTTGTTTACCTGATCTTCTCCAAATGTTTCAGGTTCTTGTGTGTATCATAGCATTGTTCTACCTGTTTTGCTTTGAGGGTTATGGCCGGAGCTTCATTTTTGACTGATTCTGTTCCACCAGGCTCACAGGTCGGGCTCTTTGAGTGCTGTGGATACTTTTTGGCAATTGAAAGTGGCTAAAGTTTGCTCACCGTAGTAGAGAAAAAGCAGTGTATTGGTGAACTTTTTGCAGATTTTTGAAGAACTTCCTCTTTAGGGACCTTAAAAAGTTTTGATGATTTTGGTAAAAGGATTCCAGTCAGTCATTCAGGTTTGGATCCCTATCGTGAGCAGGATATACCATTTCAATAAAAAGATTTCAGGAATTGTTCATGAATTTTACTAGATATTTTAGCAGTAAAATATACAGATTACAATGCCTATGCATTTTCTATGATTTAGCATATTTCTGCAGGAAAGCTGAAATTAAGTGGCTGCAGCTTCACCACACATTAGCTAGTTGTTTAATTGCTCAAAAAAAGGTCAAAGCTATCAAGGACACCTTACAGATTCCCTTAGAAACATGTTTCTGCAGGGGCTTCGCTGCCAACATTATGAATCTGGTTGCAGCCTATTTTGAGTTCTCTGATGGGTAATGATCATCTACATTACATCTGAGGTTGCCTTGTATGTTGTGCAGAGATTTCACAGGCCTGGATTAAGGTAACTACTTGCATGGCCCTTGAAATCCATCTTGGTATTATTGGTCTTGAAAAGCAAGATATTAAAATATGGAGGGTTACATATGCAAGCTTGAGCAGATCAAGCTAGCTTGAATCTTGATACAAATAGTATTCGGTATAAATCAATAATAAGAGGCCCCTATGTCTCTAATACATGTGATTGAAGTTCTAATGGGTTTAAAAATCACAGGCCCCTATGTCGCTAATGCATGTGATTGAAGTTCTAATGAGTTTAAAAAATCACATTAACTGGTTGACGAGACAATTGAGTGATCCAATTGCCAAGATCGTCTATTGCATTCAATTTGCTTATAAGTCTTTGTAAATCTAAATACAGATGACAAGTTACTGTTTTGCCATAGTTTTTCATTTAAAGGCTAATCTCAATATCCAATTCTAGTTTTACACATTTCAAACAAAAGGCCACCTCCATTTCTCCATGTTATTTAGCCGTTTTGAAGCGATTGGGGGAAACTTCTGCCGAAGATCCATTGGTATTGTATGGTGTGTAAATATGACAAATATCAGATAGGCAGGAGTGTATGAACACAGTTTCTCTGTAGTTGGATCTAAACTATGAAAAGTGTTAAAAATTCCCAGCAACATTCATTAGTGAAATATGTAAATAATATTTTGCTGGTAGTATAGGTGATGTGTACCCTGTGACCGCTACCTAATGGGGACAGGGTATTGGATCACAGGTGTTTTTTGTTCTCCCCTTCTCAAAGGAGTTGCCTTAGCAATGTCTCGGGGATGGGAAACATCGATGGAGATTTTTAACCTGAAACATTCAAAGAAATTTTATTATTCCCATTTTTTCTTCTATTTGGAGGGACACTGTTTTTTTAAATTCTCCTTTTTGCTTTCAGAGCCCTAAAATTCCATTTGTTATTGAAGAGAAGGCAAGGCATGCTTGAAGATGTTGAAGAACTGTTGCAAATCATGGAAGAAGGAGATTGTGTACATGCTATTTGATACACAATCCTAACATGGTCTTTTTTATTTTCATTTTAATTTTTGTATCTTGTATGGTTGCTGATCAAATACGCATCTAAGACCATATTGTTGCAAACGATTATCATTTGGAACATTTATATCATCTCAGATTGTGATGTATACAATATGGATGTATCATTGTACAATGTATGTATTCATTTATTTGAGTTTTAAAATTGACATAGCATTATGGTTATTTATGATTAATCATGATTCATTGATAATAACGTGACTTAATTTTTTAATGTTTTCTATATTTCTCCTACATTGGGGGTTTTCACATGTCTTGTACCCTAAGGTCCCTTGCTTATCCCTTGGAATTTTAGGGTTTTTAAAATTCCAATGGAATTTGGTTGGGTCATCCATGCTCTCCCTAAACTGCGACCCTTGTCCTGACCATAGTGAATTTTATTATTATGCCAATATAATTTCATTATGGCATACTTGTGGCATTAGAGGGCAATGGAGTATACCATAGAGACAATATTAGCTATAGACTAGATCAACAGGATAACTTCTAAGTGATGCCAAATTCGTATCAATTCATAAGAAAAGCAAGTAGATGTACAACTCTAAAATTCAGGAGAAGGAAGATGATACCTAGCATAACTTCGGAAAAGTAGAAAGTTACCAAGCATAGGTTCAAGATGATATAGACTAATTTGCCTCAATCATTCAACGAGTTCTAGCTGTCATAGAGGCGCCTATGACAAGTAGATCTTTTGGAGAAACCTTGCCCTTCAAGGCACAAGTTAGCAGGTAGATGTACAACTCTAAAATTGAGGAGAATAAACATGTTGCCTAGCACAACTTTGGAAAGGTAGAAAATTAGCAAGCATAGGTTCGAGATGATATAGGCTAATTTGCCTAAACCATTCAATGAGTTATAGCTGTCATAGAGGCGCCTTTGACAAGAAAATCTTTTGGAGAAACCTTGCCCTTCAAGGCACACAATAACTAATGCCTCTTTTTGAAGGAAAAATAGTTACAAATACTTTGAAAATTGGATAGATCAGTTAGAAGGGCATCACTTTTAACGACTCTTTCAACAAAGAAAAGATTACATTTGCACCCTTGGAAATGGCTCCCCATGTTGAACACTAGTGGGAAGCCCAGTACATGCAATATTATAGATGACTTTGAATTATATGAGGATTTAGAAGGATCCACTTAGGGGGATTTTGTAGGTGCCCTTGAGGAAGAGTATTTCCATTTGGGAAGCTACAATGACTAGTATACAATATTTATTCGTATTGCACTAGGGTTGGGACTAGAATATATACGAATGCATTCCATTCCATATTTGCAAAAATGAGTATTGAAGACTTCAAGCTACACAATTGTCAAATAATGTTCCATGTTTGTAAAAATGAGTGTCAAGGACTTATAGCTACACAATTGTCATATAATGTAATGATTATACACAAGTACACCCGATTTAGATTTTGATCCATTGAACAACTTGTAGATCTTTTGGAGAAACCTTGTCCTTAGAAACCTTGCCCTTCAAGGCACAAGGTTTGAAGGGAAAATAGTTGCAAATGCTCTCTCTTTCAATGACTCTTCAACAAAGAAAATATTACATTTGCACCGTTGGGAATGACTCCCCATGTCAAACACTAGTGGGAAGCCCACTACATGCAATATTATAGATGATTGAAATATTTGAGGATCTAGGAGGATCCACTTAGGGGGATTTTGTAGATGACATTGAGGAAGAGTATTACTCTCTGGGAAGCTACAATGACTAGTTATCGTATGTATTCAAATTGCACTAGGGTTGGGACTAGTATATGCAAGAATGCTTTCCATTCCATCCTTGCAAAAATGAGTATCGAGGACTTCAAGCTACACACTTGTCAAATAATATTCCATGTTTGCAAAAATGAGTATCAAGGACTTCAAGCTACACAATTTCCAAATAATGTAGTGATTGTACACGAGTACATCCAACTTATTGTAATATTCCTAATTGGAATTTAACAACTAATACCAGCAATGGACTAGGAACAATAAATAAATTAGAACTCATACACAACAATTAAAACACCAAAATGTCCAACAACACAATCTGATAAAATGCGCTGAATTTTTGGAACCTGGGCTTGTTATGCAAGCTGAGCAGAACCCAACAAAATGGCCCGGACCCAAGTGGTAAAAATGATCCCAGAGTGATCTGCACACTAAAAAATAATCTGTTGTTGGCTGAAATGCTAATCTCAGGGCTAAATACTCCTTAGAATGCTTTGAAAATTTAGTTCTGAACGCCTCCCCCAAAACCTATAAATGTTTTGGGTTGAATCTAAATGATGAAGTCGCCCTCCAAATTGGTGCAAATGGCTATGTGGTTTGCTATATGCCCTATTGGGTTTTTGCCTTGTTTATCATTGATAAACTTCCAAAAAATTAACCCCGACCTCTACACACCAATCTCGATTCTCAACAAAACCTAGAAAGGGTTTGGCCCAATTGCGACTGACTCAGATTGTTATGCATCAAGATCACAAAAAATATAGATCAATGACTACAACATTAGCCTCTTCGAGGGGGCAACCTCCTTTACATCACATAAATGGACAATTCTTGAATGATACAAATAATATGACCACCATTACTGAATAACCCCCCCCCCCCCCCAATTCAACACAAATTCTCCTCTAAAATAAGCTCTCTCCTGTTAGAGAAATGGTAGTTAATTAATTTCTCTTATCATGACATTATCTTGTGATTGTTATTATGTGTTCTTGCTTTATAACTTTTCTTATCATCAAGACTAATGCCAAACAAATAGAAGAGGACACAAGATGTAGGCATGCTGCCAGGGAAAAATCCCACTCTTTGGGGAAAACCCACGCAAAATTCTTTCTTCAATAGGTTAAGATGAGACGACCAAGACCCTTAGACTGTAGGCTTCCTCCATCAAGTCATCCCTTCATTGCGTTAGCACTGAGATCTCCATGACACTTAGATCTCCTTTGCTTGCATCAAAACTTCATCCTCATTAATTTGACCGAGATTGGGGTAGCAACATAGCATTGAGCATCATCATAGGTTAGCATCATATCATTGAACATCATCACTGAGATATCTACGAGTTCTTGTAGCACCGAGTTGAGATAACACCGAATTTATGTAGCATCGAGACAACAACAAGTTCTGGTAGCGTTGAATTTATGTATAGCACCGAATCCATGTAGCACTGAGATGAGACAACATCAATAGCATCATACTACTAAGCCATTGTACCATTGTACTTCCATTGAGCGTGAAAACCAAGCCATAGAAACCAAGCATGGAGACCAAGCCATTGCACTTTCACCGAGCATAAAGATTATATTGATGAGCATGTCATCGAACCACTGTACCATCAAGCCTCTGTACCATTGTAACTTCTCCGAACCTCTGTAATAAAGTTCGAACCTTTATTGCAGAGAGAAATCCAAAAAACTGAGTGTGAAATGCAAAACCACAACCTTGTATATATAGTTGTTTCTCCATAAATGAGTCAACCTGTACATTTGAATAGTTGTGACAATAATTAGGCCGACATGAAGACAGATTGAGGCCGACTTGAGTATGTTGTCTTGTAGATAATTTGAGGCCGACTTGAGTATGTTGTCTTGTAGATAATTTGAGGCCGACTTGAAGGCTGCTTATGAAGAAGATTTTTGCTAAAGACCGAGGATGATGACCTTTGAAGGAGATAACTTATTGGAGGAGCCTTTTGACCAACCTAATATTACATGATTTAAATGCCGAAATAAGATCAATTTAAATCTGTAATGACTAACCTAGAAGTCCACAATTGGGACCTTAATCTAAATATGACCCAAGCATGAAACCCATGCTTTAATAAGTCATTTAATAATAATAATAAATTCTTTTGACAAATATATTAATAATGAAGATTGAACCTAGTTACATTCTTCAACATCTCCAACCCCAATCTCTCCCAAATTCTGTTGCTCCTCTCTCCAACGCACTGCACAAATGATAGAGAAAGTTGGCCCTAGATATTCCCTCAATCTCTACCCTGCACATTGCCACCAAACTGCAGCTCCAATGAGGGAAAATCTCTCTACAAAAACCTGAATCCTCTAAAGCATTGTTGTTGCTACAAATAATGCGCCATGATATCCTTCTGCACCCAGGAAATGTGCGTAGGTGGGCAACTCCTACAATGAAGCTTAAGGGAAGCCTTGAATTGGACTCCCAAATTACCTCACTAGGGAGACACTTGAAGTTCTTCGTAAATGAGTGTGGAATTTCGCTTTGAGTCCCTGGTGCTAAACAACATTCTGGCCCTTGTGCTAAACAACTCCAAGAGAAGATGAAATATGAAGTGTAAGAGCCAAAAGATAATCAACAAAATGAGTCCATCCTCCTTTTATAATTTCTCCTCATGCCTCTAGACTCTTCTTTTAATATTTTTTATTGGTGGGGGCCATTTTCCCCTAAGTTACTTTTTCTGCCATTTAATAAAATAATAATTTGCCACTAATCTCTCATAACATAATACTAGCCACCTTTCTCCAATAATATTTGCCCCTTTTTAATTAATATTACTAAATTTGGGCAAAAATTCCTTAGTGACTCCCATGCTCACAAAATTGGGGATATTATAGTCCTCCCTTCCAAAAATTGCTTGTCAAGAAATGTTTGAACAAGTGCTCTCTTTTTCTGTTGACCAAATTGTCATTGCAAACAATACCAGGGTCCCAAATGTGCCACTGAGTCACCCTAAATCCGTTCACCATGTTGTCATAAATGAATCCCTCGATACCATGTTCCCATGCTAATCTAAAAAAGATGCCACCATGTCGACGCTGCAACGCTCTGATTACAATTGACTGCCCATTGTGCACATACCATATCCTTCTCTCTTGGAACCAGATGGTGAAACACTGATAAAGGCCAAATACATCCTACCCAGGCATATCCATGTTGCCAAATCCTACCCACCCAAAGCTAACCACGAACCTGTGCAACAACAGGGAAAGCCGGCCTCGCCAAACGATGAAGGCCTCCACGAACCCCCATGTGTAAACCCAACAGTTAACTAGATCACTCTCTTCCATGACTCTGCTCATCACGAGACAAAGTGATCTATCAACCAACTGAATACCTGGATCCCATAGCTAGACCTGTTACGACATAACTCTGACAACTGCTGGAATCCATTTGTGCCTTATCTCTAGCCCCTGCGTGCAATCAATATATAGGCTCCATATATCATGAACTAATCTGTTCCATGCTAAACTGCCTTGTTCCTGTCATTGCGTAGTACTGATGACCACGGGAGCCACATGTGCCAAATAGCTACTCCCAAAATGCAACCAATAGATGGGTATCTGATACTCACAATCGACTCAGTGTATGTGGATCCATCCTGCTCTTACCAACCATCACCACTACGTCTGCCATACACCCTCTTAATAATCTGCAATTACAATGTCTCTAGCCCAGACACCCCCTTGAAAATTGCATCAGTCATACACGGTATCCTTTGCTCATGTAGAATCCCGACATATCCTATGGAAAGAGTGGCACATTTCTCCCTCGTGACCAACCCTGCAGAAGATCACCTCATCTCCTAGCCTTTTGCTATCAACTTGCGCATTGGGGTATGTCTACCCCAATGGCATGGTTGGCATCCTTGTCAAAGTGTTAGTAGAAATCCCTCAGTCCATAGTGCAGTCCCTCCCTCTACTGCATATAACCTTGTATTCTCGTGTCCTGTGGCATACAACTACACCCATTTGCACATCTTTTTGCATCGTCGAACCCTGCTACATCCTGCTCTAGATCAACTGGTAGCCCTCTTGTATCGATGTGTCTGTCACTGTATGAGGAAATGCACTGTGAAGTTAACTGCTTCTCCTACACCATGGTGCAACCTTGCACACCATTGTGCACCACTGCACACCTCCGTGCTACTCTGCATGCTGCTGCGCACCGCTGTATACCCCAATACACTCCTAGATATCAAGGTCTAAGACTGAGTCCATAGGCATCTTCCCGCATTGTGTCAGGGTTGCCATCTCTATTACCACACCTCCATAATCTTGGATGAGTGGACCTACCCTCCTAATCCTCTCGGAGAAATCTGACAGGAAAACTTCCCTAAGTGCTAGTGGCAGTGTCACTAAGGTGCAATTGCTCTGTGACCTCCACACACCACATATCTGTGGAAAATCCTCCTCCCCATACAACGATCTGGCTGGTGGTCAGGCTATGCCACCTCCTTCGATCAACCCCTGTTGGAGTGTGCTAATTCCCTTACGACCCCATCTCTGACCAACCTTCCATGGCAACTCATGGAATCTGCTTGATCCCTTGTCAATCCATCCTGTTAGTAGGATTGTTCGGAACTTCGATAGAAATATAAAGGTGTGTATGTGCTCAAGCTGTGGATGCCTCACAAAGCTACTGTTATCACCAACCAAATCCTTGATGTGATGGGGGATCCCACCTGGATTCCAGTAATAGTTTTGCCCTAGAGCCCCTTTGGTAACTCACGACCCTTGCGATATTATGGCCAAGGATACATCCTGACACCTAACCCACTCCACTAGGTACCAACTTAGAATCTCTCGCCATCCAACCTTAAGAGAGGAATCAAATGCATGAACTCGCGTACACAGAACAAGCCCTCCATCCTATGAATGTTGCACCCTGTGCAATTCATGTCGCCTCATCTCACCATCTTGGTCAACACATAAAATCTGTCGAGGTGACTCTGTTTCTCCCTCTCCAACATGCAAAGGCAACTTTCTAGTGCTACAAGCCCTATTTATGTATGTCTAAAGAGGGCTGCTTCGACGCTCCAATGTGTACTCTGGCTGTACCATTAAGGAATCTAATCATTCCCAACGCAAGTCAATTTGGCTGTTGACTTGGCACAAACTACTCTCATGCCCTCCAACTCCTTGTTTCGCTGCAAAATGGCCTACTGTCATGACCTTCTTTTTCAATGTTAGAAGGTTGGCCTTGAACTGATGAAGCTGTTGTGGGCGGCTATCATCTATAAATTTGGTCATTGGTCATAGCTCTAGACCCCCCAATGTCTACTGGCACCTTGTCAACGACAGATGTCTCTAGGCACCTCATCAATCTGCTATGGGCGACCATCATTTGAAAATTCAGTGATAGTGCTGGGTACCTCATCAACTGTTGACACCTCATCCATGGGTGGCACCACCTCAACAGATGGCCCTTTGGAGCAACAAAGCTGTAGGCTTGTTGACCTAAGTTATAAAATACACAAGAGGTATTGTAATAATAATATATTAATATTATATATAAAATGTATAAGAGATGATGATAAAATGTTACAATGAGGCCCTGCTTATATACCTATGCAGGTGGCCTTTCATGACTGGTTTTTAGACATGCCCTTTCATTAACTTAATGACTACTTACATAATTCTTATTTAACTATTAATAACTATATTTATTATATTTGTTATGAATTATATTCATAACACCCTTTAAGTGTATGCTCTACTCTCTCCATTAAGGTGTCAACCAGAGCTAGCAAGGGGATCTTGAACAAGGGTGACTCTTGCATCTCACTGGGTATATCTACATGCTCCTCACACTCCTGCGTGTCCTCTGCCTCATGTTCAACCTTCTCCTCAGGTTTCAATATTTAAAGTCAGGTCTACACCAACAGAAGCGTCCCCTAAGTCTCACCCTCTAACTGCCCCTTTCCTGCTCACTCCTTTTGCGGAGTTCTGGTGCCCTGATTCTGTAGACTTTCCTCACATGGTGTGAATGGCTGCATCCCCATGGCCTGCACATTTCTAGTGTCTATGTTGTAAGGATGAGGATGGCTCTGGTCCATCACCTTCCTCGATAGGGCCAATCTTTGGTCCGTCACCTTCCTCTACTGGGCCCAATTACAACAAAAACCAGAAAGTGTCTGGCCCAATTTTGATTGACCCGAATGACCCCAAAATGTTCGAATGGATTTGCCAACACTGCTGGAATTGCTCTGCTCAAATCTGCTCCAAACAACTGCTGAATAGCTCCCCCCCCAAACTCCACACAAATTATCCTCTAAAATAGACCCTCTCCAACCACAATCTCTCTCGGAATCTACTGCTCCTTGTTAGTTTTTGTAGCATCGGATGTGTTCTAGTCACAATTTTGTGGAGAGGCTAGAATACATGAGATCTCCAAATTCCAGAAATCGTTTCTGGAAATTCCACGTAGAAATGACTTAATTAGATTATTATCTGGTTTTTAAATATTTCCTAAGTCTAAACTTAGGGAATATGGTTAGTTAATCAGAATTAATTAAGTCAAGGTGTGAATGATCTAGAAACTCACATGGATCGACTTCAAGTTAATCTTAGCCATTGATTAAGATTTTATCTTGGCCGTTGGAGTCCCAACATAGGATTATAAGAAGAAGTCGATGGGTACTTGGAGAAAACACTTGTGAGGTTCGATTTCCTGAGCATATTGATTTGCTAGAGAGAGAGCTAGTGAAATCGAAGCAGTGAGGAAGTGGGGCAGAGACATTGATGTCGGAGGAAGGATTCCATATCCGATGAGTGCATTTGCAGAGAGGCAAAAGAGCCACAGAGAGGCTGACACAGAGGCAACGCAGTACCCTTTAGAGGCAGTTTCGATTATGTTGGGGAGAGACGAGTTTCAGTGCTAGAAGCTAGACAGTGGTTCCGAAGCCCAAGAGAGACATTTTCCCAGACAACCCACATAGACCAGACAACTTGAGGAGAAGCTGGTTCGAACTGAGTGTAGAAGGGATTGTGCTAGTGTGATGCAGTAGCTACGTAGAGCTAGTTTGGACGACTCACCTGGAGTTGAGGTCAGATCTCGGATTTGGCTGTGGAGTGAGGAAATTTCCTCACTATGTTTTTCTTGCCAATATTTCTTTGTAGGATTGCCAGTTTTGGCATCTAGTTGTACTCAGATTATTTTCACTGCTACTTAATATTGAAACCCTCTTCTGCTGCACCGGTTTTCCCATGTGGGTTTTTTCAGGGACTTTTGTCCAAAAATATAATTGTGTTATTTTATGTCTGTGTGCTAGAATTTCTTCCAACATTTATTCTTTTGCAATTTTTATTTGTGTAGGTTGCAGTGTATTTATTTTAGTATTTGCCGTAGAAAAATGTAGATAATTTGTTAAATTAAATTAAAGATTAGGAGAAATAATATAAGTTGTTGCAATAGGATTTCGGTGTAGGAATTTTCACATGGTATTGGAGCATAGTTAATTAGTTGGAGAGCTCAGTCGCGAAGACAAAGTAGTTTCGTTGTTCAGTGTGGGCAACAGATCGAAATCCCAAGGGCAGCGTAGTCACTTTGCCAAGAGGCTTAGTCACTTGAGGAGAATTCGATTTTTGTGATTGAGAGACAGAAAAATCCGATCTCTCTAGATCGGCTGATTCTAGAGGCAGAAGGAGCAACCCAATATTTTCGCAGAGCAGATCTCTAGTTGGACGCAGTAGTTTTGCAGCAGTTTGCTAGAGCAGAGCTAGCGTCGGGTGGAAGGAAGATGAGCACACACTTAGGGAAACTTTTCCTCAGGGAACTTCTAGTCTCAAGAATTTTGATTTCCCTTGCAGATCAACAGTCGTTGTGAGCAAAGTCTCTCACTCTAGAAGGGAGTGCGAATAACCGAGTAGTAGCTGAGCAGAAGGGAAGAGGAGATTTTCGACATTTGTTGAGATGGCCATTGCTGGGCTTCGTGATCAGGACAGGTTGGATGGGGCTTCCAACTACGTCATTTGGAAGGCAAGGATGTCCTCCCTTTTGGACGAGTTTGGCCTGAAAACATATATTGATGCAGTGGTAGCGGTTCCCACGGATGCGGATTAGCTGAAGGAGTACAGAAAGGAGATGGCGCGGGCAAAGAAATTTATCCTAGATGGAGTCCGGGATCATGTGGTCTTGCATATCGCTGGCAAAGATACTGGCAAGCAAATGTGGGATACTTTAGCCACGTTATATCAGGGTACTTCCGAGTAGCGGAAGATGTATCTTGAGGAGAAGCAGAGATGCATCTAGATGTAGAAAGGGGAAGGCATAGACCCTTTCCTCACCCAGATTTAGAAGGTCTGGGATTAGTTGTCTGCTGTTGGCGCAACACCTCAAGCTTCAAAGCTAGTGTGGTTGGCGCTCAATAACGTCTCAAAGGATTGGCAAGTCTTTGTCCAAAGTATATTGGGCAAAGACACGCTACTAGGATGGCACAGAATGTGGGCTGACTTGCAACAAGAGGAGATGAGGCGAGCTCCCTTGAAGAGCTCCATCAATGACAATATCAACGGATCGAAGCAGGTGAAGGAAGAGGAGAATGTGGCCCTTGCATCTAAGGGTCCCAATCAGGCAAGGGGGAGCAACGAAAGAAGGACTTGTCAAAGGTCAAGTGTTTCAGATGTGGTGAGCTAGGCCACTACAGTACCTAGTGTCCTCTTAGGAAGAAGGACAAGGAGGAGAATCAGGACCAATAGGCAGCTTCTGCAAAGATCGATAGGCTTTCCTCCAAGCTGGAGGAAGACTTCGCGATGTTCGCCGACATACCTCTTGGAGTGAGGTGGGGTGACTTGGTTTTGTAGCCCTAGAGCACTACAGATGGGCAAGATCCTTGAGGAGTCCACCTCTTGGATAGGGACCTGGCTATAGGATCCCCCAATATTCAGTAGTAGGATAGACCAGTGGCAGTAGGTGCAGTCAGATGCCGGAGTGACAGTTGTAGAGACTAGTAGTAGTAAGATAATGGGGAGTGCAGTGCAAAGTTGGCAATAGTGCAGTTGGCACAATGCAAAGTCAACAACAACGCAGAGTCTTCAGTGGACAATGCAGAGGCTAGCAACAGTTAGGAGTCAGGTGACAGATGCATCATACTGAACACAGTTGGTTTAGTATTTTAGATGTTTCTCAGTTGCAGATGTTGCAGTTGCAACAATAGTAGATGAGAGGGAGTTGCATTGTAGATGCAGTGTTGGCAACAATTCAGCATGGTCAACAACAACATAGATGCAACTCATATCAGAGTTGCGCAGTGGTTGGTGTGTAGTATGGCTAGACATCAACAACGTGACAGGAGATGGTGCAGAGACAATGTTGTGGCATAAGGTGCAACACTAAAACACATTCCTCGCTAAGAGGGAGTGTTAGTTTTTGTAGCATCAGATGTGTTCTAGCCACAAAATTTTGTGGAGAGGCTAGAATACATGAGATCAACAAAACGCATAAATCATTTCTGGAAAGTCCTCCTAGAAATGACTTAATTAGATTATTAGCTAGTTTTCAAATATTTCTGAAGTCTAAACTTAGGGAATATGTTAATTAATTCGAATTGATTAAGTCATGGTGTGAATGATCTAGAAACTCACATGGATTGACTTCAAGTTAATCCTAGCCATAGATTAAGATTTAATCGTGGTCGTTTGAGTCCCAATAGAGGATTATAAGAAGTTGATGGGCACTTGGAGAAAACACTTGAGGTTCGATTTCATGTGCAAATCGATATCCAGAGTAGCATAAGTCAGTTGTCGGAGAGAGAGCTAGTGAGATCGAAGCGGTGAGGAAGAGGGGCAGAGACAGTGAAGTCGAAGGAAGGATTCCAGATCCGGTGAGTGCATTTGCAGAGAGGTAGAAGAGCCACAAAGAGGTAAATGAGCCATAGTGAGGCTGACACAGAGGCAATACAATAGTCTTTATAGGCAATTTTGATTCTGCTAGGGAAAGAAAAGTTTCAGTGCCAGAAGTTGGATAGTGGTTTTGGAGGCCAGGAAAGACATTTTCCTAAACAACAACGGACCACACAGCTTGAGGAGAAGCTGAACTGAGTGTAGAAGGGACTGTGCTAGTGTGACACAGTAGCTGCGCAGAGCCAGTTTGGACGACCCACTTGGAGCTGAGGTCAGAGCCTGGATTTGCCTGGGGTGTGAGGAAATTTCCTCACTAGTTTTTTTTTGCCAGTATTTCTCTGTAGGATTGCCAGTTTTGGCATCCATTTGTACTCAGATTATTTTCACTGATGCTTATTATTAAAATCCTCATCTACTGCATGGTTTTCCTAAGTTGGGTTTTTCCGGGGACTTTTGTCCAAAAATAACTGTGTTATTTTATGTGTGTGCTAACATTTCTTCCAACGTTTATTCTTCCGCAGTTTTTATTTGTGAAGGTTGTAGTGTATTTATTTCAGTATTTGCTGTAGAAAACTGCAGATAAATTGTTAAATTAAATTAACAATTAGGAGAAATAATATCAGCTGCTGCAATAGGATTCCTGTGTAGGAATTTTCACACTCCTCTCTCCTGCACAAGCTTTAGCCAATGAACTCTGCACACTCTGCACAAATGAGAGAGAAATTCAGCCCTAGAGATTCCCCCAATCTCTGCCCTGCACAATGCCACCAAACTCTAGCTCTAATGAGGGAAAATCCCTCTGCAAAAACCCAAATCCTCTAGCCCACTGTTTTTTGCTACAAATAATTGTAGAAATTTTGTATTTCCCACCCCGGTTTTTAGTTTCACCTTATTTCTCCAAAATAGTTAAATGCCCTTTCCCATATCCATACATTCAACAACTGGAAAATAAATTTTGCTGAAAAACATAAATTCTGGAAATATTACAGAATGCTGGAAAATGCAGAAATAAATATCAGCAGATACAAACAGCCATTCAACACATTTAAACACAGTGATTTTTGGTCAAGGTGACCCTGGAAAAACCCCCTACAACTCTTGGGGAAAACCAGTTCGAAAGCTCCTTCTTATTTCTGGAAAATGCTTTTTACAGTGA